>JACBWV010000680.1:0-61817 GCA_013435795.1 Chlamydomonas sp. ICE-L
CCCCCCCCCCCCCCCCCGCCCCTACTAACTGCTGAGGCGGGTTGAACAAGAGGCCATAGGTCAATGCGTGGGGTCCTCCCCCTCTCCAGGTCCTCCTTACTATTCACCCAACCATGCTCCTCATGATACCCCCCCCCTCCTGCCCCTACCTGCCTCTCCACGCTATCATCCCCCCCCACCCCCTCTCCCTCATCACCTGTGTGGTGGGATGCAGAAGAGGCACAGGTCAATGCGTGGGTCCTCCACCTCTGCAAGGTCCTCCTTGCGAGATTTGCTCTGCTCCATTGCCAGCCACTTAGTGTTCTGGTCCTCAACGAACTGCAAGCAGGGAATGAGATACAGACGCAGGTTGATACAGATACAGAGCCACTTAATGCAGTCAAGGCAGTGCAAGATGGAGATAAATAAATCAATGTGACACTTTTGACAAACCTACACACACTATCTATATAATATGTGAAAGGTGGCATCCACTCAGTGTTCTGGTCCTCAACAAACTGCAGGCAGTGAATCAGGTACCGAGACAGTTAAGGAAGTGCAGACAGTGAAAGATCAGTACCACCCATCCATCCATCAGTTTGTTTGCCTGTCGTTCTGTTCATAGCAAATCAGATACAGAGGCAGTCAAGAAAGTGCAGGCAGTGCAAAGCCATCAGGACCATCCATCCATCCATCAGTCCGTCTGTCTGTCGTTCCATTCATAGTGAATCAGATACAGAGGCAGTCAAGGAGGTGCAGGCAGTGCAAGGTCATCAGTACCATTCATTCGTCCATCAGTTTGTCTGTCTGTCGTTCCGTTCATAGTAAATCAGATACAGAGGCAATCAAGGAAGTGCAGGCAGTGCAAGATCATCAGTACCCTCCATCCATCCATCCATCAGTCTGTCTTTCCTCACAATATATAAATTCACACATATGGAGCAACATACCGGCAAAACTGGCACAATAATTTAAAGCTGGTGCCCAAAACTGGTCTGCGAAACCATATAAACCCAACATGGTGGCTTTCTCCAGTATGTACACATGCATGCAAACGGGAGGGTTCCCTCAACCTCACGCCTGTGGCATGGAGTACTAATTTTCAATTTCCATTCTTTTGCTGGTGCCCACCTCTCACAGGTGCATGGCACATGGTCGCCTGGGTGTCCACCCATCCATTGATACATCCATCCACCCATTTGTCTGTCCACCCATCCAGCCTTCCCTCTATGCGTTTTGTAGTCCTCATGTTATATAAATTCACACATACGGAGCAACATACCGGGAAAACTGTCACAATATGTGTATGCCCACCTAGCACATCCGGACAATCGTCGCCTGGGTGTCCACCTGACCATTCATTCATCCATCCGTCTGTCCATCCAGCTATCCCTCCATGCGTTTTGTAGTCCTCATGTTATATCAATTCACTCATACAGAGCAAAATACCGGGAAAACTGACACATTAATTTAATGCTGGTGCCCACCTTGCACATCCTGACAATGGTCGCCTGGGTGTCCAGCTCGTCTCCATACCCAGGGGTATCCTAAAACCATGTGGAGAAGGGTTCAGGTTAGGTAGTGATCATTTGGGGGTGGGGGTGGGGTGGAGTGGGGTGGGGGGATAAGGATTTTCGCTTCAAAGGGTGGGTCTCCCTGCACTAGTCGTAAGCTGGAAGAATTATATGTGATTTGGCAGAGCCTATTCTACTCAGAATGAGAGAGTAGGCATGTACACGACATGTGGATTCTGATTAGGTAGTGATCATGCATGCATGCATGTATGTATGTATGCATGCATGTATGCATGTATGCATGTATGTATGTATGTATATATGTAGTCCAGGGGTAGGCCAAATAGGCTAAAGGGACTTGCCCAACCTTGACAGGAAGGACTCAATAGAAAAGGCATTGATGAACTGAGCCCCAGACAATCGCTTTACCGACGGCGGCCCTATGTTACAGTGATAATTTAATTCTACATTGATGTTACATCCATAGGGGCAAACACCATACAAGGGAACAAGGACTTTTGGCGGAGCCCCCCTTCTGGGGGGCGAGAGACCCCAGGGTAACCCCTTTGTCCGTTTGTCCGCCCGACCGACAGAAAAATTGAAGCCTGACACGCCAGCCAACTGCTCATAACTAACTGGCTTCAGTCAGCTCCAGTTGCCAACACACTCCGCCAATTTTCCGAGTCGCTTGCGACGCTGCATATGACTTGTCACCTCTAAGGGTGGGTCTCCCTGCACTAGTCTTAAGCTGGAAGAATTAGATGTGATCTGGCAAAGCCTTTTCTACTCAGAATGAGGGAGTAGACACGTACACAACATGCTGCATCCATAGGGGCGCAACACCCTACAAGCATATGGACAAGAGTTTGGAGACCTTGATTGTGATCATACAGTTTTAAATCCCAATCAATGGGGTCCAAACAGCCTGACCGCTCTTATCAACCTGAGGTGACCGGCCCATGTCGCAAGTTCATGCACAGGTGGCGTGGGACGAAGGTCTCGGTTGACGCCGTACCCTTCAATATACCCCCCCCCCCCCCCCCCTTCCCCTGGGTTAGCCCCCCCTCCCCCCTCGGTAAGTCCCTCTTGACTCCGTCAAGCCGAGGGCACACATGGAGTTCAGTAGGGCACCAGGATAAGTAATCATAATCATAATCGGAACCTCATCCGGCAGACAAGCACCCCCCTGCCCACATCCACATTTTCTCGCCATGTTCCTCCAAATCCCCTATCTATCTACAATATCCCCCCCCCCCCCCCCCCCCCTACACCCACCCACACCATCCCCCTCTATCTGCCTACCTAGGTTCCCCTCTGGCAGCTACACGCCCCCCACACAACCCCCTCTATAATGCCTACCTAGGTTCCCCTGCCCTCCCCCCCCCCCACCCCCCCCCCCCAAACACCCACAACCATTTCTCCCCCAACTTCCTCTCCGTACTTACACAAGGATACCAAATTGAAAGCAATGAGTCCTCCTCATGTACCATCCCCTCCTCCACTTCTCACCTTCTCACCCTCCTACCCACCAACACCGAAAAACCTCCATCTACCATCCCCACCTCCTCCACTCCTCACCCACCTACCCACCAACACAAAGGAACCGCCATCTACCATCCCCACCTCCACTCCACACCCACCTACCCACCAACACCCACCAACACCATGAAACCTCCATATACCATCCCCACCTACTCCACTCCTCACCTTCTCACCCACCTACACACCAACACCAAGAAACCTCCATCTACCATCTCCAACTCCTCCACTCCTCACCCACCTACCCACCAACACCAAGAAAACTCCATCTACCACCTCCTTCTCCTCACCCACCTACCCACCAACACCCACATACCCACCAACACCAAAAAACCTCCATCTACCATCCCCTCCTCCTCCAATCCTCACCCAACCTACACAACCAAACACCCACATTACCCACCCGCAAAAAAAAAACCCTAAATCTACCACCCGAGCCGCCGGCCACGCCGCACCAACCGTACCACAACAAACTAAAAACATCCAGATCAACCCCCCCAGACACTCCGCAAACGCGGCACCCAATCTGACCCACCCAACACCAAATAAACCTCAATCTACCCCCCCCTACTCCTCCAATCCTCCCCACTACCCACCAACACCAAAGAAACCTCCATCGACCCACACTCATCCTCAACTCATCCTCACCAACACAAAAAACCTCCATCTACACACCCACATCCGGCAACTCCTCCCCACCAAACAACAAGAAACCTTCCATTTACCACACCCCTCTACCCCACCATCACCCACATTACCCCCACCACCAAAAAACCTCCATCTACTACCACCTCCTCCTCCACTCCTCACCCACCAACACCAAGAAACTCCATCTACCACCCCCTCCTCCCCCACTCCTCACCCACCTACCCACCAACACCAAAAAACCTCCATTACCATCCCCACCCTCCTCCACTCCTCACCACCGTCACAACCACCACCCACCTATCCACCAACCCCAAAACCTCATCTACACCCCCCACCTCCTCAACTCCTCACCCACCGTACAACCAACACCCACCTACCCACCAATACCAAGAAACCTCCATCTACCACCCCACCTCCTCAACTCCTCACCCACCGTACAACCAACACCCACCTACCCACCAATACCAAGAAACCTCCATCTACCATACCCACCTCCTCCACTCCTCACCCACCGTACAACCACCACCCACCTATCCACCAACACCAAAAAACCTCCATCTACCACCCCCACCTCCTCCACTCCTCACCCACCTACCCACCAACACCCACCAACACCAAATAACCTCCATCTACCATCCTCACCTCCTCCACTCCTCACCCACCGTACAACCACCACCCACCTATCCACCAACACCAAAACCCTCCATATACCTGAGTGAAACTTGTACGTCCAGGCGTCCTAGCTCATCTCTTTCTCCTCCCCATCTCTCACCCCCCCAAACACGAATACCCCCCACACCACTCAACTCCACCCCCCATCCTGACCCTCCCTAACCCCCACCCCATCAAACACAGATAAAATACAACCCACTCCACTCCCCATCCCCACCCACCCTAACCCCACCTAACACGCCCATCACCCAACCCCCATCATCTACCGACCTGAATCTTGTAGATCCAAATGGTTCGGTCATCTTCATCGCGCCAGCTGATGGTGGTGCACAGTGAATCCGGGTCCTTGAAGAACTTGTCACCTGGGGTGTAGCTTCCATCATGGTTCTGTGGCAAAACAGAAAAGGGGGGGAGGGGGTGGGTGGTGGTGGTGGTAGCTTCCATCATGGTTCTGTGGCAAAAGATAGGGAAATATATATACATTTTTTAAAAATAGACATAGTCCTTCATATGCAATCCCTTTCACGAACTGACGCAAAGCCTCTCCCCTGGGGTGTTCATGAGCTGGCAGATAATTATGGTCTTTCTTTAATACACATGGGCCACGTTCATACATTCTGAACATTTTATCGAAATTCAATTCCAATATACAACACATACAAGGGCCTTTTTTATTCCAAATAAATCCCTAACCCAGGCTTACAAGGAGCCTCTCCCCTGGGGCGTTCATGAGCATACGGATCGATGTGGTCTTCCCAAGATACAAAAAAGTAATGATAAAGCCCGGTGGGGCGTGGTATGGAGGGAGCCCTGTCTTACGGCGGTAGGTGAAAGGCTGCTCCTTTACCTGGACAAAGCTACCATGGCAGTTGACAGCAACCGCGGACACTTAAGCGCACCGGTGGGGATTTCAAGATACAAGTATATAAGAGAGATATGTTTCGAATTCAATCCCAAAACCAGACTCATATGGATCCTCTCCCCTCAGGGGCCTGGTCCAGGCCCTGGGGTGTTCATGAGTGCGCGGATGAGTGAGGTCTCTTTACAATATATATGGGATATGTTCTGTACTGCTTACTGAAATACAATCCGAAAGTACAACACACATAAGGCGCATGTTTATTCCAATTAAATCCTTCACCCAGACTTACATGAAGCCTCTTCCCTGGAGTGTTCATAAGCGCGTGGATGAGTGTGGTCAAGGCGCAAGCACATACGAGTTGTTTATCCAAATTCAATCCGGAACACCCCACAGCCCCCGGACCCCACACCCCATTTCCGACGGCCCACGGCCCCCAGACTTACATGAAGCCTCTCCCCTGGGGTGTTCATAAGTGTGCGGGTGAGAGTGGTCTTTCCAAGACTCAAGTATGTAAGAGATAGATGTTTCAAAATCAATCCCTAACACAGACTTACATGAAGCCTCTCCCCTGGAGTGTTCATGAGCGTACGGATGAGTGTGGTCTTTCCAAGACCACTGTCGCCGACAATGAGCAACTTGACATACCTGGGGACAGGAGCAGAAATAATGAATACATGGTACGCCTTATCACGAGGCATGATTTTGAGGGGGGCAGCCCGTTTGCTTGCACTGGGGCCAACCACCAACAGGAACAGCAATATTAATACATGAATCATGCATTGTGCTGCAGCATCTTGACATACCTGGAGACAGGAGCAGCAAGAATGAATACATGGTACGTCTTCTTATGATACATGAATCCTGCATGAATATATGAAGTCAGTTTACAAAAAGTGACTTGAACTAAACTGAACTGGCCGAGACTGGCCAGGCTTGACTCAATTGAACTGGACAGGACTAAACTGGATTGTGAAAGTTTGTATGAATGGCTGAGATACTAAAAATGTAATGATAACGCCTGGTGGGGCGTGGCAGTAAGGGGGGCCCGTCTTACAGCGGTAGGGAATTGGCTGCTACTTGACCTGGACAAAGCTACCATGGCGGTTTACAGCGACCGCGAACACTTCAGCCCAGCATCTACATCGTTCAAGGAGCTCTGCTATTGAGCCATTTGCCCATTTGTTGAACAGAGATGTTCTGAGATCCCAAAAGATCCCTAACCCACATGACTTCCACCATCTGCTCACCATCACCCCACCATCACCATCACTCAACCCTGGCTGAATTCTTTTCCAGATTTTGTGTGGCTTAGGCCTCTTGAGACCTAACAGCATTTCATCAGCCCACCATCACCACCACCCATCCCTGGCTCAATTCTTCTTCCAGATTTCGTGTGGCTTAGGCCCCTTGAGGTCAAACAGCATACCATCCTGAAGAGTAGGATGCATACCAACGCTCTTCTGAACTTATGGCAATTCTTCTGGGTTGTTTTGGCTAAGTTTGGCTAAATTAGTTGACAATTTGTAGGGCTAATTCAGCTAATAGCCCTCTTAGAGCCAATTTGGTCCCAACCAACAAACCCTTCTCACTTCTTCTTCCACATTTTGTGTGGCTTAGGCCTCTTGGGGTCTAACAGCATTTCATCACCCCACCATCTGCACAACATCACCACCACCCAACCCTGGCTGAATTATTTTCCAGATTTTGTGTGGCTTAGGCCTCTTGGGTCCTAACAGCATTCCATCACCCCACCATCAGCGACACCCCACCATCACCACCACCTATCCCTGGCTCACTTTTTCTTCCAGATTTAGTGTGGCTTAGGCCTCTTGGGGCCCATCATCATCCTATCCTGAAGAGTAGGATGAATAACCACACTCTCCTGAACATATAGCAATTATTCTGGGTTGTTTTGGCTAAGTTTGGCTAAATTAGTTTACAACTTTTAGGGCTTATTTAGCTATTAGCCCTCTTAGAGGCAATTTAGTCCGTGATTAGCCCTAACCTCCAAACCTCTCTCACTTCTACTTCTATATTTTGTGTGGCTTAGGCCTCTTGGTACCTAACAGCATTCCATCACCCCACCATCAGCAACAACCCACCACCACCCATCCCTGACTCACTTTTTCTTCCAGATTTTGTGTGGCTTGGGCCTCTTGGGGCCTAAAAGCATACCATCCTGTAGATACTGTGACGCCCTCGAGTAAGCAGAGCCAGTTGAAAGGCGACGATCATTATGTGATCCAAAGTCAGGCAGTGCTGTAGGAGGAGTGGGTTGGGTTGTGTGGGGTTCATATGAGTTTGTGTTTGTGTGTGTTTGTGTGTATTTGTGTGTAATCTTTGCTGTGATCTAAAGTCAGGCAGTGCTGTAGTAGGAGTGGATTGGGTTGGATTGCGTTGGGATCCGTAGAAGTTTGTTTGCCTGTGTGTCTGTATTTGTGTGTGATCTTTGCTGTGATCCTAAAGCAGGCAGTGCTGCAGGAGGAGTGGGTTGGGTTGCGTTGCATTGGGGTCCGTAGGGATTTGTTGGTCTGTGTGTCTGTGTATTTGTTTGTCATCTTTTATATGATATAAAGTCAGGCATGCTATGATATAAAGACAGGCAGTGCTGTATTAGGACTGGGTTGGGTTGCGTTGAGGTCCGTCAGAGTTTGTTGGTCCGAGTGTTTATGTGTGATCTTTGCTGTGATCCAACGTCAGGTAGTGCTGTAGGAGGAATGGGTTTCGTTGTGTTCAGTTTGGTTGGGGTTTGTTGGGAGTTTGTGTGGCCTAAGCCTCTCGGGGCCTAACAGCATTCCATCCTGTAGACACTGTGATGCCCTCAAGTACGCAGAGCCAGTTGAAAGGCAACAATCATTGTGTGATACAAATTTAGGCAGTGCTGTAGTAGGAGTGGATTGGTTTGGGTTGCGTTGGGGTCCGTAGAAGTTTGTTTATCTGTGTGTCTGTGTATTTGTGTGTTTGCGTGTATGTGTGTGGCTGTGTGTATTTATGTGTGATCTTTGCTGTGATTCAAAAGCAGGCAGTGCTGCAGTAGGAGTGGATTGGGTTGGGTTGCATTGGGATCCATAGAAGTTTGCTTGTCTATGCGTGTGTGTATTAGTGTGGCTGTGTGTATTTGTGTGTGATCTTTGCTGCGATCCAAAAGCAGGCAGTGCTGCAGGAGGAGTGGGTTGGGTTGCGTTGGGTTGGGTTGGCATCCGTAGGAATTTGTTTGTCTGTGTGTATGTGTATTTGTTTGTGATCTTTGCTGTGATATAAAGGTAAGTAGTGCTGCAGGATGAGTGGGTTGGGTTGCGTTGGGGTCAGTAGGAGCTTGCTTGTCTGTGTGTTTGTGTGCATGTGTGCGTGATCTTTGCTGTGTTCCAAAGTCAGGCAGGAGGCCTGGGTTGGGTTTTGTTCAGTGGTTGGACTTTGTTGGGAGTTTGGGTGTTTGTGTGAGGAAGTGCTTATGTGTATGTGCGGAGGGCAGGGGGGGCTGGGATGGGTGTGCGTGTGAGAGCCCGTAAGTTCCCATGCAACTCATGATCATATGAAACCATACCATTCATGCGTCCGCACGCAGCTAGCAAATATGTGAGCACCCTGATCATGATGCACTCCCACGTTTGACTTCATCAGTCCAACATCCGAGGCTCAAAGAGACTGACCTCCCCCCCCCCCCCCCCCAACACACACACACACACACACATACAGTCACTCTCCATCACCACCAGCCCCATCTACCACCCCAGTCCAACCTCCTCTCCACCAGCCTTGTCTATTCTCCCAGACCCTACATGCCCAGGTGTTAAATCTATAAATATGAGAATCCAGGGCCTAGTACTGTACTCGATAAGCAGTACTGCGGCTTAGTATTTGTTCTTCCGGCCACACTCCTTATTTACCCAATTGCAACAAGCAACAGTCGCGCATCACGTCAGGCCACCGTATGTCTCTCTCTCTCTCTCTCTCTCTTATATATATATATATATATATATATATATATATATATATATATACATGCCTCTATCTACGGCTGCCACAATCTACTCATCGTCAGGTGAAGGGGCCCTGGTAACCTACATCCCAAAGTGAAGGGGGCCTTCTCCTGGCTGCTTGAGGTGCGGTCAGCAGTTTGGCGAAAGGCGTCCTGGACAGGTGGGTTGCCTCGGCGAGATACCAGAGCTTCGAATGCCTGCTGCTCTGGGGTCTCAGTCCCAGAGGGCGAATCACGAAGGGCCTGGGAGGCCAATCTAACAGGTACCCTGTCCATGATTGGCTCTGATGGAAAGGAGCAGAAGGCATCAGGCAGGAAAGTTAGTTGGGGGTGAGGGGAGGTAAGTTGTGGGGTGAGGGGAGGTTGTGGGGTGAGGGGAGGTTGTGGGGTGAGGGGAGGTTGTGGGGTGAGGGAGGTAAGTTGTGGGGTGAGGGGAGGTTGTGGGGTGAGGGGAGGTTGTGGGGTGAGGGTAAGTTGTGGGGTGAGGGTAGGTTGTGGGTATGAGGGGAGGTAGTTGGGGATGAGGGGAGGTTGTGGGGTGAGGGGAGTTGTGGGGTGAGGGGCAGGTTGTGGGGTGAGGGTAATGTTGTGGGGTGAGGGGAGGTAAGTTGTGGGGTGAGGGGAGGTGTGGGGTGAGGGGAGTTAGTTGTGGGGTGAGGGGAGGTTGTGGGGTGAGGGGAGGTTGTGGGGTGAGGGGAGGTTGTGGGGTGAGGGGAGGTTGGTGGGGTGAGGGGAGGTTGTGGGGTGAGGGGAGGTTGTGGGGTGAGGGTAAGTTGTGGGGTGAGGGGAGAAGATGCCAGGAGGCGTGGCTTAAGTGAGTCAGGAGGTAAGTATGTCTGTCGGTGTAAGAGTGTAAGGGGAACTGTGTAAAAGAAATTGAGCACGTGCGCAAGTGTGTAAGTGTGCAACCGTGTAGGTGTGCAAGTGTGTATTCAAGAGTGGTGTGTGGTATGTATGTATGTGTGTATGTGTGTTTGGGCAAGTATGTATATTGGTGTGCAGGTTGCCTGCAAAGGCGAGCTAGGGACCAGTGTGGTCAGCATGCATCGTTTAGAGCAACAGAAAGTTGAACCTCGGTACTTCAGAGAGCTACCTCAGGTAGTTGAGGGTCTGAATTGCATGCATAGAATGGCTTTTGTTGCTGCGCAAGGCTGTTTTATTTTTGATTGTTTGTTTGTCCAGGGGTAGCCAACTTGAAAGGGACATGCCCAACCTCGAGCAAGCGAGATTATTATGGGTAGCCATGATAAGTTCCAGTCATGTTTACTGTCTAGTCTTCAGATCACAATAGTTAACACAAGTTCAAGTTCGAATTCAAATTGCATGCATCCATATGCTGGGTGACTGCGACTGGTTGAGATCTCGGGCTGGTCAGGATTTTGGCAACGGGCAACATTGCTTGGATCGGTCTTCGGCCCGAGGCAATTTGCGAAGGTAAAGGGGCAAGCAAGACGTGGGAGGCATGAGTGACGGGCTCCGGCAAGAGGTTCGAGCAGTGGAATGGGGCCAGTTGGGGAATGCGCGGGGACTCATTCTCAAGTGCATGAATTTGTCATGCATGAATTCATTACTTGCATGCTGAGTTAGGCATATCATTTGGATGGTCCATAATTTAATGGGCGTGGGTTGGGCACGAGGGCATTGCTGCCTCATTCTTCAGCCAGACAAGATTGGCGGGGGAGTCTAGCAAACAAGGCATTAGCAGCATGGTTCAAGAGAATCAAGATCTTCTACAATTTGAGCAGAGACGATGACGGAAGCAGGGGGTAGGCAATTCTCGGAAATAATAACTCGCACTCGATCGCATCGTAGATATCATCGTTTGCGCTGAATCGGCAAGAGTCCAGATCTACCCGATTTATGCGAAATATTTTCTGTTGAGAACTGAAGATCATCAATTCGCTCAGCTTCCGGCACGAAGCAACTCGAGCCGTCGCCCCCACGAATCCGATAGCTGCTACTACCCCTACACGCATGCCCCTAATTGTAAATTGGCACCATTGCATCAAAGATGTCGCGCATGCTCACCAATTCAGATCGATCAGCCGTTTCAGGTCTCCAAGAAATCCCCGGTCTGCAAGAAATTTACCAATTGATGAAGATGCTTGAAATGCTCGAAACCTCGATCTGCTCAGTTGAACTGTCTATTGCAGCTTTTGAAACTTCTATTTCGTTTCAGGGAGCTCAATGGAGTGATAGGGACCGGTTGGAAGTTTGTTATTTTCGGGGGGCCTCGGACATGGTAGTTTCAACCCTCTCTGCGGAATACGAGTGACATGAATTCCGCGCCACTATCATTCCGCGCCACTATCATTCATCGCTACCATCCCTCAGCACAGCATCCTTCGCATTCACAAGAATTCAGCTAAAGCCAGATGGCTGAAACAGAGCAGTTTTTTTATCCGGTCCAGGTGACTAGTCTTCTCTCCCGCGTTTCGTCCTCCCCTACAGCATGCATGGTCCACGCTAAAAAGCATCAATGTGCCGCTTGCTCTATTTCACGCAGAATCCTAAAAGCGCCTTCAACGAGGCCTTTTTGAAGTCCCAGCTGTCAAAATGGTAATCACTGAAAATCATCCGAAGTTTCGAAGCTCGCCCTCCACCATCTGACCCATGTCCCAACAATCGACTGGATCCCTAATCTCCCCCTGGACAATACCCCATACTGTCTCTGTACAGGGACATGACGAAGGGCCTGCAGATGAATACATTTAGATACACCAAGTAAGTACCACCCACATGTGGGTCACACTATCACACTCATCAGGGTGACACATAATTTCAAACATATGAGCTGATATTAGGAATCATTTTGGTTCACTTGATACATACACCTACAACTCACACAAATCTTGCACCAATAGTCTCACCAGCATTCCGGGTCATTTTGCGCTTCTATCCAAACCAACATTCACACAACGCACCATCTGCACGAATGCATAATACACGAATGCACACCTCACCACACCAATACATAACACGTTCAGATCATGCAAATGTGAAGTTGAAATATCATTGTAAATGTGAAGTTGAAATGTAAGCTGAAGTATGCGTGCAAGTGGTGGCATGCAATGTGAAGGGTGCTGCACACATGGCTTTTATTTTCAGCTACTAGCAGTAGCTTCTAAGCAGCTCCCCTGACTGGCTAGTCAGCCAAACCTGATGCGACCTAGTGCACCTTGAAGCTGCCACAACCAGCTGTCCTGAATTGTTGCCATCTTGGGGCTTGGCTCAGTGGCTGGCTCAGGGAGCTGCCTAGAAGCTGCTGCTTGTATCCGAAAATAAAAGCTATAGCTGCGCAGTGTAGATGCAGAGTAGATGCGGAGCACAGAAGAACGTGAATAATAGTAGACATGACATGCATGCAATAATCATCACCATCATCACCATCCTCCTCCCAGGTACTACCACAAGATACAAAGAGAGATCTTGCTGATGGACTTGCTAAACGATCATGGGGCCAAGCCAGTGCTTAAGTCCTCCTTAACTCCAAAACGTTGCAAGCATATTTGGAGTCCAGTACGGCTCCAATTTATTGTTATCATCATCATCATCAGCAGCAGCAGCACCATCATCATCATCATCACAACATCATCATCATCATCATCATAATCATAATCATAATCATAATCACCACCACCATCATCCTCACAGGTACTACCACAAGATACAAGCAGAGGTCTTGCTGATGGACTTGCTAAACGATCCTGGAGCCAAGCCAGTGCTTAAGTCCTCCTTAACTCCAATACGTTTCAAGCATATTTGGAGTCCAGTACGGCTCCAATTTATTGTTATTATTATCATCATCATCATCATCATCATCGTCATCATAATCATAATCACCACCACCATCATCCTCACAGGTACTACCACAAGATGCAAGCAGAGGTCTTGCTGATGGACTTGCTAAACGATCCTGGGGCCAAGCCAGTGCTTAAAGTCTTGACCAAAGGAAGCGAGTGGGTGCCCCTTGCAGGAACCACAACAAAAGTAGAGGTTGAGAATGTGCCCTGCACTTTGACCAGGTACGTGCAGTATGGAACTATGGTGTGAGGGGGCTGCTTATTTAGGCCATGGCCAAAAGGAGCTTGTGGGGCTTGTGGGGCTTACATGACCCACAAAGAAGCTTGTGGGGCTTCCAGGAACCACACAGAAGTAGAGGTTGAGCATGTGCCCTGCACTTTGACCACGTTCACACAATATAGTGTCCTGGTGTATGTGGGGTTGCTTATTTAGGCAATTTAGTATCGCCGTACCGCCACCTAGTCTAGCATGGTGCTAAAGTGTACTGCCTTACTATGGTTATCACATTTGCCTTTGTGCTTTAAGATCGTGTTGCATTGTCCCGTGGTGGTGGTAGGATTCGCCTGCTTTGATAGGGACCGGCATGATGATGGTGGTGATGCTGATGAAGGTGATGATGCTGATGCTGATGGCGGCGATGACGATGCTGGCTACATTATACTATTGTCCTGCTATAAATAGGGACCGGTATATCATATGATATCACCATCATCATCACCGTCATCATCACCATCACCATCACTCAACCACCATCATCACCACCATCACCATCACCACCACCACCACCATCATCACCACCATCACCATCATCACCGCCATCACCACCACCACCACCACCATCACCACCACCACCACTTCCATCATCACCACCATCATCATAATCACAAACCCCTCGCCTGGCCTGCCTCCAGGTTAGATCTGTTTGACAAGATCTCGACATCCGCTGGGGTGGCCATACACACACACATTCTACATACCTGGCCTGCCTCCAGGTTGAATCTGTTTCACAAGATCTCGACATCCGCTGAGGTGACCATCGTCATCATCTCCACCATCACCGCCACCATCACCGCCACCATCACCACAATCACCACCACCATCATCATCACAAACCCCTCGCCTGGCCTGCCTCCAGGTTAGATCTGTTTGACAAGATCTCGACATCCGCAGAGGTGGCCATACACACACACACATTCTACATACCTGGCCTGCCTCCAGGTTGGATCTGTTTCACAAGATCTCGACATCCGCTGAGGTGACCATCGTCATCATCACCACCATCACCGCCACCATCACCGCCACCATCACCACCATCACCACTACCATCACCACCACCATCATCATCACAAACCCCTCGCCTGGCCTGCCTCCAGGTTAGATCTGTTTGACAAGATCTCGACATCCGCAGAGGTGGCCATACACACACACACATTCTACATACCTGGCCTGCCTCCAGGTTGGATCTGTTTCACAAGATCTCGACATCAGCTGAGGTGGCCATCATCATCATCACCACCATCACCGCCACCACCACCACCATCACCACCACCGCCACCACCACCATCACCTCCACCATCACCACCACCACCATCACCGCCACCACCACCACCATCACCGCCACCACTACTATCATCACCACCACCACCACTACCATCACCGCCACCACCACAAGCATCATCACCACCATCATCATATTCACAACCCCCTCGCCTGGCCTGCCTCCAGGTTAGATCTGTTTGACAAGATCTCGACATCCCCAGAGGTGGCCATCGTCCGATCAACAGGAGACATAGTGAAGTGCATGGATGACGTTCGAGAGGGCTTCCAGGTGTGCCAGCCAGTGTGCATGTGGTGCGTGTATGCATGTTTGTTGAAAAGTATGGTGGTGGTGGTTTAGGTGGTGGTGGTGGTGATCATGATGGTGGTTTGGGTGTTGATGATGATGATAACATGGACGACGTTCGAGAGGGCTTCCAGGTGTGCCAGTGTGCTACAGGTGTAGGGTTGGGGAAAAAACGTAGATTTATTTAGTTTATAAGCTGTACAAGCGTATGCATATAAACGTATAAATAGTAAAGTGCATGAAAGTCATCAAAGTCGGTAAACTAACCAGGTACATAGTGAAGTGCATGGACGACGTTCGAGAGGGCTTCTAGGTGTGCATGATGGCCACATGTGGGGCATGTGTGGTACAGGTGTAGGGTTGGGAAGCAAACGTACATGTTTTATTTGTATAAGCCGTACAAACATATGCATATAAATGTATACAAAATATGTAATTTTCCTGCACTTCTGTAGAAAATACTTTTACATGGGTTGGTAAAGGTATTGCGGAGTTGCCAATTTTATTTGCATCACATATCAACTCTCAGAAGAAAACAAACTGGCAAGTTAAGGTTGCCCAACTCTCAGACAAATAAATCACGACCAGAAAGCGCGTCGACCAAGAATGTAAAGGAGCCATTCAATGCCAATAATATTATTAAAATTATATAAGTATACAGCTGTATTGCAATATTATCCATGTTCACATTGCACTAGGCTTGCACCATCAATCCCTCAAGCCCACATTGGAGCACAGCTTGTGGAATGGAAGGGGCGCTCTGATATGTGTGCCATCCTGGCTATCTAAATCAAACTCCAGGCAATATTTAAACAAATGGTACATGTGAAAGGTTTTTATTGCATATTTTGATAGAGGAGGTTAATAGCTTTCCAACGAGCTTCCTAAATGATAAATAGAATGAAAACCAAAAAAGTTAAGTGCTGGGATGCGTGCACTAGCTCGCTCACGCAATCAATCACTCAATCACTCACTCGCTCACTCACTCACTCGCTCACTCACTCACTCACTCACTTAATCAATCAATCAATCAATCAATCAATCAATTACTTACTCACTCACTCACTCACTCATTCACTCACTCACTCACCCACTCAATCACTCAATCAATCCTTACTCCCTAAGCACTACAAAAGCACGCAAGAAGCCGGATCGCACGCAAGCAAGGGCGCGCGCCAGCACGCAGCAAGCACGCCGGCAAGGCACGGGCGCGCGCAAGCACGCAAGGCAAGCACGCAGCAAGCAAGCAAGCAAGCACTGACGCACGCAAGAAGGGCGCTCGCAACAGCAAGCAATCACCACGCAAGCCGCAAGGCAAGCACGGACGCAGCAAGGCCACTCAACGCACGCAGCAGCACCACGCAGCACCAATACGCAAGCAAGCACGGAGCACGCAGCAAGGGCGCGCGCAAGCACGCAAGCAAGCACGCACGCAAGCAGCAAGCAATGCACGCGACCACGCAAGCCTCGGGCGCGCCAAGTAACGCAAGCAAGGGCACTCACTCAATTCACTACCACTAACGTTCTAGCACGCACGCAATCCAATCAGCACGCCATCACTCAATCAATCACGAATCAACCACTTTAATCCAACACTCATCACTCAAGCAATCAATCACTTAATCAATCACTCAATCACTCAATCAATCACTCACTGAATCACTTAATCAATCACTCACTCACTCAATCGATCAATCACTCCCTCAATCAATCAATCAGTCACTCACTCACTCACCCACTCACTCACTCACTCACTAACTGATTATCTAACTAACTAAAGTTGCAGCCAATTATCCAACCTGCTAACCAACTGACGAACCAACTAAACACCAACTAAAGCACTCACATACTTTCCAACCAACTAAACACCAACTAAAGAACTCACATACTTAACAACCAACTGACCAACCAACTAAAGCACTCACATACTTTCCAACCAACTGAACAACCAGCCAACCAACCAACTACTGAGCTATGTAACAGCCACCTGCTTGCAACGGATTTCTGATATGTTGCAACCAACTGACTGACCCACCAACCAACCAACAATTGAGCTATGTAACAACCACCTTCTTGCAACAGCTTTCTGGTATGTTGCAACCAACTGACCAACCAACCAACTACTGAGCTATGTAACAGCCACCTGCTTGCAACGGATTTCTGATATGTTGCAACCAACTGACCAACCAACCAACTACTGAGCTATGTAACAACCACCTGCTTGCAACGGATTTCTGCTATGTTGCAACCAACTGACCAACCAACCAACTACTGAGCTATGTAACAACCACCTGCTTGCAACGGATTTCTGATATGTTGCAACCAACTGACCAACCAACCAACTACTGAGCTATGTAACAACCACCTGCTTGCAACAGATTTCTGATATGTTGCAACCAACTGACTGACCCACCAACCAACCAACTATTGAGCTATGTAACAACTGCCTTCTTGCAACAGCTTTCTGCTATGTTGCAACCAACTGACCAACCAACCAACTACTGAGCTATGTAACAACCACCTGCTTGCAACAGATTTCTGCTATGTTGCAACCAACTGACTGACCCACCAACCAACCAACTACTGAGCTATGTAACAACCACCTGCTTGCAACAGCTTTCTGCTATGTTGCAACCAACTGACCAACCAACCAACTACTGAGCTATGTAACAACCACCTGCTTGCAACAGCTTTCTGCTATGTTGCAACCAACTGACTGACCCACCAACCAACCAACTATTGAGCTATGTAACAACTGCCTTCTTGCAACAGCTTTCTGCTATGTTGCAACCAACTGACCAACCAACCAACTACTGAGCTATGTAACAACCACCTGCTTGCAACGGATTTCTGATATGTTCCAACCAACTGACCAACCAACCAACCAACCAACTAACCAATCAACCAACCAACTACTGAGCTATGTGACAACCGCCTTCTTGCAACAGATTTCTGGTATGTTCCAACCAACTGACCAACCAACCAACCAACTACTGATATATCTTACAACCGCCTGCTTGCAACAGATTTCTGATATGTTGCGAGAGATGTTGCTTAGTGACGAGTCTGAGAATGCTGACCTGTACAGCGATGAGGAGAAGGCTGAATTGTTGTGGAAGGTGTTTGAGGCGCTCTGCCTAGGGGGGCCCTGCTGCCAGTTTGAGGTGAGGGGGGCCTGGCAGATGATGTGTGTGGGCTGCTTAGGGGGGGCTGGCAGCCCATGGGGGGGGTGGGGGGGGGGGGGGGGCTGGCAGCCAAGTAGGAGAGATGTTGGAACGTGTTTAGTCTGGGTTTACTTGCCTGTACAATAAAGAGGGGAAGGCCGAATTGTTGTGGATGTTGTTTGAGGCGCTCTGCCTAGGAGGGCCCTGCTGCCAGTTTGAGGTGAGGGGGGCCTGGCAGCCGATGTGTATGGGCTGCGTAGCGGGGCCTGGCAGTCCATGGGGGGGGGGGCTGCGTAGGGGGGCCTGGTAGGCGATAGGGGGGCTGCGTGGGGGGTGGGGGGTGGCAGCCAATTGGGGGGCTGCGTAGGGGGGCCTTGCAGCCAAGTTGAAGAGATGTTGCAACTTGTCGAGTCTGGGTTTGCTTGCCTGTACAGTAATCATCATCATCATCATCATCATCATCAGTAAAGTGGGGAAGGCTGAATTGTTGTGGAAAGTGTTTGAGGCGCTCTGCCGAGGATGGCACTGCTGTGAGTTTCAGGCGAGGGGGGCCTGGCAGCCAATGTGTGTGGGCTGCGTGGGGGGGGCTGGTAGCCCATGGGGTGGTTGGGGGGGCTGAGTAGAGGGGCCTGGCAGTCCATGGGGGGTGGGGGGGGGGGGCTGGGTAGGGGGCCCTGGCAGCCAATGGGGGGGTGGGGGGGGGGGGGGCTGCTTAGGGGGGCCAGGCAGCCCATGAGGGGGTGGCTGTGTAGGGGGGCCTGGTAGCCAATAGGGGGGCTACGTAGGGGGGCCTTGCAGCCAAGTTTAAGAGATGTTGCAACTTGTCGAGTTTGCGTTTGCTCATCTGTACAGTAAAGAGGAGAAGGCTGAATTGTTGTGAAAGATGTTTGAGGCGCTCTGCCTAGGAGGGCCCTGCTGCCAGTTTGAGGTGAGGGGGGCCTGGCAGCCAATTGGGGGGGCTAAGCTGCATAGGGGGGCCTTGCTGTACAGTAAAGAGGAAAAGGCTGAATTGTTGTGGGAGGTGTTTGAGGCTCTCTGCCTAGGGGGGGCCTGCTGCCAGTTTGAGGTGAGGGGGGCCTGGCAGCCAATTGGGGGGGCTGGGCTGCATAGGGGGCCTTGCTGTACAGTAAAGAGGAAAAGGCTGAATTGTTGTGGGAGGTGTTTGAGGCTCTCTGCCAAGGGGGGGCCTGCTGCCAGTTTGAGGTGAGGGGGGCCTGGCAGCCAATTGGGGGGGCTGGGCTGCTTAGGGGGGCCTTGCTGTACAGTAAAGAGGAAAAGGCTGAATTGTTGTGGAAGGTGTTTGAGGCTCTCTGCCTAGGGGGGGCCTGCTGCCAGTTTGAGGTGAGGGGGGCCTGGCAGCCGATTGGGGGGGGGGGGGGGGGGGGGGGGCTGCATAGGGGCGCCTTGCAGCCAAGTAGGAGAAATGTTGCTAATTGACGAGTCTGAGAGTGAGTTGGGGTGAGGGGGGTGGGCATGCTGCCAAATAGGGTGGCCTAGCTACCAATTAGTAGGGAACGGCAACATGATATCATGTGATATCGTATGATGCTGGCAGTCTCACTAGGCTAAAGTTACCATTTATAGACAACATCATATGATGCAATTTGTATGGTATCATACTCGCCTTTGGTCAAAATCATATGATATGCCGCTCCCTACCAATTAGAGGGGCTGGGCTGCGTAGGGGGACCCACTCATCCCATCTGACCTCAACCCCGCCCCCACCACCCAACCCAACCCAACCCTGCCCCCACTATCCAACCCAACCCAACCCTGCCCCCACTACCCAACCCAACCCAACCCGACCCCCCCCACCCACCCACCCAACCCCATCCCAACCCAACCCCGCTCTCTCTTCCTCCCCTCCTTGCAGGATCGATTAGAGCCATACATAGAAGTCACCAAGAAGGTGTACAAGGAGCTCCTTGCGTAAGTCCTATTTTTTGTGTCATTACCAGCATTCCTGGTACTCCGCATAGGCTCAAATCACTGCAGCCACATTTTAAGCACCATGCACAGCCTTACATAGAAGTCACCAAGAAGGTGTACAAGGAGCTCCTTGCGTGAGTCCTCAGATTGTGTTTTGTTATTACCAGTATTGCTGATACTCAGCATTGGCTCAGATCATTCCAGCCAGTTTTGAAGCACCATGCACAGCCGCACAACGATGCCACCAAGCACCATGCACAGCCGCACAACGATGTCACCAAGCACCATGCACAGCCGCACAACGATGCCACCAAGCACCATGCACAGCCGCACAACGATGCCACCAAGCACCATGCACAGCCATACATAGAAGTCACCAAGATGGTGTACAAGGAGCTCCTTGCGTGAGTCCTCAGATTGTGTTTTGTTATTACCAGTATTGCTGATACTCAGCATTGGCTCAGATCATTCCAGCCAGTTTTGAAGCACCATGCACAGCCGCACAACGATGCCAGCAAGCACCATGCACAGCCATACATAGAAGTCACCAAGATGGTGGACAAGGAGCTCCTTGCTTGAGTTTTCATATTTAGTTTAGTTATTATCAGCATTGCTGATACTCAGCATTGGTTCGCCCCGCTTCGACAAATGATTATATTGTCGAGCTCGTTAAACAATGAAGGTGCTGGGTTGGAATCCCTACGAGTGCGCTCAAGTGTACGCGGTCGCTGTCAACCGCCATGGTAGCTTTGTCCAAGTAAAGTAGCAGCCTGTTCCCTACCGCTGTAAGATGGGGCTCCCTTAATACCACGCCCCTCCAGGCGTTCTCATTTCAGCATTGGCCCAAATCACTCCAGCCAGATTTGAAGCACCATGCACAGCCATACATAGAAGTCATCAAGAAGGTGTACAAGGAGCTTCTTGCATAAGACTTCATACCAGATTTCCGTATTTTCAAACCCTAAAACCCGAAACCCTAAAACCTGAAACCCTCTCAGGCTACCCCAAACCCTGCCCCAAACCCTGCCTCTCAGGCTACAAACAAGGAGGCCCCTGCCCCTACCCAGTGACCTCTTCACTCAAGATCGCCTTAAATTACTCCAGCCAAACCCGGACAGGCGATATGGGGATTGTTTTGCGCTGGTGGTGGTGGTGGGGGGGGGGGGGTATGGCAGATTTCAAAAACTTCCGATTTAGGTATATGGAAAAAACTTCCTAGCAACCCCCCGGGCAAACCAACATATTTTGTTAATTTCAATTTTTGTTAATTTCATTGTATTTTTCATTTCATATTTTGTTAATTTCAAATACTGAAATACCTCTCGTATCTCAAGATACCCGAATATTAAGAAGTAAAACGTCCAGCCCTAAGTACGATCACACCACTCAACCCTTAATATACAATAAATGCTTCGTGACAAACAATACTATACTTAGATGAATGCATCCTAAATACTATCCTACCACCATTCCTGGAGAAATAAAAAAATATATGATACTGGCAATAGATACACATATGATATTGGTAATAAATGCCAATGAGTTGCTTCCATACTACCAAGCTAATACTATGTCTACCCTAAGTACTATCCCACCCTACCATACAACCCTCAGGGTCGGCAGGAACTCTGCTGGCAAGATGGAAGTGGCTTCTTCATCTTGGCTGTTGAGGTCCTTAGAGGCTGATGCACATAAGTAAAATATACAAGTGATCACACCCTGAATACTATACCCTGCCATACTATACTACTATACCCCATACTATATCCTACCATACTATACAACCCTCAAGGTCCTGACGAACTCTGCTGGCAAGGTGGAGGTGGCTGTATCATCTTGGTTACCGAGGTCCTTAGAGACCTTCAACCACCCTAAATATTACCATACTACCATTCGTATGCTATGCCTACCCTAATAACTATCCTACCATACTATACAACCCTCAAGGTTCAGAAGATTTCTGCTGGCAACATGGAGGTGGCTGCATCATCTTGGTTACCGAGGTCCTTAGAGGCAGATGCACATAAGTAAAATATGCAAGTGATCACATCCTGAATACTATACCCTGCCATACTATACTACTATACCCCATACTATACAACCCTCAGGGTTTAGAAGCACTCTGCTGGCAAGGTGGAGGTGGCTGCATCATCTTGGTTCCCCAGGTCCTTAAGAGACCTAAAACCACCCTAAATACTACCATACTACCATGCTTATACTATGCCTACCCTAAATACTACCATACTACCATGCTTATACTATGCCTACCCTAAATACTACCATACTACCATGCTTATACTATGCCTACCCTAAATACTACCATACTACCATGCTTATACTATGCCTACCCTAAATACTACCATACTACCATGCTTATACTATGCCTACCCTAAATACTACCATACTACCATGCTTATACTATGACCACCCTAAATACTACCATACTACCATGCTTATACTATGACCACCCTAAATACTACCATACTACCATGCTTATACTATGACCACCCTAAATACTACCATACTACCATGCTTATACTATGACCACCCTAAATACTACCATACTACCATGCTTATACTATGACCACCCTAAATACTACCATACTACCATGCTTATACTATGACCACCCTAAATACTACCATACTACCATGCTTATACTATGCCTACCCTAAATACTACCATACTACCATGCTTATACTATGACCACCCTAAATACTACCATACTACCATGCTTATACTATGCCTACCCTAAGTACTATCCTACTATACAACCCTCAGGGTCCAGAATAACACTGCTGGCAAGGCGGAGGTGGCTTCATCATCTTGGCTGCTGAGGTCCTTAGAGACAGATGCACATAATCATAAAATATTCAAGTGATCACACCCTGAATACTATACCCTATTATACTATACAAATTATCACACCCTGAATACTATCCTACTATACTATGTACTACCCACAGGGTCCAGAAGAATTCTGCTGGCAAGGTGGAGGTGGCTTCATCATCTTGGCTGCTGAGGTCCTTAGAGACAGATGCGGGTGACAAGCTCTTTCCAGCTCACTCTAGGAACAGCTTCTGCTTCGTGACCATCGACCCTTTGAGACGACTTGTGCATGTGTGGTACCACGCCTTTGTCCCTTTCTGGTGAACAGTGCGCAGCCCAAAGGCTGTAAGATCATGTGGTCAAACCAAGCCAACCGAACCGAACCAAACCAAGCCAAGCCAAGCGGATCATGAGAAGCCTGACGGCTGTTATTTTATATCATGTGGTCAAACCAAGCCAAGCCAACCGAACCAAGTCAAACCAAGCCAAGCCAAGAAGATCATGAGCAGCCTGAAGGCTGTTATTTTAGATCATGTGGTCAAACCAAGCCAAGCCAACCAAACCAAGCCAAACCAAGCCAAGCCAAGCGGATCATGAGCAGCCTGAAGGCTGTTGGACCGCGTGATCAAACAAAACCTGTTTGGTCAAGATGCTGGAATAGCGTCTGCTTTGTGATCATCGACCCCTTGAGACGAGTTGCACATGTGTGGTACCACGTCTTTGTCCCTTTCTGGTGAACGGTGCGCAGTCTGCAGGCTGTGAGACTATGTGGTCAAACCAAGCCAACCGAACCAAGCCAAACCAAGCCAAGCCAAGAGGATCATGAGCAGCCTAGAGGCTGTTAGACCGCGTGATCAAACAAAACATGTATGGTCAAGCTGCTGGAACAGCGACTGCTTTGTGGCCGTTGACCCCTTGAGACGACTGGTTGGCGGAGCCTCCCCTTCTGGGGGGCAGGAGCCCCCAGTGTTACCCAGTTGTCCATTCGACCGACTGGCCATGATGAAGCCAGACACGTCAGCCAACGGTCTCGTAACTAACTCGCTTCCCTTGCCACCTGTTGCTCTGTCGCGATCACTCTCCACCGTTTTTTAGCGTCGCAGGCGACGCTGCATCGAACTTGTTCACATGTGGTATCACGCGTTTGTCCATTTCTGGCCAAGGTGCTCATTATGTTGTAAACTGTGCTTGAATACAGTATGTTGCACGTGTTGTATGTTCATGGCCGAGGACGGCAGGCAGCCTTGTGTATGTATGTTACAGTCCAGGGGTAGGCCAGATAGGCTAAAGGGACTTGCCCAACCGTGATAGGAAGGGCTTTAAAATAAAAAGCACTTATGAACTGAACACCAATCAATTGTTTTGCCGACGGGCGGCCTGAGTTCGTGCTACAGTGATCATTTAATTATATTGGACCATCTGATTCCAAATAGTAAGGAGCCCTGGAGGGTCCCCTGGAGGTCGGCCCAGGGGTTGGCGTAATGTGAGTCAAAAGCAGTGGCAGCCTCCTTGGTGAAAGATGCACAAGCAGGTGCTTACTTATCCGCACAATTGAATATTTGGGGGGTCAAGAACCTATATAGCATGGCATGGCATTATTATTCAACTTGGTGGCCTGTACGACTAATGAACTTAATAGCTCACTGAATCCCCGAAGTTCCATGGAGGCAGGTGCAGCAACTCCCGAGGCTACAGTTGCTACTGCGCATCCTGCAAGGACTAGTGCGAAACAGCAGATTTCCTTGTCGAGCACAATGCGCTGATGCAATGAGCTGCGAGAGGCTGGGAGATGCGAATTTCCCTAGGGGAAATCGTAGACATGCTCCAGGTCCCTAGATTGAGCCCACAGGACAGGAGGCAGACGACAAATGAAAACGCCGAGTCCACAGTCCGCAACCAAGAGATCCGTGCGCGAAAAAGTGCCCTCAGAGGTAAGCCGACCCCAGCGAGAATCGAACACGCGTCGCCTCCATGCGAAATAAGTCAGTTTAACCGGCTAAGTTGACCGCTTTTCTTGGGAAAATTTGAAGAAACAGCACGATTTGAAGATTTCGCGCAAGTATCGCATAGGTCTCAGTCCCATAGGAGGCCGATCAACTGGCCTGAAGCCTTATTTTTGTAATGGAAGGGTTTGAACCCCAGGAAATGCGACCCCTTCCACAAAACAGCGTCACCGAGGATCCTGAAAGAAAGGCGGAGAAATTCTAAGCAAAGAAGGAATTTCACGAGAAAATGCTGGGCCCACTTTTTCGTGTGTGGGTGGGTGGGTGGGTGTGTGTGTGTGGGGGGGGGGGGGGGGTAGCGATACTGTGCCAATGCAACGCAAGTGCCATTCGATCCAATTGAAATTGAAATTGTTACATCCGTGTATACCGTTACTCACAGGACGTGAAGTTAAGGACACCATAGCGTAAGCCGGAGCTAGCTATAGTCACCATACTTCGATCCAATGACACTTGCGTTGCATTGGCACATTTTCTCTAACAGGGGGGGGGAGGGGGGTCAGAATTTTCGCCTCATAGGGTGGGTGTGCGTACTCTCGACCACCTTGACTGGGAGGATAAGATGTGATGCGGCTGAGCCTTTCCTAATCAGAATTCGGCGGGAGGTCACAGAAAGCGGAACATTGTTCTGGTCCTGGATGGTTGGTTTGGTTACTTGTATATGTTACATGCCGTACGATAAATAGTAGGGTGCCCTGGCGGGTTCCCGGGAGGTCGGCCCCGGGGGTGGGGTATGGTTCACGATGTCTTCTGGGTTTGTAGTTCAGTTGTCTATGATTGTTAAATTTGTTGTTGAATTTTGAAAAATATTACGATGTTGTCCACGAGGGTATGCCAAGGTGAAACGACGTGCAGCGAGATACATTTGCTAATGGCAATTGCCAACAACTTGATCGTTTGAAATATTTAACGTAGATTGTCATGTTATGTTTTATGTCTAGGCTTGGCATCCAATGGTATGCTTTTACTTGCAGAACTTGGAGAACTGTGAGAGAGCCGTCGTGTATATGTCATTTATTGTAGCAGGTGTGAGAATGCAGTTGAGGCGGATGCCTTCTTTCTTGGGCTGTTTCTGATGGATGTGGAACATGGTTTCCGTGTGTCTAACTGTCTACGATGATAGCTTGTTAGTCAGCTGTTGTGTTGGACATGCTCCAGGTCCCTAGATTGAGTCCACAGGGCAGGAGGGAAACGACAAATGAAAATACCGCGTCTACAGTCCGCAACCCTGAGATCCGTACGCGAAGAAGTGCTCTCCGGGGTAAGCTTTCGACAGCAGGTTGGTTCCCAAAGTGCACCATTTTGCCGCAGGTACAGTAACTCCCAAGGAAGTTGAGAAGCGAAGTTGCTCTTCGACCATTGGAGTTGCTTTGCGGATATTGAACTTGCTTTCAGACTATCCAAACTGCTATGCGACTATTGGACGTGCGAGGCTTTGCATGCACTGGTGTCGCGACTATTCAACTTGCTTTGCGACTTTGGAAATCCGCAGCCCTGAGATCCGTACGCAAATAAGTGCCGTCAGAGAAATTATATTAACACGGGTCGATTCCCATGCGAAAGAAGTCAGTTTAACCGGCTGATTTGACCGGCGTTCTTGGGAAATTTGAGAAACAGCACCATTTCGCGGAAGTATCGCATAAGGGGCCGACCGACGATGGGCCGATAACCTGAGATATTGTATATATTACGTAGGATAAGCCTCAGCCGTCAGGCTAGCCCGGGGGCTGGCCCTCATGTGGAAGCCGTGCCGTGCTACTTATGTACTGCATCATAACAGGTTTGGTTACTTGTTCTTGTTACGGTATTAATAAATGTAGCAAGAAATGTCAGGACAAATGTGGCAAGAAATGTGAAGTTAAATCATCTGCATATAACGAACTCCTCCCCCCCTTATTTTACTCAATTAAACTGCCTTTCCTGTGTGTAAGGCTGGTCAAGTCTTTTTAGCCTCTTGTCATGGCAACGCCATTCGAACCGAATCCTCGGTGCCGCTGGTTTGTGTAGGGAGACCCACTTCCTGGGATGAAATAACTTTCACAACTTCAGACAAAAGGTACCCCTGGACAGCCCCTGGACTGCAGAAATATCCGCTTACCTATTTTCCGAAGGAGAAATCCCTCATCACTACATTAAAAAGTAGTTTTTCGGGAGACATCCGCTTAATATGCTCCCTGTTTTCCGTGGGCACAGGAACATATTAGAATGTCCGTTATACGCCGAGCCCGCGCTGAGGATAGGAAAATATTGTTGAGAAAATGTGTTGGGGTTCAGTTCATCAATGCTTTTTCTTTTTAAGCCCTTCCTATCACGGATTCACTGTTGGGCAAGTCCCTTAAGCCTATTTGGCCTACCCCTGAACTGTAACATACATACATACGGTTGGGCAAGTCCCTTAAGCCTATTTGGCCTACCCCTGGACTGTAACATACAAACAACAGGGGACTTCCAACAATTGGTAGACGACGAGCAGCCCAAAGTTGTCTGGGAAAAAGTGGAACTAGAGCGTCGCCCGAGGGCGCTCACGAGCGCCGAACCCTTAGGTTAGATTGCTCCTCCTCCTCCTCCAGTGTGAGCGGTGTAACCGTGGGGTATCTGCTTAGTTGAGGGCTGTAACAATCCAATCCAGGTTTGGTTCTATATCTCTTCACATTACCTTGTCATCGACTGGCCATGTAAAAGAAAATCTCAGAATCGAAATATTTAAATTACTCCATATCGCAAAGAAGAACAATTGTTATGTGGGTACGAGGGGGGGGGCAAGAAAAAAGCTGCCGTACCGCACCTTCGCTTTGCATAGAGCCTATCCTCAAACTATATAAAAAAAAAAAAAAAAAATTGAGCCAAAAATAAAGTTGTACCAAAGTTAGAGGGGTCCAAAGTTTTTTTCAACCAAAGCGGCCAAAATCTTAACATCGCGATAAATCACGTTTGGATAACCCCATGAAAGATGTAAGAGCATAACTGAAATGGGCTTTAAAAGATCTTTCGAATGACCCCCATTTTAGGGGGGGTAGGGTGAGGTAATTGGGTTTTAGGAGGGGGGGTGGGGGTGTGTGTGGGGGGTAACAAAACTTTTAGCCAACTTTATTTCCCCCCTCTTTTTGTATGAAACGTCCACAATTCCAACTCCCATCTGAATCGGACACCATATCGAAGGTGCGGTCCAAAATCTGTCTTTCTGCCCCCCCCCTGTGTGGGTATATTTATTGTTCGGGTTTCAGTTCATCAATGCCTTTTCTTACAAGCCCTTTCCGTCACGGTTGGGCAAGTCCCTTAGGCCTATTTGACCTACCCCTGGACTGTAATACACATACATACACATATCAGAAAAACGCACCACAAAAACGCACAAAATAAATAAATAAATAAATAGTACACCTTATTACGAGGCGTGAGGTTGAGGGGATCAGCCCATTTGCTTTCACCGGGGCCAACCACCAAAACGCACAATTACTATAGAAAACACATCTTTGCAACTACCCTGGTCACTACCACTTGCCGGCTTGCTTTTCCTTCAAAAAATGATCCTGGGTAGCAGATGATCACCACCACTTCCCAGATCGCTTCTGCTGCTCCTGCTTGGCCATGGCGGCAAAGCGAGACCCCCCCCCCCCCCCCCCCTCTCCAGCTGGTCAGCGCCTGACCACCATCCGGTTGGCTGGCTGGTGATTGATCACCACCACCTGCCAGCTCTCTGCTTCTGCTGCTCCTGCTTGGCCATGGAGGCTAAATCAGATGCCCCCCCCCTCCCGCTCCCCAGCCTTGAGCCTCCTGGTCCAGCTGGCCAGCGCCTGACCACGACCAGGTTGCCTGGACACTTTAAATGTTCATCACTGTAGCACGAACTCAGGGCCCCCGACAGTAAAACGATTGTTTATGGTTCAGTTCATCAGTGCATTGTCGCTATAGCCCCTCATGTCACGGTTGGGAAAGTCCGTTAAGCCTATTTGGTCTACCCCTGGACTGTAAAAAAGTACAGCCTGGACAGCGTCTGACCACCACCAGGTTGGCTAGTTCAGTAGTCATTAATCACCGCCACCAGGTAGCCGGGCTAGCGATTAATCACCACCACTTGCCAGCTCGTTTCTCCTGCTGATCTCTAAGCTGCTTGGCCATGGCGGCAAAGTTAGAGGCTCCCTCCTCCAGCTCCCCAGCCTTCTCGTCCAGCTGGCGTAGCTTCTCGCCACGTTCTGCTAGCATGCGCTTGTTGTCCTCCATCACACCGCGCACGTCATTAGACCTGGGGGTCGGGAGGTGGGGTAAGGGGTGTGCATCGGGAGGTGTGAGTGTGCTCGCCACGTTCCGCTATCATGCGCTTGTTGTCCTCCATCACACCGCGCACATCATTAGACCTGGGGGGCGGTAAGTGGGGTTAGGGGTGTGCATCGGGAGGTGTGTGTGTGTGTGCTCGCCACGTTCTGTTAGCATGCGCTTGTTGTCCTCCATCACACCGCGCACGTCATTAGGACCTGAGGGTCAGGAGGTGGGGTTAGGTTTGTGGATTTGCGGAGAGGTTTGTGTGTGTGTGGGTGTGTGGTGTGGGGTGTAGTGGTGGGTAGGTCAGTGCTTCTTTGGTGGGGTGGTGGTAACTGCAAATGTGTGGTGTGTGTGGTGTTGTGGGGGGTATGTCAGTGCTTCTGTTGTGGGGTGGGGGTAACTGCATTGTGGTTGTTGTACGTTGAGTTGTGGTGGGTGGGTAGGTTAGTGGCTCTTCTTGGTGCGGGGGGGAATGGCCGTGTGTGTGTGTACTTGTGTGGTGTGGGTGGGGGGTACGTCAGTGCTCTTTGGTGGGGTTGGGGGAAACTACACCGTGGTGTGTGTGTGTGTGTGGTGGTGGTGAGTGTGTGTGGTGGTGTGTTGTGGGTTGGGGGGAGCTGCATGTTGTTTTTATAGGTTTCGGGTTGGGGTAGGTCAGTGCTTCTGTGGTGGGGTGGGGGGAACTGCATGTGTGGGTGTGTGCGCGTGTGGTGTGGTGGGGGGTAGGTCAGTGCTTCTGTGGTGTGGTGGGGGGAACTGCATGTGTGTGTGTGTGTGTGCGCGTGTGGTGTGGTGGGGGGTAGGTCAGTGCTTCTGTGGTGGGGTGGGGGGGACTGCATGTGTGTGGTGTGTGGTGTGGTGGGGGGTAGGTCAGTGCTTCTGTGGTGGGGTGGGGGGAACTGCATGTGTGTGGTGTGTGTGTGTGTGTGTATATGTGTGTGTGTTTGTGTATGTGTGTGTGTGTGTGTGTGTGTGTGTGCTTTCCACGTTCTATCGGCATGTGTGGGTGGTCCTCCATCACACTGCGCACGTCATTAGCCGTGAGAGTTGGGAGGTGGGGTTTGGGGTGTGTTTGGGGTGGTGTGTGTGTGCGCATGTGGGGAGCTGTATGTGGTGTGATTGTTCAGTTTAGGGTTTAGGGTTTATATACCAACTCACTTGGCATCACCGCTGTTTTGAGTTCAGGGTTCAGGGCTTAGGGTATATATACCAACTTACTTGGCATCACTGCTGCTTTGGGTTCAGGGTTTAGGGTCTAGGGTTTATATACCAACTCACTTGGCATCGTCGCTGGCCCTGCCACTTGTACCGCCCTTGCCGTAGTGCCGCTTGATCTCGGAGGCAGTGCGCAGGTGGACGGGCGCCCCACTGGTTCCTGCCCCAGCAAATGCGGGTTTAGCCGCCCCCTCTGAGCCCCCAATACCAGCGGAGTAGGCAGACGTCCCCATCTCCCTACCACCTACGCATGCGGGGGCAGGGTGGGGTGGTGTTAGTGTGTGTGTGGGGGGGGGGCAGTGGGCGAGTGTGTGTGTGTGGGGGGGGGGTAGTGGGCGAGTGTGTGTGTGTGGGTGGGGCAGTGGGCGAGTGTGGGTGGGTGGGTGGGGTGTTGGGGAGAGGGAGGGGATGAAGCAGTTGGTATCGTTGGCTTTGGCACGTTTGCGCAATTCTTGGACCGGTGGCTGATTCTGGTGAGGCTGGTGTAAGTGGGTGTGTGGGGTGGGGTGGGGTGGGGTGGGGAGCAGATGCGGGCTTAGCCCCCCCCTCTGAGCCTGAAATACCAGCGGAGCAAGCAGGCGCCCCCATCTCCCTCCCACCTACACCTGTGTGAAGTAAACAATCAAGTCAAAATACTATTAATACTCAAGTCAAAATATTATTAAAACTGAAGCCGAAATTTAATTAAAAATCAAGCCGAAATATGATTAAAACTCAAGTCAAAATATGATAAAACTGAAGCCAAAATATTATTAAAACTGAAGCCAAAATATGATTAAAACTCAAGTCAAAATAAGATAAAAACTGAAGTCAAAATAGTATTAAAACTGAAGCCGCAATTTAATTAAAACTGAAGCCGAAATATGATTAAAACTGAAGCCGAAATATTATTAAAAATCAAGCCGAAATACTATTAAAAATCTAGTCATAGTATGATTAAAACTCTAATTCAAAAATATAATTCAAAATCAAGTCAAAATATGATTACACAACAAAAGCAACGATCCAAATAAAATCAAAATTCCAATCCAAAGGAAACAGCTCAAACAAAAAACGTGCAGTGTGCATATATGCATTGAATACAAAATCATGTCAAAATAAATAAAATAAATAATACATAAAATACGCCAATCCAGCGCCAATCCAAAGGAAATCTTAAAAACATACAACGTGCAGTGTGCAGATATGCATCAGGTGAAACATCATGTCAAAATACAATAAAATAAACAAATAAATGCGTACAAATATGCCAAAGGAAATCTTTAAAACATATGTGCAGTGTGCGGTATGCATCAAGTAAAACATCAGGTCAAGATACTATAAATAAACAAATAAATACAAAGAAAATACGCCAATCCAAAGGAAAACATATGTGCAGTGTGCAGGTATGCAACGAGTAAAGCATCATGTCAAAGTTCTATTAAATAAATACACACTTATTTAAATAAAATACGCTAATCCAAATGAAGTCTTGAAATGCACACAGGAGATGCCAATGTTCAAAGCATACCGATTCCAACCTCGGTCGCTCTTGGCGTTGCAGGTCGTTGTCAACCGCGATGGTAGCTTGTCCAGTTGAGGTAGAAGACCGCTCCCTACCCGCGTTCGACGGGCCCCCTTAACACCACGCCCCACCAGGCGTTATCATTACCTTTACATAAGCAAGGTGCAGCAGTGTTTCTTTTTTTGACGACGCGTCGCCATTCCGTCGCCATTCCGTCAAATGCTACACCCCCCAAACCTCCCCAGGCTCCGCGCTTTGCGCTCCGCTATGCGATGGCTGCGCAAATATCCTGAAATCAGGGCTGAGTAGTCCAAGTAGCTACTCAACCTGGACTACACAAATCTGAAATAAAAACACTGATGGGCAGCGTACAAAATAAGTAAATACAAATAAATAAATCTTAATTTCCAAGAAATGTCACAATGACAATTCTAAGGACGTGGGGTTATGGGAAGCGGCTTCTAAGTATGCGATGGACGGGCTTACATCTGACCTAGAGTCCATTTACCATGCCTGTCGACAGCCCTTTGGGTGGGCCCAGGTGACCTCGATGGGGTTCGAACAAATAAAAACAAATAGAAAACACTGATGTGCAGTGTAGCCCTAACAGAGCAAGTATGCGCATAAGGTGCTTTTGTTGGTAAGACAACGTGTATGTGGTAGGTAAAGGACCCACCACACCCATACCCACCACACCACCACCAAATGACCCATCACAGGCCCAAACGCAGGATGGAAGGGTAGCGACAGTGCGAGGAAAGGGTGGCTATTCGTTGTGGGTAAGTGGGGTCAACGTGTAAACGGTGGGGGAATGGGGTGAAAGGAATAGGCCCAACCCGAATAGGCACGATGGATTACCCACCACAATGGCCCCAATCCAGGGTAGGACACCCATAAAGGCGAAGGGTATGCGCAGAAGGTGCTTTCGTGAGGGTAAGTGGTCAAGTGTATGTGAGTACGTTAAAGGAAACCACCCGTTAACCAGACCACCCACCACACCCCACCAAACCCAATCACACCCCAACTGCAGGTAGTGCGCAGAGAGAAAGGTGCTTCGTGGTCGGTTCAACGTTGTATGTGGTAATGCGTGAAAAAGGACCCACCAACCCATATAGCGCCACACAAACCCTGGAAAACCCCATCACAATCCCGAAGGCAGGTATGCGCAGAAGGTGCTTTAGTTGTAGGCCAACGTGAGTATTGTGGGGTAAAGTATAAGGGGAACCCACCTAAACCACAGAGTTTTCAAAAAACGAGACAAAACTACAAATTTGTAAAATTACCATCAAAGAAGTGGCATGGAGATAGAAGGTAGGATGGGCGGCGGGGAGCGGAAAAGGGTCATGTGGTAAGCCGCATAAGCGACCATACCACAACAAAAACCAGGACAAGGAGAACGCCCAAAAATGACGCAAAACCACAATAAAAACCAAAACGCAGGTATGCGCAGAGAGGACCCCAGAAGGTGAGTTCGTTGGGGGTCAACGGGTGGTATGTGGTACGTAAGGACCCAACATTTAACGCCGAAACCCAAAACACCAACCCATGGAACCCATCACACCCAACGCAGAGGTACTGCGCAGAAAGGACAGGTTGCGTTAGTTGGGAGGTCAACGGGTATGGCTACGGAAAAGGATGGCCCACCCACTAACCAAACCCACTGACCACCAGAACACAGGTATGCGCAGAAAGGAGCTTTCGTTGGTAGAGTCGAGACGTGTGTATGTGGTACGTAAAGGAACCCACCTAACAACCCAGGCCACACCCAACGCAGGTATGCGCCAGAAGGTGCGTCTGTTGGTAGGCAACGTGGATGTAGTACGTTAAAGGACCCAACCACTACGAGCATACCATACCACATCACATAAACCCCAGCCACACCAAAAGCAGGGTATGCGCAGAAGGGGATGGAGGGTGATTCGTTGGAAGGTCAACGTTGTCTGTGGGACGGTAAAGGAACCCCCCACCCCCATACCCACCAACATGGCCCAAACCCTCACACAGCCACACGCAGGTGAATGAAGGTGATGCGCAGAAGGTGATTTACTGTGGGTAGGGTCAACGTAGTTAGGTGTGGGTACGTTACAGGACCAACCTAAACCCACCATGCACCCGCCCCCAAAACACTGAGTCACACCTAAAGGGCAGGGTATGCGCAGCAAGAAGGTGCTTTCGTTGGTAGCGTCAACGTGTGATGTGGTACGTTTTAAAGGACCCCCTAACCAAAACCCAACCGCGGACAACACAAACTCCATCACACACAACGCAGGTAGAGCAGAAGAGTGGCTTTCTTGTTCGGATAGGGGTCAAACGGTATGTGGTACGTTAAAGGACCCACCCCACACTCATACCCACAACCCGAACCCAACCCACGCACCAACGCAGGTCTGCGCAGATGCGAATGGGAAGGTGCATTTTGAGGTTGGATGGTAGGTCAACTATGTAGGTGTGGTCACGTTAAAGGACCCACCCTAAACCCAAACCCAACAGGACCCCAAAACCTACAGGGTAGTTGAGAAAAGGAGCAGAAGGTGCTTTCGTTGGTAGGTCAACGTGTAGACTGTGGTACGTAAAAGGACCACACATGGAAACCCATACCACCGACACCCAAACCCATTCACACCCAACGCAGTATGCGCAGACAGAAGTTGTTTTTGTTGGTATGGTCAAACATGTGAGGTGGTAATCGGGAAAAGGACCCACCTAACCAATATACCCACCAAACCCCAAACCCCATATCAGAGCCCAACGCAAGGTCTGCGCCAGAAGAAGGTGATATTTCGTTGGTGAGGGTCAGCGTGTATGTGGTACGAAATAGGACGGCCAACCAACACCCATACCACCCCACCAAAATGGCCCATCACACCCAACGGCAGGTATGCGCAGGAAGGTGCATTTCGTTGGTAGGTCAACGTGTATGTGGTTACGTAAAGGACCCATACGCTAAACCGATCCCACCACACCCAAACCCATCACACCCAACGCAGGTATGCGCAAGAAGGTGTGCTTTCGTTGGTAGCGTCAAGTGTTATGTGGTACGGACAAGGACACACCTAACCCATACCCCGGACACCCAAACCCATCACACCCCAACGCAGGTCATTGCTGGGAGAAGGTGCTTTCCGTTGGTAGTCAGGTATGTGGTACGTAAAGACCCACCTTAACCAATACCCACCACACCCAAACACCTAGGTCCACCCAACGCAAGGTATGCGAGAAGGTTGCTTTAGTTGGTAGGTCATCGTGATATGTGGCGTTTACGTAATAAAGGACCCACCTAAACACCCATTCCCGACCGCCCCACCCAACCCATCACACCCAACGCAGGTATGCGCAGAGAGTGCTTTCGTTGGTAGGTCAACATGTATGTGGTACGTAAAGGACCCACCTAACCCATACCCACCACACCCAAACCCATCACACCCAACGCAGGTATGCGCAGAAGGTGCTTTCGTTGGTAGGTCAACATGTATGTGGTACGTAAAGGACCCACCACACCCATACCCACCACACCCAAACCCATCACACCCAACGCAGGTGATCGCAGGAAGTGGCTTTCTTGGTAGGGTACATGTATGTGGACGTAAAGGACACCACACTAACCCATACCACCAACCCCAAACCATCACACCCAACGCAGTTATGCGCAGAGGGTGCTTTCGTTGGTAGGTCAACATGTGTGTGGTACGTAAAGGACCCACCACACCCATACCCACCACACCCAAACCCATCACACCCAACGCAGGTATGCGCAGAAGGTGCTTTTGTTGGTAGGTCAACGTGTATGTGGTACGTAAAGGACCCACCTAACCCATACCCACCACACCCAAACCGATCACACCCAACGCAGGTATGCGCAGAAGGTGCTTTCGTTGGTAGGTCAACGTGTATGTGGTACGTAAATGACCCACCTAACCCAAACCCACCACACCCAACGCAGGTATGCGCAGAAGGTGCTTTCGTTGGTAGGTCAACGTGTATGTGGTACGTAAAGGACCCACCTAACCCAACCCACCCACACTGGCACAACAGCAGGTATTGGCAGAAGGTGCTTTCGTTGGTAGGTCAACGTGTATGTGGTACGTAAAGGACCCTCAAAACCCATACCCACAACACCCAAACCCATCACACCCAACGCAGGTTTGCGCAGAAGTTGTTTTTGTTGGTAGGTCAACATGTATGTGGTACGTAAAGAGGGGACCACACACTTAACCCGCATAGACCACACCACCACCAAACCCATGACACACCCAACGCAGCGTATGCGCAGAAGGATTGCTTTCGTTGGTGGGGTCAAGTGTATGGGATACGGTAAGGACCCAGCCACACCCATACCCACCACACCCAAACCCATCACACCCAACGCAGGTATGCGCAGAAGGGCTATTTCGTTGGTAGGTCAAGTGTATTGTGGTACGTGGAAAAGCCCCACCACAACCCATACCCACACACCCCAAAACGATCACCACTCCACCCAAGGCAGGTTTATGGCGCAGAAGAAGTGCTTTCTTTGGTAGGCACACGTGTATGTGGTACGTAAGACCCCCAACCTAACCAAACCCACCACAACCCAACGCAGGGTATGCGCGAGAAGGGTGCTTTCGTTGGTAGGTCAACGTGTATGTGGTACGTAAAGGCCCACCTACCCCAAACCCCACACACCCAACACAGGTCTGGCAGGCGAAGGCGCTTCGTTGGTAGGGTCAACGTGTATGTGGTACGTAAAAGGAACCCACAAAACCCATACCCACCTACGCCAAGATTCATTCCACCCCACGCAGGTATGTTTCTACGCGTGTTGTTAGTTTGTGTTGGAGAGGCACACAGTTGTGCGTTACGTAAAGGACCCACTAACCCATACCCACACATCACCATCAAACCCGGTCCACCCAACGCAGGTTGCGCAGAAGGTGCTTTGTTGGTAGGGCAACGTGTAGTGTACGTTTAAAGGACCCACCACCCCCCTAACCAACCACAACCCAAGGAACCCATTCACACCCAACGCAGGTATGCGCAGAAGGAGAAGGTGTTTCGTTGGTAGGCAACGTGGCATGTGTACGTAAATGGAGCCCACGTACCCTACCCACACACCAAACCCATCACACCCAACGCAGGTATGCGCAGAAGGTGCTTTCGATTGGTAGGTGGGTCATGTGTATGTGGGGATGGTGTTGATACCGGGTAAAGACGGGAAAGGACCACCTTAGGAAACCAGAAACCACCACACCCAACCCATAACACCCAACGCAGGTATGCGCAGAAGGTTGCTTTGCTTCGTTGGTAAGGTCATCGTGGGTAGCTGGTACAGTAAGGACCCCCCACCTAACCCATACCCACCACACCCAAACCCATCACACCCAACGCAGGTATGCGCAGAGAGTACTTTCGTTGGTAGGTCAACATGTATGTGGTACGTAAAGGACCCACCTAACCCATACAACCACAACCAAAACCCATTACGGCGTTGCACTGTCATCAACGACAGCGTGCACAAGGGGCGCGATATTTTTGTGCACCACAGAGGCATCGCGTCTGTAACTGACGGAGCAACTACAAGGACCCTGCGGAAGTACGTAAAGGACCCCACCTAACCAATACCCACCACACCCAAACCCATCACACCCAACGCAGGTATGCGCAGAAGGTGCTTTCGTTGGGAGGTCAACGTGTATGTGGTACGTAAAGGAACCAACCAACCCAACCACCACCCCCAAAACCATCACACCCAACGAAGTATGCGCCCCAGAGGTGCTTTCGTTGGGAGGGTCAAAGTGTATGTGGTACGAAAGACCCACTAAAACCCCAAACCACCACACCCAACGCAGAGGTATGCGCAGAGGTGCTTCGTGGTAGGTCAACGGGTATGTGGTACGTAATGACCCACCTACCCAACCCACCACACCCAACAGAAGGTATGCGCAGAAGGTGCTTTGTTTGTAAGGTTCCACATGTATGTGGTACGTAAAGGGACCCACCTAACCCAAAACCCACACACCAACAACAGGTATGGCAGAAGGTGCTTTCGGTGGTTAGCACACCATAACACCACACCCAAACCCATCACACCCAACGCAGGTATGCGCAGAAGGTGCTTTCGTTGGTAGGTCAACGTGTATGTGGTACGTAAAGGACCCACCTAACCCATACCCACCACACCCAAACCCATCACACCCAACGCAGGTATGCGCAGAAGGTGCTTTCGTTGGTAGGTCAACGTGTATGTGGTACGTAAAGGACCCACCTAACCCAAACCCACCACACCCAACACAGGTATTGGCAGAAGGTGCTTTCGTTGGTAGGTCAACGTGTATGTGGTACGTAAAGGACCCACAAAACCCATACCCACCACACCCAAACCCATCACACCCACGCAGGTTGCGCAGGAAGACAAGAAGTTGTTTTGTTGGTGGTCAAACATGATGTGTGGACGTAAAGGACCCACCTAACCCATACCCACCACACCCAAACCCATCACACCCAACGCAGGTATGCGCAGAAGGTGCGTCGTTGGTAGGTCACGTGTATATGGTACGTAAGGACCACCTAACCATACTCCCACCACACCCAAACCCTCACATACATTCCCAACGTAACAGTTTATGCGCATAAGGTGCTTTCGTTGGTAGGACAACGTGTATGTGGTACGTAAAGGACCCACCTAACCCAAACCCACCACACCCAATGCAGGTATGCGCAGAAGGTGCTTTCGTTGGTAGGTCAACGTGTATGTGGTACGTAAAGGAGCCACCACACCCAAACCCATACCCTTCACACCCATGACCACAACCATACCCACCGCACAAACGGTAAGCAGTGACAAGTCCTATGCAGCGTTGCAAGAGAGAAAATTGGCGGAGTGTGTTGGCAACGGAACAAAAGCTGGCAACGGACTGGAGCTGACCGAAGCCAGTTAGTTGGCTGACGTGTCTGGCTTCAATTTTTCCGTCGGTTGGTCGGTCGCACGGACAGACGGACAAATGGGTAACCCTGGGGGCTCCCGCCCCCTTGAAGTGGGGGCCCCGCCAAAAAAGCAAACGCATCAGGGTCCTACTAAGCGCGCGCGGCAGCGCGGTGCCGCGCTGCCGTTTTGAGCCCCTCTGCGCGTTTCGCACAGTTCTTTCAATCCCCTGTGGGCGCAGCGCGCAGTTTTTGCGCTTTTTGCCCTACAAAGCGCTGACCAATTTGACGTTTGTGCGCTTTAAGCGCTGGCCAATTTGGCAAGAAGTAGTACCCTGTAACGCATACCTGAAGTGATGGGAGCCGGACCAAACAAGGCGGCACGGTCAGAGGCGGGTGTACTGCCCTGTCCAAGGGGGGTTGTAGGGCTAACACGGACGTACGAAGAGGAAGCCAGACTTGAACTTCTGCCCTGGGATAGGGCTCCCGTTGTGGGGGCGGGGGCAAGGCCAGAAAGGAGGGAGGATAGGCCGGGGTTGGCACGCTCGTACACCTGGCGTTGGTTAGGTTTGAGTTGGTTTGGGACAATTGAGAGGGTTGGTTTGGGAGGATTGGGGTGAGGTTGGTTTGGGAGGTGTGGTTTGGTTGGTTGGGGTTAGGTTGGTTTGGGTGGTTTGGTTGGATTGGTTGGGGTGAGGTTGGTTTGGGAGGTTTGGTTGGATTGGTTGGGGTGAGGTTGGTTTGGGTGGTTTGGTTGGATTGGTTGGGGTGAGGTTGGTTTGGGAGGTTTGGTTGGATTGGTTTGAGTTGGTTTGGTTTGAGTTGGTTTGGGACGATTGGGAGGGTTGGTTTGTTTTCGTTGGGGGGGATTGGGAGGTTTGGTCTGTTTGGATTGTGTTGTGGTGGATAGGGATCCCATGGGGCAGGGGCAAGGCTAGATAGGACGGGGTCGACACGCTTGTACACATGTTGTTTGTTTGGTTTGGTTCAGGAGGACTGGGAGGGTTGGTTTGGGAGGATTGTGTTGAGTTGGTTTGGGAGGTGTGGTTTGGTTTGGCTTGGTTTGGTTGGCTTGAGTTGAGTTGGATTTTGTTGAATTGTGTTGGATTGTGCTGTGTAGGTTGGATTGTGCAGGTTGGGGCAGGGGGAAGTCCAGATAGGAGAGAGAATAGGTCGGGGTTGGCACACTCACAGACCAGGCATTGGTTTGGTTAAAGAGGATTGGGAGGGGCGGTTTGCCAGGATTGGTTTGGGTTGCTTTGGGAGGTGTGGTTTGGTTTGGGGGGATTGGGAGGGCTGGTGTTGTTTGGTTAAGTTGGATTGGGTTGTGTTAGATAGGGTTTCCATTGTGGGGGAACGGGCAAGGCCAGATAGGAGAGAGGATAGGCCCGGGTTGGCATGCTTGTACACATGTCGTTGGTTTGGTTTGGGAGGATTGGGCTGAAGTTAGTTTGGGAGGTGTGGTTTGGTTTGGCTTGCCTTGGTTGGATTGTGTTGTGTAGGTTGGGGCCGGCGCAAGACCAAATGGGAGGGAGGATAGGTCGTGATTGGCATGCTTGTACACCTGTCGTTGGTTAGGTTGGCTTTGTTTGGGAAGGGCAGGTTAATTCGGTTTGGTTTGGTTTGGGAGGGTTGTTTGGTTTGGTTTTGTGTTGCCACTTTTGGCTTGGGTTGGATTGTCTTGTGCTGGACTGTGGTGTGTAGGATTTTCCGCCCCTCTCCCCCTCTGCCCTTCGCACCAGGGGTACTCAGTGACTCACCAAGACTGGGTCTTCCGCATGTGGCTTGGGCACGTCCTTGGAATCGTGCACCACTGTCTTCAGAACTCCTATTGTACACTCCGCTACCTTAGTCACGCCGCCAGTCATGCCTTCATTGGGTCGGAGGGTCAGGTGGAGGACATGTCAGGTAATATGGTTAGTGGAGGAATGATTAGGCCATCTTCAGGACTCCTATTGTACACGCTGCTTACTTGGTCACTCTGCCAGTCATGCCTTCATTGGGTGGTAGAGTAAGGTGGAGATAGGTAGGTTTAGGGTTTAGGCTTTTAGGTAGGAGGTGGGTAAAGGAATATCAGGTAATATGGTTTGTGGAGGAATGATGAGGTTATCTTCATAGTTCTTGTAGTGGCAGGTCACTCCGCCAGTCATGCCTTCATTGGGTAGTAGGGTCAGGTGGAGGACATGCCAGGAAAATATGGTTAGTGGAGAAATCTTCAGAGCTCTTGTAGTGAACCCTGCTGTCTTCATGCAACCTATCATGCCTTCAATGTGTAATGGTTAAGGTGGAGGAAATGCCAGGTAATATGGTTAGTGGAGGAATCTTCAGTGATATATAGTACACCAGGGTACTACTAAGCACGTGCGGCAGCGCAGTGCCGCGCTGCCTTTTTGAGCCTCTGTGGGCGCAGCGCGCAATTTTTTGCGCCTTTTGCACTAAAAAGCGCTGACCAATTTGGCAAGAAGTAGTACCCTGCAGTACACTCCGCTACCTTTGTCACTCCACCAGTCATGCCTTCATTGGGTAGTACAGCAAGGTGGAGATAGGTAGGTTTGGGTTGTAGGGTATTAGGGTTTTAGGTAGAAGGGGAAGGTGGAGATAGTTAGGTTTGGGTTGTAGGGTATTAGGGTTTTAGGTAGAAGGGGAAGGTGGAGATACTTAGGTTTGGGTTGTAGGGTATTAGGGTTTTAGGTAGAAGGGGAAGGTGGAGATAGGTAGGTTTGGGTTGTAGGGTATTAGGGTTTTAGGTAGAAGGGGAAGGTGGAGATAGGTAGGTTTAGGGTTTAGGGCTTTAGGGCTTTAGGTAGTTGGAAGGTGGAGGACATGTCAGATAATATGGTAAGTGGAGGAATGATTAAGTGATCTTCATAACTCCTTTTGTACACTCTGCTACCTTTGTCACTCCACCAGTCATGCCTTCATTGGGTCGGAGGGTAAGGTGGAGATAGGTAGATTTAGGGTTTGGGGCTTTAGGTAGGAGTTGGGTGGAGATAGTTGGCTTAGGGTTTCCGGCTTTAGGTAGGAGCTAGGTGGAGGAAATAGTCATGTTAGTCATGCCTTCATTGGGTAGTAGGGTAAGGTGGAGATAAGTAGGTTCATAATTTAGGGTTTAGGGTTTGTTAGTCATGTTAGTCATGTTAGTCATGGTAGTGGCGGGGTGGAGAGAAGCGAGGCAGCTTGTCAAGCCAGTCATGTTAGTCATGTTAGTCATGTTAGTCATGTTAGTTATGCCAGTCATGTTAGTCATGTTAGTCATGTTAGTCATGCCAGTCATGTTAGTGGCGGGGAGGAGAGAAGCGAGGCAGTTTGTCAATCAGTCAACTCAGACAACCCACCGACGAATGAATTAATGAATGAATTAATGAATGTATGAATGAATGCATGAATCAACACATTAAAAAACCAATCAATCAAGCAAGCAAGCAACCAGCAAATCGATCGATCAGTCAATCAAAATCAAAGCCCTCCCCCCCACCCCCACCCCACCCCTCCACAAGCACACATCTCTCACCCCCCCTTATAGTAAATCTCACCTTTAACCAAGGCCCCCCCTAGGCCTTGCTGCACCTTGGACAAAGCCCCCACCCACCCCACCCCCACCCACCCCTCTTCACACACACATCTCACCCCCCCTTATAGTAAGTCTCACCTTTGACCAAGGCCCCCCCTAGGCCTTGCTGCACCTTGGACAAAGCCCCCCCTAGGCCCTTCTCGATGAAACCGAAGGACATGCCACCTTTGGTTTCCTGTCGCCCCTCAGTCAAGGATGCCTCCACTCCAACGCCCGTAGCTGTCAAGTGGTGCAACGATACAGGGGGCAGGGTCACACATTTGCTTCACATGTATGTATGTATGTATGTATGTATGTATGTATGTATGTGTATATGTATGTATGTGTGTATGTATGTATGTATGTATGTATGTATGTATGTATGTATGTACGTATGTACTACTACATTGCCCGTGTGGCCGGAGGCCACCCCCCCAACCCCAACACACACACAATAACAATTTAAGCTCTTAGTTTGTTACAAAACGTCGCAGTACGGTAGCCCGTGTGGCCGGTGGCCACCCTCCACCCATCCCATCCAGGCCCTGGGTTCTGGTCGGGGTAACAGGTTACGTCCTTGTATGTACTCCCCTATCCCACCCGCACCCCTCATCTTCCCTTTGGCATACACCCAGTCAAGATATTTCCCCCAATGCATGCCCCCCCTTCCCCCCTCCCACCCCATCTACACTCTTTCTCTATCTCCCCCCTCCCCTCACCCCAGTCATTTCCACCCATGGTGGGCCACCCTCGATCCTCCCCCTCACCCTCTCTTTCCCGAACCACCGGCACGCATGCGTTATCCCCTTCTCCCTACCTCATCCCTTCTGCTCCAGCTGTGGGCCCAGATCATGCAGAAATACAAAGTGGATAAAGAGCAGGCGGCGGATCCAACCTGACAATAGCTTGCGAAAGCCGACCCCGCTGAGAATACCGGGCGTGCGCAATCACAAAGCGACATACCTGCATCTTCTTCTTTGCGCGGAGCATAGTTGGGTCTGCTGCTGTTGTTTTGACAAGGAAATACAAGCCAGTCTTATATCGCAATATGCTAAGCAACCAAGTATCAATGCTTGCAACAATGAAAAGATATTGGATGAGGGGTGCAAGGGCCATATCGCGTAGGGTAGGTAATGCCAGTTGAGGTCTGAAGAAATTCAAAAATATCTCACAATAATTGCCTGCCGACCAGACAATGCGATGGCATGACGTTGTTGCAGAGGATGCTATATTGCGAATTGCGCGCGGCAGCCTGCCTCGCAGCATGAGGTTCACGTCTTGTCTGATTATTAACCTGGCGTTGATTTTCAGGACTGGTCGCATGAGCTTCCCATCTGGCCTGGTTGGAAGTCGCGCGCTGCTGAGGGTTGGCTGCATCTGCTCAACGCGGACGCTAGTTTGCATGGCTCGATCATCGATACAATGAAAAGAGATTGCATTGATAGGATGAGCGGTCTTAGTGCGAGAAATGGAAAGGAAATGGCTGCTCACATCTACTGGTAGCCAAACATGACACAATTGATGCACAGGCATGTTGAAAGTGCGCATGCGTGAAATGAATGGTGGCAACGCTCGCAGGCGAAGAAAAGAAGCATGGTGATGTGAAGAAATTGCAATTACTCGCAAGCTGGTGAAATTAATTGTTAGCCCTTTCTCTCCTGCTCTGGCAAGCTCACTTTGAGCGCTGGCTGGCGGTGTTGCGCGCCCTCATGTCCATTAGGACCGTTGGCACGCATCATGGAGCATGAGCAGAAGACCGCATCGAGAAGTTTGCTGTATTCGTCGCCCTTCTGCCTAAATCTGGTTGATTGTGCGCATGCATGCATCGAGTAGCAAAAGATTGCAGACAATAAGTCTGAGCGCCATACTTGGTCTATAGTGGCGCTCAGATTGAATGCCCAAGAAAATTTATCGCTTCGCATTCACCTGCTTTGTCAGTTCGAAAATTGGGAATGCGGAAGAAGATGTATGGCTTCGCATTCATCAGCTCTTTCTTCCAAAATCTGGGTGGGGAGTTGGGAGATGCGCTATTAGTAACCCGCTCATTCAGCCAATAGCCAGGGTGGGTAGTTGGGTGATACGCTATTAGTAACCCGCTAATTAAGTTGAAAGCCAGCTAGCGTCGGCCTGCGGGAATCGCGGAAATCCATGTATGTCTACATATATATAGATGTACGTACGTATTGCCTTTGCATGTGCCCTTGCATGTGCATGTGCCTGTGCATGTGAATTTGCTTTTGCATGTGCATGTGCATTTGCCTTTGCATGTGCATGTGCCTTTGCATGTGCATGTGCCTTTGCATGTGCATTTGCCTTTGCATGTGCATGTGCCTTTGCATGTGCATGTGCATGTGCCTTTGCATGTGCATGTGCCTTTGCATGTGCCTTTGCATGTGCATGTGCCTTTGCATGTGCATGTGCCTTTGCATGTGCATGTGCATGTGCCTTTGCATGTGCATGTGCATGTGCCTTTGCATGTGCATGTGCATGTGCCTTTGCATGTGCATGTGCCTTTGCATGTGCATTTGCCTTTGCATGTGCATGTGCCTTTGCATGTGCATGTGCCTTTGCATGTGCATGTGCCTTTGCATGTGCATGTGCCTTTGCATGTGCATGTGCCTTTGCATGTGCATGTGCCTTTGCATGTGCCTTTGCATGTTCATTTGCCTTTGCATGTGCATGTGCCTTTGCATGCGCATTTGCCTTTGCATGTGGATTTGCCTTTGCATGTGCATGTGCCTTTGCATGTGGAGTTGCCTTTGCATGTTCATTTGCCTTTGCATGTGCATTTGCCTTTGCATTTGCCTTTGCATGTGCATGTGCCTTGGCATGTGCATGTGCCTTGGCATGTGCATTTGCCTTTGCATGTGCATTTGCCTTTGCATGTGAATTTGCCTTTGCATGTGCATGTGGATTTGCCTTTGCATGTGCATTTGCCTTTGCATGTGCATTTGCCTTTGCATGTGCATGTGCATGTGCCTTTGCATGTGCATGTGCCTTTGCATGTGCATTTGCCTTCGCATGTGCATGTGCCTTTGCATGTGCATGTGCCTTTGCATGTGCCTTTACATGTGGATTTGCCTTTGCATGTGCATGTGCCTTTGCATGTGCATTTGCCTTTGCATGTGGATTGGCCTGTGCAAGTTGCCTTGGAATTTGCATGTGGATAGGCCTTTGCATGTTTCTTTGGAATATGCATGTGGATTGGCATTTGCATGTTTCTTTGGAATCAACCCGGTGACGCGAAGGGCACTATCTATTAGGCCGCAGTCCGCTTGAGAGACGGTACCCTACGCCTGCAGACAACACAACCAGGCCTTACTGGTACGAACACCTTGGGTGCATACCATCTCTGCATGTATGTTTGTTTGTATGAATGTACATATGTATGTACGTTTGTTTGTATGCATGTACATATGTATGTACGTTTGTTTGTATGCATGTACATATGTATGTACGTTTGTTTGTATGCATGTAAGTATGCATGTCATTTGTTTGTGTGCATGTAAGTTTGTTTGTATGCATGTACGTATGCATGTACATTTGTTTGTGTGCATGTACGTTTGTTTGGATGCATGTGCATGTACGTTTGTTTGTATGTATGTACGTTTGTAAGTATGCACGTACGTATGCATGTACATTTGTTTGTGTGCATGTGCGTTTGTTTGTATGCATGTGGATCGGCCTTTCCATATTGCTTTGGAATCAAACATCTGACTTACACAAATCTCGAGAGTCACGTCCATCCACAGACAATGCTCCTACTTCTGGGAGGCCCATGGAGGCTCCCCTACTTAGCCCCTCCTCTCTGCGAGTGCAATAGCAAAGTCAAAGCATGTGAGTGTGAGTGTGTAAGAGAGAGTGTGCGTGTGTGTGTGAGAGCGAGAGAGAGTGTGTGTGTGTGCAACATGTGATGTAATGTGTTGTGTGTTGTGGAGGCTCCACTGCTTAGCCCCCCCTCTCTGCGTGTGCAATAGCAAAGTCCAAGCATTTGAGTGTGAGTGTGTGTGTGTGTGTTCGTTTGTGTGTGTGTGTGTGTGAGAGAGAGAGAAGAGAAAGATAGGAGAGAGATGAGAGAGGAGACGAGAGGGAGAGAGAGAGAGAGAGGAGAGAGAGACGAGAGAGAGAGAGAGAGAGAGAGAGAGAGAGAGTGTATGTGTGTGTGTGTGAGCAACATGTGATGTAATGTGTTGTGTGCTGTGGAGGGTCCCCTACTTAGCCCCTCCTCTCTATGAGTGCAACGTCCAAGCATGTGAGTGTGTGTGTGTGTGAAAGAGTGTGTGGGAGTGTGTGTGTGCAACTTGTGATGTATTGTGTTTTGTGCTGTGGAGTCTCTCCCACCTAGCTACCCCTCATATCTACATATGCAATAGCAACGTTTGTGTGATGTGTTGCGTTGTGTTGTATGATGTGCTATGTGTTGTGTTGTGTCGCGTTGTGTTGTTTGATGTTTTATGCTGTTTGTGTGCATGTGGTGTATGAGGTTAGTTGTTGTGTTGTGTCGCGTTGTATTGTATGATGTGCTATGTGTTGTGTTGTGTCACGTTGTGTTGTATGATCTGTTAGTCTTGTAGTTGTGTGCGTGGTTGTAGAGTGTATGTGTTTGTTGTGTGAGTTGTGTTGTTATGAGCGTTATGTGTTGTGTTGTGTCGCGTTGTGTTGTATGATCGGTATGTCTGTTGTGTCGAGCTTGTTGTATTGTCGTTTTGTTCTGGTGTGTTGTGGGTTCGGGGGGGGCGTGTGTTGTATGATGCGTTATGTTTGTGGGGGTGTAGCGTTGTGTTGTTGCATAATGTTACTGTCTTGTGTTGTGTCGCGTTGTGTTGTATGATGTGCTATGTGTTGTGTTGTGTCGCATTGTGTTGTATGATCTGTTATGTCTTGTGTTGTGTCGCGTTGTGTTGTATGATGTGTTATGTGTTGTGTTGTGTCGCGTTATCTGTTGTATGATGTGCTATGTGTTGTGTTGCGTTGTATGATGCATTAGTGTGTTTGTGGTGTGTTTGAGTTGTTGTGTTTGTATGATGTTCTAGTCTTGTGTGCGGCGAGTTGTGTTTGTTTGATGTTAGTGTTTGTCTGCTTGTGTCGCGTTGCGTTGTGTTGTATGATCTGTTATGTCTTGTGTTGTGTCGCGTTGTGTTGTATGATGTGTTATGTGTTGTGTTGTGTAGAGTTTTGCTGTGTTGTAAGATCGTATTTGTTCTTGTGTGTGATCAGCGCTGGGTGAATGATGTGTTATGTGTTGTGTCTTTGTGTAGAGTTGTTTTGTTTCTTTCTTGTTTCCTGCTTGTGTTCTGTTGTGATTGTTTTATGTTTGTGTTGTGTAGAGTTTGGTGGTGTTGTTATTATGGAAGTTAAGTGCTGGTGTGTTTGTGTCGTCGTTCTGTAGTGTTGTATGAGGTGCGTATGTTGTACTGTGTGTGTCGCGTTGTGTTGTATGATCTGTTATGTCTTGTGTTGTGCGCGTTGTGGTTCGATATGATGTGAGGTGTTGTTTAGCGTTTCGTGAGTGATGATTGTGTTATGTGTTGTGTTGGTGTGAGTTTGATGTGTTGTATGATGTGATATGGTGAGTGTTGTGTTGAGATTGTATGTATTGTGTTTGGTAGAGATGTGTGTTGTATAATATGTTAGTGTTGGTTGTGTGTACGAGTTTGTGTTGTTATGAGCGTTATGTGTTGTGTTGTGTTATGTTGTTGTATGATGTGATAGGTGTTGGTGTGTGTCGCGTTGTTTGTGTGATGATCTGTTGTATGTATTTGTTGTGCCGCGTGGTGTTGTATGATCCGGTATGTCTTGTGTTGTTCGCGTGTGGTGTGTGTATGATGTGCTATGTCTTGTGTTGTGTTGTGTTATGTTGTATGATGTGCTATAGTGTTGTGTGCGTCGCGGACGCAGATACAGACTTCCTGTGTTGTATGATGGTTATGTTTGTCGTGTTATGTGTTGTGTGGGGTCGCGTTGGTGTATGATCGTTATGTCTTGTGTTGGCGCGAGTGTGGTATGATGCGCAGTGGTGATGCTGGTGTCGCGTTGTGTGTACCCATGATCTGTTATGTCTTGTGGGTGTAGAGTTGGTGTGTATTGATGCGTTATGTGTGTGTTGTGTTGGTGTCGCGGTTGTGTGTATGATCTGTTTGTCATTGTGTTGTGTTGTGTTGTATGATCTGTTATGTCTTGTGTTGTGTCGCGTTGTGTTGTATGATCTGTTATGTCTTGTGTTGTGTCGCGTTGTGTTGTATGATGCGTTATGTGTTGTGTTGTGTCGGGTTGTGTTGTATGATGTGTTATGTGTTGTGTTGTGTCGCGTTGTGTTGTATGATGTGTTATGTGTTGTGTTGTGTCGCGTTGTGTTGTATGATGCGTTATGTCTTGTGTTGTGTTGTGTCGCTTTGTGTTGTATGATGTGTTATGTCTTGTTGCCCACATAACACAACACAATTATGTGGGCAACACTATGCAATTAGAAAGTACAGTTTTTTGTGTTCTGTGTTGTATTGTGTGTTTGTGTTTTGTTGTGCTCTGCAATAATCGTGCGTTGTGTTGTGCTGCGATGCGTTGTTCTGCGTTGTTTGTTGCGTGTGTGTGTGTGTTTTGTCTTGTCCTGTGCAATGAGTGTGTGTTGTGTTGTGTTGTGTTGAGTTGTCCTGTGCAATGAGCATGTGTAGTGCTCTGCTGTCCTGTGCAATGACCATGTGTAGTGCTCTGTACTTCACCAACGCACTTGTGTGGGCTGCCAGGGTCCTCCAGCATGGACATTTCAAGAGCCAGGCTGGCAGCGTGTGATGCCGCTGCCACTTCCCAGTCATAGAAGCTATGGGGCTGTTGCAAGTCGGGCAGTCCTGGGCAGAGCATGGGGCAGGGTGGTGGTGTGTATGTGTGTGTGTGTGGTGTGAAGGGGGGGGGGGGGTGGGGGGGGGGGGGGGGGGGCTGTGCAGGTGGGCAGTCCTGGGCGCCGCAAGGACCAGGGGTTGTTGTTGGTGGGTAGGGGGGGGGGGGGGGGGGGGGTGGCAGGTCGGGCAGTCCTGGCGCAGGATACGAGGAAGGAAGAGCTGGGTGGTGGTTGTGGTGGTTTGTGTGTGTGGTGTAAGTGGTGGTGGTGGAGTGGGGGGGGGGTGTTGAGGGACAGGCGGTCCTGGGCGCCGCAAGCGACAGGGTGTTGGTGGTGGTGGTGGTGGTTTGGGTGTGTGTGCGTGGGGGGGGCGTTGCAGGTAGAGCAGTCTTGGCGCAGGAAGAGACTGGGTGGCGGTGGTATTTGGTGGTGTGGGTAGGGGGGGGGGGGGGGGGGGGGAAGATCCGCTGCCACTTCCCAGTCATAGAAGCTGTGGGGCTGTTGCAGGTCGGGCAGCAGTCCGGGCGTAGTAGAGACAGGGTGTTGGTTTGTTTGGTTGGTGCTGGTGTGTGTGGGGTGGTGGGGGTGTGTTGGTGGGGGTGGGGGGGATGTTGAGGGCGGGCAGTCATGGCGCAGAAAGAGACTGGGTGGGGGGTGTGTGTGTGATGTGGGGGGGTGGTGGGGGGTGGGGGGGGTGGGGGGGCCTGGCTGTTGCAGGTCGGGACTAAGTCCTGGCAACGCAAGCGAGGCCGGGACACAGGGGTGTTGTTGTTGGTGGTGGTGTTGTGTGGGGGGGTGGGGGGGGGAGTGGGGTGGGGGGGGGGGGGGGGGGGCGTTGAAGGTCGGGCAGTTCCTTGGCGCAGGAAGAGACTGGGTGGTAGGTGGTGGGTTGGTGGTGGTGGGGTGGTGGTGGTGGTGGTGGGGGGCTGTTGAAGGGGTGGGTCGTAGGTCATGGGCGAAGAAGAGAGAAAGGGTGGTGGGGTGGTGGTGGGTGGGGAGAGTGTGGTTGGATGTGTGGTGGGTGTGTGTGTGGGTGGGGGGGGGCCTTGTTGCAGGTCGGTGCAGTCCTTGGTGCAGGTTGGGACTGTTGCAAGTCGGTTAGTCCTAGCAAGTTCAAGGATGGGGAGAGGTGATTATATATGTGCGTGTGGTATTATGTGTATGTGCGTGTGTGTGTATGTATGTGTGTGCGTGTGTGTGTGCATGTGTGTGTGTGTGTGTGTGCACATAGCAAGACACACACACAGCAATGCACCCACACATGCATCGGCAAGTCCCTTTAGCCTATTTAGCCCAAGACTGTAACATACATACATACATACATAAATACATACATACATACATACAAACATACACACATACATGCACACAAAGCAAGGCACACCTACACAAAAACACACATACACACACAAACAAACCCCCACATACACACACCCACAAACACCCCCCCCACACACACACGAACACCTACACAAACACATAAACATACATACAAACACACTTACACACACAAACACACACAGACATACATACAGACAAACATACACATCACAACAAACAACACACACACACACTCCCACCCCAGCCCCCACGCCCCCCCCCCCCCCCAACACCCCCCCCCCCCCCACCCCCCCCCCACCCCCCCACCCCCCCCCCCCCCCCCCCCCCCCCTCAATCCCCCCTACACACCACACCAAACACTTCACACATTAATCCCCCCCCCCACCCCCAACCACACCCCAACCTCACAAGCCCTGGAACTAGACCGACAACTTACCTGCTGCCACTGTGCAACGAATCAGCTCTTTACACTCATACAGACACACACTGACACACACACTGACACAAACGAGACACCCCCACACCCCACCAACAACACTACATGCCTGAATAGCCAGACGAGTACCTGTGCCATTGCAATGAATGCAGTCCTTTCCTCCGCCTAACAGAAACAACTGCCCCAGCTCTGACAGGGCCACCATCTTTGAAACGCGATTCAAAGAGCCCTCGGGTGGACCCCAGAACCTGCAGTTGGTTTGGTTGGTTTGGTTGGTTGGTTTGGTTTGGTTTGGTTGGTTTGTGATAGGGCCACCATCTTGGACTCACAATTCAGAGGGACCCAGAACCTGCAGTGGTTGGTGGTTTGGGCGGTTGTTGTTTGGTTTGGTGGTTTGTGAGAGGGCACCCTCTTGGACTCACAATCAACGGGACCAAACCTGCAGTGGTTGGTGGTTTGGTTGGTTTGGTTTGGTTGGTTTGGTCGGTTCGTGAGAGGGCCACCATCTTGGACTCACAATTCAAAGGGACCCAGAACCTGCAGTTGGTTTGGTATGGTTAGTTTAATTGGTTTGGTTTGGTTGGTTTAATTGGTTTGGTTTGGTTTATTTGGTTAGTGAGAGGGCCACCATCTTGGACACACGATTCGACGACCCCTCGGGGTGGGGGTGGGGGGGGGGGGGGGCAGACCCTGCATTTTTCTAGAACGTATTTGTTTGGTTTGGTTTGGTAGGTCCGGTTAGTTTAGTTGGTTAGGTTGACTAAGCCACACAGGAGTTTGTTGGTTTGTTGGTTGAGTTGGTTAGGTTGACTAAGGCACACAGGAGACTGTATCAGTGTGGCCAGGCAGCACTCACTAAGACACACAGGAGTTTGTTGTGTTTGTTGGTTTGTTGGTTGTGTTGGTTAGGTTGACTAAGACACACAGGAGACTGTATCAGTGTGGCCAGGCAGCACTCACTTAGACACTTAGGATTTTTTAAATTGTGTTTTTATACATATGTGTTTTATTTGTGTTTTTATACATATGTGTTTTATTTGTGTTTTTATACATATGTGTTTTATTTGTGTTTTTATACATATGTGTTTTATTTGTGTTTTTATACATATGTGTTTTATTCGTGTTTTTATACATATGTGTGTTATTTGTGTGTTTAGCAGGGTTCTGCCATTCACCAAATTGGCCAGCACTTTAGCGCACTTGAAAGCAAAAAAAAAGCGCTATGTAGTGCAAAAAGCGCAAAAATGTTTATATGTGTATTTGAGTTGTATATTCCCAGGCAGCACTCACCACGACACACATGATGAGATAGAGAGCTGCTCCACCACGTCCAAGCTGGGCTGAGATATCACCACACCTATATTTTCGTTATTATCATGTACAGCGATGTACACTATCATTATTATCATGTACAGCGATGTACACTATCTACATGTATAGGCAGCACTCTTATCATGTACAGCGATGTACACTATCATTATTATCATGTACAGCAATGTACACTATCTACATGTATAGGCAGCACTCTTATCATGTACAGCGATGTACACTATCTACATGTATAGGCAGCACTATTATCATGTACAGCGATGTACACTATCATTATTATCATGTACAGCGATGGAAAATACTCTACATGTATAGGAGCAATCTTTATCATGGACATCGATAGTGTACACTATCTACATGTATAGGCAGCACTATATCATGTCGCGATGTCACTTCTACATGTATAGGCAGCACTCTTACATGTCAGCGATTTACACTAATCTACATGTTTAGGCAGCACTCTTATATGACAGCGAGTACACTTATCTACATGTATAGCAGCACTCTTATTCATGGTACAGCGATGTTTACACTACTAATGTATAGCAGCACTCTTATATGTAACAGCGATGTACACTATCTAATGTATAGGCAGCATCTATCATGTACAGGGAGGCACTATCATTATATCATGTACAGCGATGTACACTATCTACCGATGAGGCGAGCCCTCTATAATGTACCAGCGATTACAATTTCCTTATTATCAGTCGCAGCGAGGTACAGTATCTAGCATGTAGATAGGCAGCACTCTGTAAGACAGCGGATGGTACACCTATCGAATGTATAGGCAGCACTAATTAGGAAACAAAGGACGAGATAGAGAGCTAGTGCACCACATCCAAGCTGGGCAGAAGAGAATGACCATACCCTCTATTTATTTCATGATATGTTATAACGATTACTAGTTCTATAAAGCATACAATGTATAGGCAGCACTCACCACGACACACAGGACGAGATAGAGAGCTGGTGCACCACATCCAAGCTGGGCAGAGATATGACCTTATAATCTGTTCCTTTAATGGAAATGCTTTATTATTATGCTTTATATCTATATTTATATCATATTAATTAATATGATACTTACTAATATTATATTTTTTATTATATATTATAGTTTATACCGGGTATATAAGAAGTTGAATAGAAGAATGATAATGTTGGGCAGCACTCACCACGACACACATGAAGAGATAGAGAGCTGGTGCACCACGTCCAAGCTGGGTAGAGATATCACTTGCACCGCACAGCCGATGTCGAGCTGAACCAGGGCCACAATCCCCGGTGTGCCATTTACATGGAAGGGGCGTGCGTATATGATGGGCACCGGATTCTCCACCTTCAATTCTGTTGATCGACTTCCTGCCACAACGTCTTTGCTTCTGCGCAGAGTTTTTTTTTTTTACTTGTTTTTTCAGACAGACTGAAATAAATTGAAATAAATTGAGGTCTATGATGGGCGCTGGATTCTCCACCTTCAATTCTGTCGATCGACTCCCTACCACAACGTCTTTGCTTCTTCGCAGAGGGGTGGGTTTGGTTTTCCTGGTTTTGGTTGGTCTGTCGTTCTGTTGTGTTTGATTGTTGTTAGCTCGTTTTTTCCCAACAAACTGAAAATATGAGGTCTATGATGGCGCTGGATTCTCTCCTCAATCTGTAGAGTCGAACTCCAACACAATGTCTTTGCTTCTGCGCAGAGGGGTGGATTTGGTTTTACTGGTTTTGGTTGGTCTTGTCTTGTTCTGTTTTGTTTTGCTTTGTTTTGTTTAGACTTCGTTTTTTTTTCAGACAAACTGAAATATATCGAGGTCTATGATGGGCACCGGATTCTCTCCCTCCAATTCTGTAGATCGACTCCCTGCCACAACGTCTTTGCTTCTGCGCAGAGGGGTGGGTTTTGTTTTACTGGTTTTCTTTTGTCTTGTCTTGTCTTGCTTTGTTTTGTTTTGTTTAGACTTGGATTTATTTTTTCAGACAGAACCAAAATATATTGAGGTCTGTGATGAGCGCCAGATTCTCCACCTCCAATTCTGTAAATCCCCACCTACCACCAAATCTTTGCTTCTGTGCAAAGGGTTTTTTGGTTTTGCTGGTTTGGTTTGGCTTATCTTGGTCTGGTTTGGTTTGGTTCAGTTTGGCTTGATTTGATTTGGTCTGGTTTGGGTTAGTTTTGCTTGGTTTGTCTTGGTCTGGTTTGGTTCAATTAAGTTTGGCTTGGTTTGGTCTGGTTTGGATTGGTTTGGTTTGGTTCAATTAAGTTTGGCTTGGTCTGGTCTGGCTTGGATTGGTTTAGTTCAGCTTGGTTTAGTTTATATTTTTTTGGTTAGTTTGGTTTGTTTTGCAGACAGTCTAAAATTACCTGACATACATGAGGTCTAGGGACCGGCATATCATACAATGTTGTCCAAAGGCGAGTATGATATCACATGATATCATACAAATTGCATCATATGATAGTGCATTTAAAGGGTATCTTTGGTCTAGTCAGACTGCCGGCATCATATGATATCCTATGATTACATGGTATCATATTGCTGTTCCCTGTAAGGTCTATGACGGCCCCCGGATTCCCCAACTTCCATTCATATGTATGCTACTCGTGGTGTGTGATCATAACATCTAAAAACAAAATGATGAAGGACCACGGGAAGGACCTGGCCAAATAACTGGTTGGAACATCAAATGACTGCATTAGCATTTGATTTCTTACACTTGTTATAGTGCGAAGCGACGGCCCCCGGATTCCCCAACTTCCATTATGTATATACACTATCAGCAGACATGAAACAAACGAGCCAAATAAGAGTCATTAATAAACTAAAGATGTAAAGGACACATATAACCGACTTAAAATAAAGACGTAAAAAAAACACACTAAACCAAAACTAAAAAAGACAATCAAACTAAATAGTAAAAATTAGCAGACAACAAAGTAAAGGGTACAAAAACAACCAAACGACTTTCAAATAAAGAGTAAACAAACAACTAAGCCGAACTAAACAACAATCAACTAAAGAGTACAAATAAACAATAAAGTAAAGTGTAAACACACAACTAAACCAAACAACTAAATAAAGAGTAAAAATAAATAGATCATAATAAACTACAGATTAAACAAAAGTAGACGTACTGGTATGCCCGTAGGTATGTGTCAGTCAGGAGCATGACTCCAGCAGCCATAGCTGGCTGTTGGCCCGACGTGCCCTCAACATCCGACCCTTCTCGACTGCCCACGCCACCTGCGCCCGCATCTGCCTCGTGGAATGTTGAGCTGGTGGACCCACTCGCCAGGTGGACTTGCCTATACTGGCTACGCCCCACCCCCAGGGGCAGGCCCTCGTCGTCTAAGAGCTCCATGCACAGGGTTTGGCCAGGGTTCTTAGGTTTTGCTATTCCCCCTTTACCTGCAGCAGGGCAAATGCAAGGGTTTAGGGTTTAGCTATTCCCCCTTTACCTGCAGCAGGGCAAATGCAAGGGTTTTGGGTTTAGCTATTCCCCCTTTACCTGCAGCAGGGCAAATGCAAGGGTTTAGGGTTTTGCTATTCCACCTTTACCTGCAGCAGGGCAAATGCAAGGGTTTAGGGTTTTGCTATTCCCCCTTTACCTGCAGCAGGGCAAATGCAAGGGTTTAGGGTTTAGCTATTCCACCTTTACCTGCAGCAGGTCAAATGCAAGGGTTTAGGGTTTTGCTATTCCACCTTTACCTGCAGCAGGGCAAATGCAAGTGTTTAGGGTTTAGCTATTCCCCCTTTACCTGCAGCAGGGAAAATGCAAGGGTTTAGGGTTTTGGGTTTAGCTATTCCCCCTTTACCTGCAGCAGGGCAAATGCAAGGATTAAGGGTTAAGGGTTTAGGGTTCAGGGTTTAAGGTTGACAATGACATGGCGGGCTACGCCCTCTTTACCTGCAGCAGGACAAATGCAAGGGTTTAGGGCTTAGGGTTTAAGGGGTTGACCATGACATGGCGCGCTACGCCCCCTTTACCTGCAGCAGGGCAAATGCAAGGGTTTAGGGTTTAGGGTTTAGCTATTCCCCCTTTACCTGCAGCAGGTCAAATGCAAGGGTTTAGGGTTTTGCTATTCCCCCTTTACCTGCAGCAGGGCAAATGCAAGGGTTTAGGGTTTACCTTTTCCCCCTTTACCTGCTGCAGGGCAAATGCAAGGGTTTAGGGTTTACGGTTTAGCTATTCCCCCTTTACCTGCAGCAGGGCAAATGCAAGGATTAAGGGTTTAGGGTTTAGGGTTTAAGGTTGACCATGACATGAAGGGCTATGCCACCTTTACCTGCAGCAGGGCAAATGCAAGGGTTTAGGGCTTATGGCTTAGGGTTTAAGGTTGACCATGACATGGCGCGCTACGCCCCCATTACCTGCAGCAGGGCAAATGCAAGGGTTTAGGGTTTAGGGTTGAAGGTTGACCGCGACATGGCGGGCTATGCCCCCTTTACCTGCAGCAGGGCAAATGCAAGGGTTTCGGGTTTCGGGTTTAGGTCTTAGGGCTTAGGGTTTTAGGTTGACCATGACATGCCGGGCTATGCCACCTAGACCTGCAGCAGGGGAAATGCAAGGGTTTAGGATTGAAGGACCATGACATGTTGGGCTATGCCACCTTTACCCAAATCAGAATAAATAAAATAAATTGGAGTTTCCACATTTGATGCTGATAACTGCAGCTATGGCGAATAAAACAGAGTTCAAATGCAATCATGGGTGTAGCCAGGTCGATGAAAAAGCCAGTTCACCCACCACACACATGACCACAACCATACCCACCACACACACACCACACACCCATACCCACCACATTAAATCATGGGTGCAGCCAGGTCGATGAAAAAAGCGCAAGTTCACCACCCACCACCCATTGACCACACCCACAAACACAACACTACACACCACACACCATACCAACCACAACACACACCACACTCAACCATTACCCACACACATTCAACATGGGAAGTGAGCAGGTTGATGAAAAAGCTAATTCACCCACCACCACCAACAGACCCAGGATCAAACAAACAACAACTCAAGCCCATACCCCACCAAACCCAAAAACCAGACAGCCCAACAACACACACACCAAACACCCAGAACCACCCACAAAGACAAACCCAGACCCACAACCCAAACCCATAGAGACAACCCAAAGCACACCAGACACAAGACAGGACCACGACACCCAACCCCACCAAACCAAAAAAGAACCAAATAACGCAAAAACCAGGACCCACCCAACAACCTAACAACCAAGCACAACCGAAAACCCACAAACAAACGCAGGAACCACGACACCAAAAAACACCACCAAAACCACAAAAAACAACGCAAACCAGACCAACAACACACAAAACAACTACACAAACAATAACCAAACAACCAAACCCACCACACCCACAACCACCAAACTCAAACCCATACCCACCAAACCCACAACCACCACTCCTAAACCCATACCTACCACACCCACAATCACCACACTCAAAGCCATACCCACCATACCCACCACACCCACATAAGCCACCACACCCAAACCCACCACACCCACAACCACCAAACTCAAAGCCATACCCACCACACCCACATAAGCCACCACACCCAAACCCACCACACCCACAACCACCACACTCAAACCCATTCCCACCACACCCAAACCCATACCCACCACACTCACCTATGAAGTTTCCACATTTGATGCTGATAACACCAGCACCAGAATCCGAGGTGGCGAAGAAAACATAATTCAAATGCAATCATGGGTGTAGCCATGTTAGTGAAACGACCAGTTCACCCACCACACCCACATACCCATTACCACACTCACCACAGCCACACTCACCTATAAAATTTACCAATTTGATATGTGATAACACCAGGACAGAATCCGAGGGTGGCGACGGAAGGAAAACAGCAGGGATAGGGGTTCCAAGCTATAGTCGGGGTCTAGCGTCGGAGCGGGGGTCAGGGAATGGGTGTAGGAGGGGGTTGTTTTGGTGTTGTTGTGTTGTGTTAATCCCCCCCCCACTCACCCCCCCCACGACACACACACACAACACCAACACACACACACACAAACAAACTGCTGGCGGTATGTGGGAAGAAGGGATAGGTGTTCCATCTACAGCTCGGGGTACTGAGCTAAGGGTTCCTTGGGGAGGGGAATGGGGTGTAGGAGGGGTTTGTATGGCTGGTGGCGGTGTTGTTTTTGTTGTTGTTGTTGTGTGTTTTGCTTTGTTGCATTCCCCCCCCCCACCCACACCACACCCCGACCCAACCAAACCTCTCTACCTTACATCCCACCCAACCCTTTTCTCACCGTCCACCCACCCTACTCCCACCCACCTTACCACCCTACACCCACCCACCACACCCTCTCCACCCACCTTCTCACCCACCCACCAACACCACACCAACACGCGGATGGCGGAGGGTAGCAAAGGAAGCCATATATTCACGATGCTATGCCAAAAAACCCTAAACCCCACTTGCTCACACTACACATTCACACCCACCCATCCCCCTGATCCTCTACTCACAACTCACCACCACACAACCACACGCAACAGACACAAAGCCACACACACTTTCTCTACCTCTCCTTACTTGTCGGCAAAAACGACAGCCATGCCAGCTCTACTGATGCTATTGCAAGAACCATCACCCACGTGCCTCACAACTCCCCATTACCCCCCCCCCCCCCCCCCCCGACCCCTCTTCCTGCAAACACACCACCCACACCACCTCACACCGCCCACCACACAAACGGAACAGTCCGCAACTCTCTTTTCTGTCGGGTAAGCGACAGCTACGCCAGCTTCAGGATGCTATTGGCGAGGGGCGAACTGCTTTTATTACCCATCGTACCGCCGGTACTGCCGCATCGAGGCAGAGGACCCCCCCTGCCTTGTCGCCAGCTATGATGACATGGGAGAAGGGGCAGTACGCCAGGCACAACACCTCCGAGCTGTCACATAGCAGACGCAGGCTTCAGCGGAAGCAGGCGGCCTCGTGAAGCCGGTCTGTACGGTGCAGGGTCGGTAGGGGTGGGAGTGGCGGGATGGGGTGGTAATGGTGGTGTGTTGGGGTGTGGGGGGGGGGGGGGGGGGGGGGGGGGGGGTAGGGGTGTGTGAGAGTGTGAGAGAGAGAGAGGGGTAGGGGGATGGGGGAGGGGGAAGGGAGGGGGAGGGGAGAAGGGGGAGTGGAGGGGGAGGGGAAGGGGAAGGGGATAGGGGGAGGGGGTGCATGAGGGAAGGGGGGGAGTGATTGAGTGAGTTATAATGGGTGTGAGTGTGAGTGTTCACATGTGGCCTCATGTGTGGGGTGTGCGTGTCTGTCTGTTGTGTGTCGTCTGTTGCCTGGTCGGGTTGTCTGTGTGTCTGGGTGTCTATTATTGTGAGGCGGGAGCGAGTGTGGGGTTGGGGTGTGGGGTTGGGGGAGGGGGGGATTGGCCTGTGGGTGTGGAAAGTGTGGTGAGTGGGGACTTATATGGGGACTGTGGTGTTGAGTGTTCACATAGCAGCACAGCTTGAGCTAGAAGCCAGGTGCCTATGAAAGACGGTCGCACAGAAAAAGCGGTGGAGCTTGGGGAGTGACTGTAGAGTGTGTGTGAGTGTCTTTCTGTTCGAGTGTCTGTCTGTCTTTGTGTGCTTGTGTGCGTGTGTGTCTAGGTGTCTGTGCGTCTATGTATGTGTGTGCGCGATCGTGTGTGTGAGTGTTAACACAGCAGCACAGCTTGAGCTTGAAGCCATGGGCCGCGTAAGGCGGCGGGTCTAGACGGTACAGGGGTGGAGCGGAAGTAGTGACTTTGTAGCTGAGAGTGATGAGGTGTCTGTCTGTAGTGTGGTCTGTCTGTCTGTTGTGTCTTGTCTGTATTGTGTGTGCGTTTGTGTGTGTGTGTGTGTCTGTTGTCTATTGGTGGTCGGTGTCGATGTATGTGTGTGCTGGCGATTGCGAGCGTGTGGTGTGGTGTGTTCAGATAGCATCGCCGCTTCAGCTTGAATCCAGGCGCCTCGTGAAGACGGTCTGTACGGTACAGGGTGAAGGGGTGGGGTGGGTTGGGGGGGGTGACTTGGCCTGTGTGTGTATGTGGGTGTGTGAGAGAGAGAGAGAGAGCGTGAGGAGTGAGTGAGTGAGTGGAGTGAGTGGGGAGTTGAGTAGAGAGTGAGTGAGTGAGAGTGAGAGTAGAGTGAGTTAGAGTGAGAGAGTGAGAGAGTGAGAGAGTGAGTGAGAGTGAGTGTGAGAGAGTGAGTAGAGAGGAGAGTGTGTGAGTTAGTTAGTGAGGGAGGAGTGAGTGAGTGAGGTGAGGTGAGGAGTGAGCGACAGTGAGTGAGTGAGTGAGTGAGTGAGTGATTGAGTGAGTGAGTGAGTGAGTGAGGGACATTGAGAGAGAGAGAGTGAGGAGTGGTGTGGAGTGACGTGACGTGGTGAGGGAGTGAGGGAACGATTCAGCGAGCGAGCAAGTGAGAGTGACAGGCCCAGACTGGTAATGGCGAAGATCCAGTCCGAAGAAGCTACAATGGAGGTCAAGCGCCTGAGCTGGAAGCTGGCTGGCAGCAACATCAGCATCGACCATGCTCTCACATCAGAGCAGCTACAGCAAAGGTCTGCCCAATGGCCCCTTATCAAGGCAGCCAAGGAAGCGGGACAGAGGTGGAGCTGGAGCGACTCAGACCCCGTGCGGGTCGTAGTGAGAGCTAGGAGAGCCTAGCAGCAGGAGCATGAAGGCCTATGCATAGCATTAAGTTAGATTTCAAGCGAACGCTACACACCGTTCCCTCAGGCCAATGGTCCCTAGCTGACGCTTCCAGGTGTTGAATTTCAACGGACATGGCTGTAGAAATAGACTAGAACAGACGATACTGATCTGAGGATTTAGAGGCTTGATGAGTTAGATTTGTTTGGTTGTTTTGCATGTCTGTTCCCTCAAGCCTTGTTTTGCTTGTTCTTCTTCCTGGCCAAGCCCAAGGGCCTGGACTTAGTTGTAGAGTGCGTTACGGAACATTGCCCTTTAAATAGATTGATACTGCTTGCACACTTGTTCCTAGACATTGGAATCGATTGAGCTCTAGAACGGGTCTGGGGCGGCGCCTCAGGTCAAAGCGTCGTGATGCCCTATGACCAGACACTGAGCTAGTTTGTGCCCTATGGACTGACAGACATCTTATGGAACTATGTTAGCTACATTGTACGTTTATTTTTCTTGATTGTGAGCCTCTGTAATCGCGGCTGGACCGCGTATAAACAGGTGTATGTAGAACCGATATCTGAGAGTGAGTGACGTGATCACGTGACGTGAGTGAGTGAGGAGTGAGATGAGTGAGTGGAGTGAGTGAGAGTGTGGGGAGTGAGGTGATGGAGAGCGATAGGGAATTGAAGAGCTGAGGTGTGTGGTGATGTGAGTCTGAGTAAGAGTGAGATGATGGTGAGTGAGTGAGTGTGGCTGATGGTGGATGTGTGAGTGGAGTGAGTGACTGTGTGAGTGAGTGCAGTGATGAAGAGGGAGAGAGAGCAAGAGAACTCACCCGTGTACAAGGTTGGCGGACATACTTCCACCTAAGACTCCGCTAGGGAGTGGACGGGGGAAGGGGAGTGGGGGTGGGAGTGGGGGTGGGTGGAGGGAAGTGATGGTTGTGGGCAGTGGAGTGGGAATGGGGGGTGGAGTGGGAGCTGGGACTGAGTATCAGCGGC
>JACBWV010000680.1:69804-105590 GCA_013435795.1 Chlamydomonas sp. ICE-L
CTTTACTTACCCCAGCAACCAGCAGCCACCACAGACCTCCCACCCACCATGCCCTACCAATCAACGCACAACCTCATTGTCTTTGTATGCTTGGGTGCAAGGTGGCACAGGGACATAGACACCCCCTTTACCCAATCACCAAGCGGCGAACCAACCTCACCTACCACCCACCGTGCCCAACACTCAACCACACCTTCATGGCTTTGTATGCTTGGTTGCAAGGTTGGGCCAAAGTACATAGACCCTTTAACCCCAAAACAACCAAAGGCACAACAACCCCTCGCAACCACTTCACCTACCCACCCCCCGTGCCCAACCACTCAACACCAAACCTTCATTGTCGTTGTAGGCTTTGGGGTGCAATGGTGGCAAAGTGACAATAGACCCTTGACAACCCCCAGCAACCCAAGCAAGGCCACCACCATGCACTACCCACCCCCATCCTACCCCTAACCAACACCTTCATTTCTTTCGTGCCTTGGGGGGGAAGGTGGGGGCAAAGTGACAATAGACCCCTTAACCCCAGCCAACCAAGCAGCCAACCAACATGCACCTACCCACCCACCGTGCCCTACCACTCAACCAACACCTTCATTGTCTTTGTATGCTTGGGGGGTGCAAGGGTGGGCTAAGTGACAATAGACCCCTTAACCCCAGCCAGCCAAGCAGCCAACCAACATGCACCTACCCACCCACCATGCCCTACCACTCAACCAACACCTTCATTGTCTTTGTATGCTTGGGGGGTGCAAGGGTGGGCAAAGTGACAATAGACCCCTTTACCCCAAGCAACCAAGCAGCCAACCAACATGCACCTACCCACCCACCATGCCCTACCACTCAACCAACACCTTCATTGTCTTCGTATGCTTGGGGGGTGCAAGGGTGGGCAAAGTGACAATAGACCCCTTTACCCCAAGCAACCAAGCAGCCAACCAACATGCACCTACCCACCCACCATGCCCTACCACTCAACCAACACCTTCATTGTCTTCGTATGCTTGGGGGGTGCAAGGGTGGGCTAAGTGACAATAGACCCCTTAACCCCAGCCAACCAAGCAGCCAACCAACATGCACCTACCCACCCACCATGCCCTACCACTCAACCAACACCTTCATTGTCTTCGTATGCTTGGGGGTGCAAGGGTGGGCAAAGTGACAATAGACCCTTACCCCCAAGCAACCAAGCAGCCAACCAACATGCACCTACCCACCCACAGTGCCCTACCACTCAACCAACACCTTCATTGTCTTTCGTATGCTTGGGGGGTGCAAGGGTGGGCTAAGTGACAATAGACCCCTTTACCCCAAGCAACCAAGCAGCCAACCAACATGCACCTACCCACCCACCATGCCCTACCACTCAAACCAACACCTTCATTGTCTTCGTATGCTTGGGGGGTGCAAGGGTGGGCAAAGTGACAATAGACCCCTTTAACCCCAAGCAACCAAGCAGCCAACCAACATGCACCTACCCACCCACCATGCCCTACCACTCAACCAACACCTTCATTGTCTTTGTATGCTTGGGGGGTGCAAGGGTGGGCAAAGTGACAATAGACCCCTTTACCCCAAGCAACCAAGCAGCCAACCAACATGCACCTACCCACCCACCATGCCCTACCACTCAACCAACACCTTCATTGTCTTCGTATGCTTGGGGGGTGCAAGGGTGGGCAAAGTGACAATAGACCCCTTTACCCCAAGCAACCAAGCAGCCAACCAACATGCACCTACCCACCCACCATGCCCTACCACTCAACCAACACCTTCATTGTCTTTGTATGCTTGGGGGGTGCAAGGGTGGGCAAAGTGACAATAGACCCCTTTACCCCAAGCAACCAAGCAGCCAACCAACATGCACCTACCCACCCACCATGCCCTACCACTCAACCAACACCTTCATTGTCTTCGTATGCTTGGGGGGTGCAAGGGTGGGCAAAGTGACAATAGACCCCTTTACCCCAAGCAACCAAGCAGCCAACCAACATGCACCTACCCACCCACCATGCCCTACCACTCAACCAACACCTTCATTGTCTTTGTATGCTTGGGGGGTGCAAGGGTGGGCAAAGTGACAATAGACCCCTTTAACCCCAAGCAACCAAGCAGCCAACCAACATGCACCTACCCACCCACCATGCCCTACCACTCAACCAACACCTTCATTGTCTTCGTATGCTTGGGGGGTGCAAGGGTGGGCAAAGTGACAATAGACCCCTTTACCCCAAGCAACCAAGCAGCCAACCAACATGCACCTACCCACCCACCATGCCCTACCACTCAACCAACACCTTCATTGTCTTCGTATGCTTGGGGGGTGCAAGGGTGGGCAAAGTGACAATAGACCCCTTTACCCCAAGCAACCAAGCAGCCAACCAACATGCACCTACCCACCCACCATGCCCTACCACTCAACCAACACCTTCATTGTCTTCGTATGCTTGGGGGTGCAAGGGTGGGCAAAGTGACAATAGACCCCTTACCCCAAGCAACCAAGCAGCCAACCAACATGCACCTACCCACCCACCATGCCCTACCACTCAACCAACACCTTCATTGTCTTCGTATGCTTGGGGGGTGCAAGGGTGGGCAAAGTGACAATAGACCCCTTTACCCCCAAGCAACCAAGCAGCCAACCAACATGCACCTACCCACCCACCATGCCCTACCACTCAACCAACACCTTCATTGTCTTCGTATGCTTGGGGGGTGCAAGGGTGGGCAAAGTGACAATAGACCCCTTTACCCCAAGCAACCAAGCAGCCAACCAACATGCACCTACCCACCCACCATGCCCTACCACTCAACCAACACCTTCATTGTCTTTGTATGCTTGGGGGGTGCAAGGGTGGGCAAAGTGACAATAGACCCCTTACCCCAAGCAACCAAGCAGCCAACCAACATGCACCTACCCACCCACCATGCCCTACCACTCAACCAACACCTTCATTGTCTTCGTATGCTTGGGGGGTGCAAGGGTGGGCTAAGTGACAATAGACCCCTTAACCCCAGCCAACCAAGCAGCCAACCAACATGCACCTACCCACCCACCATGCCCTACCACTCAACCAACACCTTCATTGTCTTTGTATGCTTGGGGGGTGCAAGGGTGGGCAAAGTGACAATAGACCCCTTAACCCCAGCCAACCAAGCAGCCAACCAACATGCACCTACCCACCCACCATGCCCTACCACTCAACCAACACCTTCATTGTCTTCGTATGCTTGGGGGGTGCAAGGGTGGGCAAAGTGACAATAGACCCCTTTACCCCAAGCAACCAAGCAGCCAACCAACATGCACCTACCCACCCACCATGCCCTACCACTCAACCAACACCTTCATTGTCTTTGTATGCTTGGGGGGTGCAAGGGTGGCAAAGTGACAATAGACCCCTTTACCCCAAGCAACCAAGCAGCCAACCAACATGCACCTACCCACCCACCATGCCCTACCACTCAACCAACACCTTCATTGTCTTCGTATGCTTGGGGGGTGCAAGGGTGGGCAAAGTGACAATAGACCCCTTTACCCCAAGCAACCAAGCAGCCAACCAACATGCACCTACCCACCCACCATGCCCTACCACTCAACCAACACCTTCATTGTCTTGTATGCTTGGGGGGTGCAAGGGTGGGCAAAGTGACAATAGACCCCTTACCCCAAGCAACCAAGCAGCCAACCAACATGCACCTACCCACCCACCATGCCCTACCACTCAACCAACACCTTCATTGTCTTCGTATGCTTGGGGGGTGCAAGGGTGGGCAAAGTGACAATAGACCCCCTTTACCCCAAGCAACCAAGCAGCCAACCAACATGCACCTACCCACCCACCATGCCCTACCACTCAACCAACACCTTCATTGTCTTTGTATGCTTGGGGGTGCAAGGGTGGGCAAAGTGACAATAGACCCCTTACCCCAAGCAACCAAGCAGCCAACCAACATGCACCTACCCACCCACCATGCCCTACCACTCAACCAACACCTTCATTGTCTTCGTATGCTTGGGGGGTGCAAGGGTGGGCAAAGTGACAATAGACCCCTTTACCCCAAGCAACCAAGCAGCCAACCAACATGCACCTACCCACCCACCATGCCCTACCACTCAACCAACACCTTCATTGTCTTCGTATGCTTGGGGGGTGCAAGGGTGGGCTAAGTGACAATAGACCCCTTTAACCCCAGCCAACCAAGCAGCCAACCAACATGCACCTACCCACCCACCATGCCCTACCACTCAACCAACACCTTCATTGTCTTCGTATGCTTGGGGGGTGCAAGGGTGGGCAAAGTGACAATAGACCCCTTTACCCCAAGCAACCAAGCAGCCAACCAACATGCACCTACCCACCCACCATGCCCTACCACTCAACCAACACCTTCATTGTCTTCGTATGCTTGGGGGGTGCAAGGGTGGGCAAAGTGACAATAGACCCCTTTACCCCAAGCAACCAAGCAGCCAACCAACATGCACCTACCCACCCACCATGCCCGACCACTCAACCAAAACCTTCATTGTCTTCGTATATTTGGAGGGTACAAGGGTGAGCAAAATTACAATGGGACCCTTACATCCAACCAACCAACCAACCAACCAACTAACCAACATGCACCTACCCACCCATCATCCCCTACTGCCCAACCAACCAGCCAACTAACCAACCAACCAACCAACATGGTGGCATCCTTTCAAATCAGATTCTCCTCAGTCTCATAGCCCAACCAACCAACCGACCAACCAGCACCTGACCACCTAGCCTTCCCAACTTCCCCTACTACCATACCAACCAACAACCAGCACCTACGTGCACCACGCGCATTGTCTTCTGCAAGCTAGGGGTGCAAGAGTAGGTGGTCCTGCCCATGCTGGCTAGCTTCCAAACAATAGCTCTCCACTCTCATGACACAATCACACACCCACCCACCCAACGAACACCTGCATGCACCACGCGCATTGTCTTCTGCAAGCTAGGGGTGCAAGACTAGGTGGTCCTACCCATGCTGGCTAGCTTCCAAATCAATATCTCTCCAATCTCATGAGACACACACACATGTACCTACCTGCCCACCTACCCACCTACCCCCCCACCCAACCAGCACCTACGTGCACCACACGCATTGTCTTCTGCAAGCTAGGGGTGCAAGGGTAGGTGGTGCTGCCCATACTGGCTATCTTCCAAATCAATATCTCCGCACTCTGATGACTCTATCAACAAGCACACACACACAAACACACACACCACCAACATGCACCTACCCGCCCGCCCACCCACCCACCCAACGAGCACCTACATGCACCACGCGCATTGTTTTCTGCCAGCTAGGGGTGCAAGGGTAGGTGGTGCTGCCCATACTGGCTATCTCCCACACCAAAATATCCCCCCTCGCATGACACACACACACAACCAACCATGCAACTACCCACCCAACCGACCAGCACGTACATGCACCACGCGCATTGTCTTCTGCAAGCTAGGGGTGCAAGGGTAGATGCTGCTGCCCAGGCTGGCTATCTTCCAAATCAATATCTCCCCACTCTGATGGCCTGTGGCAAAGTCTCCCTGCTGCAGCCAACAGCCACACATGAGTTGGCCGTGGCTGTCCACTGACACGCCACTGAAGCGCTCACGAGGGTCGAGGCGACCTACTAGGGAAGCGGACCTGGGTAGTGGATTTCATGGATTTAGTGGGTGGTGGTGGTGGGTAGTGTGGTGTGTGGGGGGGGGGTGGGGGGGGGGGGGGGGGGGGGGGGGGGGGGGGGGGGGGGTATGCGACTACTATGGAAGCGGCCTGTGTAAGTATTGGATTTCAATGGGAATTTAGTGGTGGTGGTGGTGTTGTGGTAGTTGTGTGTGTGTGTGGGGGGGGGGGGGGGGGGGGTACTCGACCTACATGGAAGCGTGACCTGGGTATGGATTTCATGGAATTTAGTGGTGTGGTGGTGGTTTGGTGGGGTGGTGGGTAGGTGTGTTGTGGGTGTGGGGGGGGGGGGGGGGGTTACCGCGACCTACTAGGGAAGCGGACCTGGGTAGTGGATTTCATGAATTTAGTGGTGGTGGTGGTGGGGGGGGGGGGTTGGGAGGGTGTGTGTGTGTGTGGTGGGTGTGTGGGTGGGTGGGGGGTGGGGGGGGGGGGTGGCGGGGGGGGGGGGGGTGGTGGGGGGGGGGGGGGGGAGGGGTGGGGGGGGGGGTGGGGGGGTGGTTGTGGTTGGGTTTGGGGTGTTTTGTAGGTGGGGTGTGTTGTGTTTTGTTTTGGGGGGGTTTTGTTTGTGTTTTGGTGTGGGGCTTGGTTGTTGTTTTTGGGGGGGGGGGGGGGGGGGGCTTACGCGCCTACTGGGGAAGCGGACGTGGGTAGGGGATTTCATCGAATTCCGTGGTGGGTGAGTTGTTGAGAGGGGTTGGAAGGGGTGGAAGGGTGTATGTGTGTGTTTGTTTTTTGGGGGGGGGGGGGGGGGTATACAAACACACGCGCATAGCTACACTCACCTAATATCCATCAGACCATAGCACCGGAAATCTTGTGGACGACGAGCAATTGGTGTATAGGCCTCTTTGGCATTCTACACACACATGCATGCACACATAAACACACATACGCACGCGCATGCACAAACAAGAGCACACACACACACACTTGCACATAAACACATACACGCATACACACATGACACATATACACATGCAGACACATACACACACATACACACACATGCACACATACACACACATGCACAAACATACACATACGCACATACGCACACACATGTACTATAGCTGCACTCGCCTAATATCCCAGACCATAGCACCGGAAATCTTGTGGATGATGAGCAATTGGTGTATAGGACTATTTGACATTCTACATACACACACGTACACACACGCACACACATGTACAATGGCTGCACTCGCCTAATATCCCAGACCATAGCACCGGAAATCTTGTGGGTACGATCATTGGTGTATAACATTTTGCATTCTACTAACACACACATGCACACACACCCACGTCACACACAGCGCAAACATACGCCCACCAGGTACACATACCGCACACACACACATGCACATAAACACACATAACGCACCACACACCCACATTCTCATAACACCACGTGCACACAACTAAACAACACATATGCCACACACATGCACACTTACGCAACACCATTACACATACGCACACACACATGCCCATAAATCACACATCCAACACACACATGCACATAAACACACATACGCACACACACACACATGCACATAAACACACACGTGCACACACATAAACACACATATGCACACACACATGCACACATACGCACACACATGTACACATACGCACACACACATGCACATAAACACACATACGCACACAACACACACGTGCACACACATAAACAACATATGCACACATACGCATGCACACTACGCACACAACCATTCACAAAACACACATACGCACACACACACAACGTGCACACCCATAAACACACATATGCCCACAGCAATCACTACTCTTCCACACATACGCCCCGCACATTGTACACATACGCACACACCATGCACATACCACACATACTGCACACACACACAATGCCATAAACACACATCGCCACAACGCACATACACAAACATACACTCACCTAATATCCCAGACCATAGCACCGGAAATCTTGTGGATAATGAGCAATTGGTGTATAAGACCGCACGAGTGGGGGGCTACATCCAACACCTCACCAGCACTCTGGAGCTGTTCGGCAGAGACTGGAAGTACAAGACGCATACTCATTAGGGGGTGGGAGTGGGTGGGTTGGGTGGGTGTGGTGGGTTTGGGTGTGGGTTTGGGTGGTTTGGTGGGTGATAGGTTGGAGTGGGTGGGTGAGAAGGTTGGAGTGGGTGGGTGAGAAGGTTGGAGTGGGTGGGTGAGAAGGTTGGAGTGGGTGGGTAGAGTGGATGGCTTGGGTGGGTAAGAAGGGTGGAGTGGGTGGGTAGAAGGTGGAGTGGTTGGTTAGAAGGTTAGAGTGTGTTGGGTTATAAGGTTTTTGAGTGGTTGGTTGAGAAGGTTTGGATTGGGTGGTTTATAGGTTGGGATTTTTTTTTTTATAAGGTTTGGAGTTGGTGTGGGATTTGTTTTGATTTTTTTGTAGAAGTGTAGAATTGTTTTTTGCGAAGGTTTGTAGTGTGTGTTTGAGAGGTTTTTGTATTTTTTTTTTAGAAGGTTTGAGTTTTTTTTTTATACTTTTTTGTATTTTGTTTTTTTCTAACTTTTTATTCTTTTTGTGAGTGGTTTGTGATTTTTTTTTTTATCCTTTTTTTTTGATGTGTTTGTTTCTCCATTTTAGCGTTTTTTTTTATCCTGTTGTCTTTTTTAGATTCTCGATTTTTTCTTTAATTTTTATACTTTTTTTTATTTTTTTTTTAGTGGGTAACCGAGTCAACCAGAAAGAGCGGAACATAACGCACCGGAATTTAATTTGAATGAATGAAACATTGGGCTACGTCCAATACCTCACCAGCACTCTGGAGCTGTTCGGCAGAGACTGGAAGTACAAGAAGCAGTACACAAGAGTGGGTTGGAGTGGGTGGGTGGGTGGGTTGGAGTGGGTGGGTGGGGCGGGTTAGAGTTGAGTAGGTTGGAGTGGGTGAGTGAGTGAGTTAACCGAATCAAACAGAACAGAACAGAACGCACCGGAATGTATTTGAATTAAAAATGAACATGGGGGGCTACGTCCAATACCTCACCAGCACTCTGGAGCTGTTCGGCAGAGAACTGGAAGTACAAGAAGCAGTACACAAGAGTGGGTTGGAGTGGGTGGATGGGTGGGTGGGTTGGAGTGGGTGAGTGGGGGGGTCGGGTTAGAGGGTGGTAGTTTGGAGTGGGTGAGTGAGTGATTAACCGAATCAGACAGAACATAACGGAACATAACGCACCGTAATTTAATTTGAATTTTAAAATGACCGGGGGGCTACGTCCACAGCCTCACCAGCACTCTGGAGCTGTTTGGCAGAGACTGGAAGTACAAGAAGCAGTACGCATTAGTGGGGTGGAGTGGGTGGGTGGGCGGGTGGGTGAGTTGGTTGGAGTGGGTGGGTGAGTGAGTTAACCGAATCAAACAGAACAGAATGGAACAGAACGCAACGGAATTTATTTGGATTTTAAATGAACATGGGGGGCTACGTCCAATACCTTGCCAGCGCTCTGGATTTTTTGGCGTAGACTGGAAGCAGGGATTTTTTTTTCAAATAAAAAAAAGGAAATCTTATTCCTATTTCTTTTTTCCCCTCCTTTTTCCCTCCCAAAACAGGATCCTTATTCCGATTTTGGTCAATTTGGGTCATTTTTAGTCAATTGCAGTTTAAAAAAACCCTTTTATTTTTAGGTTTCTTATTCCGGCAATTTTGGCAAAAACAGGGTCTCGTATTCTGATCGGAAGGTATTCCGGAAAAAAATATCCCTGACTGGAAGCACAAGAAGCAGAACGCATGGGTGAGTTAGAGTGGGTGGGTGTGTGTGGGGGGTAGATGGGCTGTGGTTGAGAGGGTGGGTTAGATTTGGTGTATGGGTTGGGTTGGGTGGAGAGTGTGTGGGTTATAGTTGGTGGGTAGAGTGGGGTGGGTTTGGAGTGGGTGGGTTGGAGTGGGTGGGTGGGTGGGTTGGGGTGGTTAGTGAAGTGGTGGTTGGTGGGTGAGTGAGTGATTTTGAGTGAGTGAGTGTAGTTGTGCGTGGAGTGAGTGTGTGTTTTGTTGAAGGGGGGGGGGGTGGGGGGGGGGGGTGGGGGGGGGGGGGGGGTGGGGGGTGGTTGGGGTTGGGGGGGTGGGTGTGGCGACTACGACGACGACGACGACGACGACGACTTAATAATATCTTATATAGATAAAGAAATCAAGGTCTGGCGTGGTGGTTCAGCAATCGCATACCCACGTGCCATGGGCGTGCGAAGTGTAACCGACTTGCAACCGACTTTCCGTACACCCAAGTCCCCGCCCAGCGAAATGTTAAATTACCGAAACAGCAGATGCGCTAAACTATGCGTGCGCTCATTTCATGTCCACTACTGCCACCCATACTGTGACTGCAATGAATTGAGAGGAGATCCTCTCCTCGGAGGTCATCTGCTGACTCTCAGATCGCTTTGCATGGCGCTCGGAATGATAGTTTTCAGTGTATTGCTTCTTCACGGAGTATGCGACCAGCGGCTCATCCTATCATATCGCCAGATTCGTGATTGGAGGTAGTTGACTTCCATTCTCCAGCCTTTCTGCAGGCTCTATTGATCAGGGGATCCCCTGCTATTGATACATTCATCTTGCAGCGAGACACTCGCACGGCTCATGGTATCTCTGCACGATCTAAGTCCCTGCAACCCTGCGACTTTCTTCCGACTACCGGCTTGCTGCGTGCTCCTTGCACCGCTTGCAATACCTCTCCAAGATCTCGCCCCCCACACCACACCACTCCCACCTTCCAACAATAAGATTATCTTTGCGCTGAGCCTTAGCGGGTGCGTGGCAGAGTTGACTCAACGAAGGCCCTTTCGGGAAACAGCATGCGCGCCCAACCAGGTCGCATCTTACTCAAAGAGCATGGGTAGGGGGGGGGGGGGGGGAGGGAGGGGGGGTGAGGGGGGGGGGGGGGGGAGAGGGGGGATGCATGGGAGGGGGGGGGGAGGGAGGGAGGGAGGGGGGAGGCATGGGGAGGGGGGGGGGGGGGGGGGTTCTGTCTTTCGGGTGTCTGTTTTGTGGGGTATTTTTCTCTGGTTTTGTCTGCCTGTTCGGTTTTGGATGTTCGGTTACGTAATCTTGTCTAGGTTGTGAGAGGAGGAAGGGAGGGGGTTGTGAGGATGCAGGGGTTAGTTGGGGTGGAGATCGGGAGGGATGGAGGAGGGGGGAGGTGAGTGAGGGGGGGGGGGGGGGAGGTTCGGGATGCATGGGAGGGGGGGGCTACTGGAGGAGGTGGTGGTGTGTTTTTGTGTGTTTCTGCCTTTTACATGTTTTGTTGTTTGCGATTAAAGTGGTAGTGATTTTTTTTTGGGAGGGGGGGATGCATGGGGAGGGATTGGTGTGTGGGGTAGTGTTGTGCGTTGTGTGTGGTGGGGTCGGGGTACAAGATGCGCCAGCATTTGAATTGGGGGAACCATGATGACTGTCTGGTGTGAGGGGTGGAGAAGTGAAGGACACATGTGTAGCCCATTCAGTAGTAAAAACCCCCATCACCCACGGGCAAACACCTATTATGATTGGGGTGGGGTGATGTGTGTATGTGTGGCCCCGCACACGTTCACCGTACTAGTAACATAATAATAATAATAATAATTTGGTTTGCATTCATCGTTGGCGCTGGATTTAATTTGCCTTAGAATTCGAATTTGAATTTGAATTTGAATTGGAGTTTCGCACCGTAGTGTGGTAGAAGCTTCAGAGCCTTCACCTCCAAGGCATCGGCAGAGCCGCCGCATGTACTGCCTGCACCACTTGTACTGCTGTAGTCGGCTGCCACCATGGATACAAAGTGTACTGCTCCGCTGCTACAGCCGAGAACCAGGAAGGGGTACTCGCTAAACAATTGGAGGCCGCACACGCAATGCAATGGTGTCCCGTGGGTGGCTGACTGAGAGGGGGGGGGTGGTGGGTGTTGGTGGCTGTGTGGGTAGGTTCCCGATAGGTGGATTTGCGTGGGAGTGGCTGGGTGGGTGGGTGGGTGGGATTGCGAGGGAAGTGGCTGGGTGGGTGTGAGGGAGTGGGTGGAGACTAGGGTGTGGGTGGTAGTGATGTGCTCCACTTGCTACAGCCAACACCAGGAAGGGTCTCAGCTCATGGGAATACACGGACAGGGGGGGGTTTTTCTTTTTTATTTTTTTACCTTTTACATTTAGTGGAAGTTTTTATTGGGGGGGGGGTTTTTTTTCGTATGATGCCTGAGGGGGGAAAGGAGGAGAGGGGAAGGGAGCCGGTACCGCAGGGTGGGGGAGGTGGGGTGAGAACGTAGGGGTCCCCGGCGAGGTAGGTGTCCTCTCGCCAGAGATATAGGAGGGGGGGAGGGGAAGGGGGGAGGGCGTCTGCCCCAATGTGTCGTGGGTGCGTGGGTGGGTGGGTGCTGGTGGGTAGGGTGGGATTGCCTGTGGAGTGGCTGGTGGGTGGGATGGTGTTCAGGCGTGGTGAGTAGGTTTGGGTAGTACAGAGTGTCGTGGGATAGTGGGTGGGAGTGTGTGCTCCACTGCTAACACGCCCAATTAACGCTGGAAGGTTCTGGCTCTTGGAGCAGCACACGGAACTCTGCATACTGGTGTCTACAGTGGGTGGACTGGGTGCGTGTGACACGCTTGCTGCGTCGCTGGGCCTGTGTGTGCGCGCGGGTAGGTGTATGGCGCTGGGTGGGTGGGTGGGGGGGTAGAAATGGTGGTAGATATGGTGGGCTGTAGGTGGTGAGAACAGATGGACGGGTGATGGCTGGCAGGGGTATGGCTTGGAGTGGTGAGGTGTGGGAAAGATGGAGTGGAATGGGTGCCCAGTTGGCTGTGGTGTGGCAGTTGCCAACAGTCGCTGCCGCTGACATGTGATAAACAAGCTGTACATGCTGACAGTGCTGGTACAGCCCAAAACCAGGAAGGGCGTATCTTCATCACAGACCCTCCTGTCGTGACAAACTGCAATAACCCTTAAAAACAACAACAATCGCCCACACCCACTCTCGCTATTTTCTCTACAAATTGAGTTACCAAACGTCTTGTGCAAATGACCGTGTCTGTGCTGCTGGGTGGGCTCCCTCTGGTTCCCATAGAGCCTGGCTGTGTCTGCGGGTGGCCTGCTTGGGTGTGGTCGGCTAGGGTGAGCCTCCCTTTGGCTGCGCTCTGGGTGGCCCCGTGGGTGCTGCTGGGCGCGCCGGCCCCGGCGCGTGTGGGGTGCTGCTGTTGTGGTTTGACCTCGTGTCTTCAAATTGTCTCGTCAATTCACCCTAGCCCTAGACCCAGAATGAAAACGCCAATTTTTTGCTCTTTGTGTCTGCGAGTGTTCGGGTTGGCTATCGGTGCGGTCTGGCCGCCTACTGCTATATTGGCTTTCGGTTTGGCTGAATGTTTTGTCTTTTTTTTCTTTTCTTTTTCTTGTTGTATTGCTGTTTTATCCTCTGTATCTTTTGTTTTACTATTCTACTTTTCATACTTTTCTTTGCTTTTTTTTTTTTTCTTTTTTTCTCTTTCTTTCATTTGCTTTCTTTTCTTTTAATTTTTTATTGGTTCCTTCCTCTCTTTCTTTATCCCGTTTTCTTGTTGGGAGGGTGTGAGTAGGCGCTATATATATATACCTGACAAATTATATACATCATTAGCCAGAGATGCCGGCTTATGCGACAGGCATGGTGTACAATCTCAACATCTTCACACGAGGACCACATAAAATTACCACCACACTATCAGCAGAAAACTAAAGCAACCCAAAACAACAATATCGCTGAACCAGACACCACACCACTAGCGTCCAACCACACACACCAACACACACAATACTACATCAGCATAACACACGCTCACTCTTCATCCATTACTCACTGCGCAATCTTTCTTGCCATTTTCTACCATTTCTCTCTCGTCATTGCCTTCCACCCCACCTATCCAAACACACCACACCGCACCTACCCACAACGCAACGACAACACCAAACTCGTATCGCGGAATACACCACAACACACATCACACACACCAACACCACAATACACCACCACCAACCCCCTGCACGGCACCCTACACCACACCGCACCAAGCTCAAACTTTCTCACGCTATCACCGACACTCAACGCACCGAACCACAACTATCGCATCGTGCCACATCACCACGACGCCCTAATAGTAACCCGACCCACGCATCACACATACACCACACCCACCACATCCTCACCACCACACCCCACAGCCCCCGCCACGCACGCAAACAAAACCAAAAAAAAAATCCCAAGTGCACTCTACGCAAACCACACACTACATACCACTACTCGCACCGAACCACACCAAACCAAACCAAACCGAGCCACACCAAACCAAATTACACCTGTGTCTATGTCGCTCCCGTACCAGACCACATAACCACACGAACAGGCGTCCCTTGCGGGGCAGTGTGGGGGGCAGGGGGCCCGCCACACCGCACGATCCTTACCATCATCCACATCACCCACACCACAACCACACTCATACCACACCACACCACACCACCCCACAAGCCATGCACGATGCACTATACCAGCATCCCCTTCCACCTTTAGTGGGGGCAGGCGGTGCTGTGGAGAACACAACAACTCACGACGCGCAGCCACTTAAACCACCCCCCACACCACACCACAGCTATGCGTGCCTTACCACGCCATCCTCTTCCACCTTTAGTGGGGGCAGGGTGGCTGGTGGAACCACACCACACCACACTTAACCACACCACACATAACCACAGCTATGCCGTGCCTTACCACGCCATCCTCTTCCACCTTTAGTGGGGGCCGGGTGGCTGGTTGAACCACACCAAACCACACCAAACCGCACCGAACTAAACCAAACCAAAGTACACCTCTGTCTATCGTGTAACTTACCACGCCATCCCCTTCCACCTTGACTGGGGGCAGGGTGCGTACAGAGATGCCCAAGCGACCATGGGCTAAGCTCCAACACTCAACGAAGCCACCCTGGGGTGGGTGAGGGGTACGTGGGGGTGGAGGGCATGTGGTTAGGGGTTGGTGAGGGGTTGGTGAGGGGGGGTGAGGGGGGTGGTGGTGGAGGGAGGGGGGGAGGGTGAGGAGATGGTTGGTTAGGGGGGGGTGATTGGATGGGTGGGTCGTAGTGGATAGTAGTGATGGGCTGTCGGGTCGGTGGGTTTGGTAAGTAATTTGGGTAGGGGGGGGGGGGTGGGGTTTCTTTGTTCTCCCTTTTCTTTCTTTTTTCTTTTTTTCTTTGGGGGAGGGTATGGGGGAGGAGGGAGGGGGGTTTTGGGGGGAGGGGAGGGGGGAGGAGGGGAGGGGATGGGGGATGGGGAAAGTATGAGGGAGGGTATGGATGTGTGTGTTTGTTTACAGAGGATCGACTTCCAACCCACACCCACACCCACACGCACACTCACATCCCACACACACGCATACACACCACACGCCACAACACAACACCCACACCACACACCCTTCCCCACACACCAACAAATCGTATGCAAGACGCACACTAAGGACGACCTGGACATACACACATCCAAATAGACGATGGACGTGGTCCTCCACCTACACTAACGAGTCTCTACTTCAGTCGTGCATGTCCTCCCACCACAAACCCCTATACCACACCACACCCATACACAGAACCCACACACCACAACACAACACACCCGCACACCACAACACATCACACCACAACACACCCACACACCACACCCACATAATGGAATGGTTTTGGCCCCCCACCTTCCTGTAAGATGTCTCTATGCCAATCATGCATGTCCTCCCCCCCCCCACCCCCACCCCACCCCACCCCCCCACACACACACATTCGTCCACACCCTCCACCTCACCACCCACACACCCTTCCTCATGCACCAACACACCCATCATTTCCACTTCCCCCCCCCGCCACCACCCCCACCTGAACCTCGCCGCCACGACCACAACACACACACACACACACTTATCCCACAGAAACACATACACTCCCCAGCTGCCCAGCTGCCCCTACCTCGGACACCCTCAGAAGCAAGCCCCGGTTTTTAACAAACAGCAGTTGGCGTGTCCCGAAAGGTCGTTTCGAGGCTGAGAACAGCGTCTTCTCGACCCCTAGCTGCCCAATGAGCTTCACTCGCCCATCCGAGGTTCCCACTGCTAGTAACTGTTGACTGGACTCGTAGGCAAGACTGTCCGCTGACTTGGGGACTCCAGAGACTCCCAGCAAAACCTCTGCCTCGTTGGCGAGCGCATCTGCATTTAGCTTGTCCGGAACCCGCGAGGCCAGCTTCGCAGCTGCCTGCTTGTTCTGTTTGCCTAGGCCGAGCAAGCCGAGCATGTTGGGGGATCTGTAAGGTAACGCTGCTTAGTGAATTCGTGGCATGTGCATACAAACGGGTCAATCGCGAGGGCAGCGCCGGGCATGCATGAAGAATATCGAAAAAGAAGAACCCCAGTAGAAGGCCTAAGTTCAGCTAGGGCCAGATCAAGATATTGGGGCTTGGTGTTAGTGATTTGCTTAGTTCATAAAGTTATGAATATGCATAGGAATAGGTCTGGCATTTTTTCTGTGACGGCCTCCAATAACATGCTTTGGCAATAACAAAGCTGGAGTCCTAAAAGTTCAACTCGTCCTAAAATCAGAATGAACAACATCATATCACTTAACAACGGCTGACTGAAATTACAGTACTTGAGTGAGAATATAATGTGATCACATTTGAGAGTTTTTTTGAAGTTGTGAAAGGACTTTCACCCCAGCCCAGGAGGTGGGTTTCCCGACACAAACCAGCGACATGGAGGATTCCGTTCGAATACGGTATTACGGTTGGGCAAGTCCCTTTAGCCTATTTGGCCTACCCCTGGACTGTAACATAATTACATAAATACAATGTCTAATGTCATACATACAAGGTCTGTAATGTTAGAGGTGCCTTGATCATTTTTTCCAAGTCAATCTTGCTCAGTGAAGTCTGATTATCTTGAATAATATCCCAAGCACCTAATCTCTGAATGCATCTTCGTAATTCATGAGACCAGCAATGTTTGTTTCTATCGCAGGTTGCCATTAGAACATTTTCTAGCAAGGCTCTTTTGAATCTTTTTATAAAATCATCGTCCTTAAGGTCAAAGATTTTATTCCAAAAGCTAACAGCTGCAAACTTATACAAATGTAACACAGCAAAAGCAAACTTTCCTCTGAAGACAGTCACGCGCGCAGTGCAGAATTTTGTTCAGGACCTTATGCTCCCTCTTCAGACCCCCCGGTTTTTTAAGTGAGTTAATTATTTCAAGCAGTGTACTGCCCTGTATTGCCGTGCTCCAGCACAAACGTTGGCAAGACGCCCGCTGAACGATAGAACGACCCTCTCCCCAAACACACCGAAACAGTCCTTTTGCAAAACCCCATTGTTGAATAGGAGATGCAGGGACTGCAGTATTCGTCGGTCAATACTCGTTACAGAGGTATAAAGATAATAGCAAGATCGACTTGCAGGCTATAAGAAAGATGGCAGTAGCATTACATCCAGTACTGCAACTGTAGAGCACGTAGCGGCAGGCGGCCCTGCCACTGCCGGACTAGCGGTACAAAGGCCGGAAGGCTCTAGACCGTGAGTGCACTTGGCCACTCATAGTACGACGTACAAGTCGTACTACAAGTCTATAATACATTTTGCCAACTTTTCGTCGGTAACGGTATACGGTACATTTCCGCTGTAGCACAAACTCAGCCCTCACTGTAAAATGTTTGTTTGGGGTTCCATTCATCACTTTCCGGTGTTTTTTGCTGTAAGCCCCTCCTGCCACGGTTGGGCAAGTCCTTTAAGCCTATATTTGGCCTACCCCTGGATTGTTACAACATACATATATATAAGTTGCAAACAAGATCAGGCTGTGCGACAGAATGCATCAGACTTAGGTTTCATTACTAGGCCCCCGTAAACTGAGGGGTTGGGTTGGAAAGGGAGGGGGGTAGGCACTTCAGTGTCTAGCTGAAAAGTAGACTGAAGGGCTCACACATAAACTTAAGGGCTCAAACAAGATGACTTGCTCCTTTGGAGGTAGACGCTGGCCAGCTGGACATACGAATGGGGGAAACAGGGAACGTCAATGGAAAGTCGGAGAGAAGACGTGGTCGCATGCATGGAATGAGGAATCGAGCTGCAGGCCGGAAGTGATGCACTATTAGTAGCTATGAATCAGAATTCTCAGAATCGTCGATGCCTTTCATGTGCGGTAGTGTATACTGCAGACTCAAAGTTGTAACAGAGGAAGATAGATTAGTCGCAGTAGCGCGAGGCATAAGAGAAGAAGGTAAGCAGTACAATCTAGTACCGTGCGCACGTGGCCATAGCTGGCTTCAGTGCTGTGCTGTAGGTGGCACAGGCCCCGGAGAAGACTTAGACCTGTGTGCTCTTTGCCTCCTCTAGATCCGACATTATTCGGACTATAACAATGCCTGCTCAAACAATTCGGATTTTGATGGCTACTGCAGACGAAGCCCTGGCAAGTTACGCTACTGCCCAGTAGATGAACATGCAATCACGAGGCGCTCGGCAATATGCGAAAGGGGCAGTTGGTCAAAGAGCTACTAAGGTCTGAGAGCGACGGCGAGCAGCAAATTTTTGCTGGCTGTAGCTACCGGTATGGAGATCCAAGATCTAGGCCTGGAGGTGATATACCGGTACTGACATCCAAAGAGAAACACATTTGGAAACTGCAAGAGCAACTGGAGTATTCCAGGGTACTGCATTTTGTCATATGGGGTTGCTCTTTTCACCATAGACATAAATCTGCGCGCTGCGCCCGGAGGGGGGGTTTAAAAATTGTGTCAATTGGGCGCCAAAACCGCGTCATGTAGTACCCAGGAGTAAACAACTTCATTTACAAACACGGTTTCGACACCACCAAGATTGAATGTAACCTCTACCACTCATTTGTTCCCATGCCTTTAAATCTATGAAATCAAGCTCAAGGGCAAAAACGTGACAAAGCTTGAACAAATCTCTCCACACACAAGCAAATCACCACAAATTCATAATAATTGAAGAACACTCCACAGATTTCACTACCCGAGTGCATTCCCTCTCAATTGTAATGATGAATGCTAGCATGCTTGAGCCAATCCAGTAATTATAACAAATGCATTCTTCAACCATGTCCTGATGACACATGCCAACTTGTGATATTTAATCCACTAATGATGACAAATATGACCAACACGTGGTATTTCGATAGGAATAAGGGTAGGGGAAACCAACTTCTGCTATTCTATCCACTTATGATGACAAACATGACCAACACGTGGTATTTCAATAGAATAAGGGTTGTGGAAACCACATGCCACAAGCACAACATGTTGGAGGGCTTTGTGGCACGTAAACAAGTCCAGATAGCAATGAAGCCTACGCTTTATCTGGGCTGTACAGGCAGAAAACAAGGATCACACCCATTCTACACAGAGGAGTAGTGCTTGAGCAACCCATGATGACACCGTCAGCAGACAGTGAGCAACTCGACGGCTGATAATTCACATAATCAAACTAAGTCAAGAACAAACAGAGAACAAGCCAGGACAGTGCCGGAAGTGAGTCACCATTTGTGACCCCTCCAGCACCCGGGCCAGGATATTATACATGTACATTGCATGGATTTGCGACACTCAAATCATGCCCCAATGCAATTGGATGCATGAGTTCTACCGCAACAGCCCCAAATGTAACGAGAAGCATCAGCAAGTGTCCCTCTTCAACAGCCCCAAAAGCAAGCTGTCCCATGTGGCATTCTAATTCGAACAGCCCCAAAGAACAGCGACTGGGAGCAGTAGCAGGTGTCCTTCGTCAACTGCCCTAAAAACAACTGGTACCATGTAGCCTTCTCGTTCAAACAGCGCCAAATGCAAAGAGAAGCAGGTGTCCTACTTCAATAACCCACAAAGCAAATTTTCCCATGCGGCCTTCTCATTCAAACAACCCCATATGCGACTGGGAGCATAAGCAGGTGTCTTTCTCTAACTGCCCTAAAAACAACTGGTGCCTAGTGGCCTTCTCATTTCAAAATGCCCTGGTGACCGGCACTAGGACATCGGGGGCAGAACAAAATGTTCATGCCCAGTGCCATGAAGGCCAGAGAGAAAACTGTGGTGATACAATAATCCACGATGCCTTGGTAGCTGGCACTCTGACGACCAAGGCAGTACAAAAAAAGTGCATGCCCATTTTTGCCACTGACGCCGGGGAAAACTGCAGCGCGACGACATGCCATGCTACCTTGGTGGCCAGGGGCCTCCAGTCTTGAACCAAACTAACGCAGTGACGGTTAGCTCCCAGGAGTCATCACTGTTATCAACAGAGCAATTCCCTAGAAGCGTTTGTCTCTGGTATTCTAGCATTAATCAGCACAATTTAGGAATGACAGTTATGTGCTGGTGTATATGGTCAGTGCTGCTAGGAAAACTAGCAGTTATACAGCCTTGGAGACCCGGGGGGAAGCCCCAGGACCCCTCGATTGCTTTAATATCAAGTATGTCTAGGGGTAGCCTAGAAGGCTTGAATGGCATCGCATGGAGATGGTCAATGAAAATGCCCTCCGTTTCCCCAAACAAGGCTGGGTCAGACAGCTGGCTGTGCAGGGCAAAAGGAGTAAGCGTTTTTGCCTACACCTTCTATCTTCTCCTGTGGTTGGAAGAAGCATGATGGATGCATCGGATTTTCTGGGGAGGATGCACAAGCCCCGTTTGCTGAATAATCAAGTAGAAAAAAATCTGTACTTCTGCTGATTAGAAGCGCTTGAGAAAATACTCATCGGAGGCCGTCACGGTGCTATAGACAGACCTCCTGTAGCGATTCAGGTAGGAACAGATGTGGGAATCCTGGCAACGTTGAAGCAGTGTTCCAACTTATTCATACACGTCCAGGTCTCCGTCATCTTGAACCTCAAAGTGCACAGCATCTGGGCTCTCAGCAATAACCTCCAGATTGCATATCAGGCCATCCATGTCAGCTGTACTGATTCCTGGTACAAACAGTGAGGAAACAAGTTCAGATTTGCAAATGGGTTCAAATTTCACCAACATACAGAAGTGCAATTATCCCAAGACCAAGATGGCTTGGCTGGAAGTATGCCCCAAGATCTTATCGGAACTATGGAAAACCATTGCCTGGCTACTCCAGCTTTCACTCAAATGAATATTCTCAAATGAATAATCTGTAGCTGCTCCATAACATTCCGAAAGGTTCAAGCGGAACCGAGCTTTTGACATACTTCCAGTTGAGATTCGTATGTGCTTGCTTTGGGACAATCGGGGGCAACCCTGCTGAAATGTGTAGTCAGATGTCTGTCACCACCTCCTATGTTCGACCTGAAGCCTGAAGGTTGCAGGCCTGATAAATGCCAAGGATATTGGGATGAGGGGTATATTAAATGAAGCTGGTAAAGCCAAAACTGGCAACTGAGATATTGGGACTGGTGCACTGTTCTGGATTTTGGCTTTCCAGCACCTGGGTGCTTCAGAGTGAGCGCACACATCCCGACATGTGCTCTAGTCAGCTGACGCTGTCACGATCCATAACAATGAAGAAAAACTCCTTGATCCTACCAAACCAGTGACTTACCAATAGCATAGTCCCCGTTGGGTTTGAACACTTGGGCAAAGGGGAGCCCCCTGACATCCTTGTTCACCACTATCTGGTAAGCCAACCCTCCTTCCTGGATATTAGCCTGCAGGGGCGAGAAAGATTTGAAATTGTTAGAGCTGACCACCCTTCAAGGGAAAGATATTGAACCCATACATATCCAAAACCAGGAAAAATCACATCCAATCTCAAAGGGTTCAAAAACTCTGGGCCATTCTGGAAAGGCCCTACCTAGGACAAAGTAAACAGAACAGAACGTCTAAGTCTCTGTCTCTCTCTGTCTCACTTTCTTACCCTCCCCTGGAAGTCTTATCATCAAAGGAGGAGCACCTCCGGTGTTGAGGGAGGAAAAGAGAGGCAAAAACAGCAGAAGAGAACTAAAGCAGGAAATTGAAGCCAACGAGGACGATTGAGTCTGGGCTGGATATGAATGGAGTAGAATGCATCACGACTTACCTTCGCGAACTGGTAGCATGCTCCGAGCTTATCGTTGAATCCGAGATCCATAATCTGGGGCATCACCGTCCGGCAGTTCCTGCACCAGCCCGCGTAGTAGACGACGCACGTCCACTTCAAGCTATCCACTGCCCTGGCACGAATGTCCTCCAAGTGCTCCTCGTCAACTAGTTCCACCATCATGTTTCGCTTCGGAGCGACCCGCCTATGTCTTCGCGGAATGGCAAGAGGTATGGCAACAAGTGGAAGAGGAACTGGAGGGGCCAAACTGGAGCAGGCAACTTGACGGCTGCTATCAGGAAGCGCTTGTGAGCAAACCGATGTGAACCGCTTGGGGAAGGTGATTTCCCTAGCGATACTTAGTTGTGTAATACCATTCCTAGGGTGCGGCCTGCAAAATCTAGAGGACTGAAGTGGGGCCATAATTGCAGGTACCCAGTTTCGCGCAGTTGCAGCGGATTAACTCCTGGCGCTTAAAAGATCAGACAAGAGAGAAAGGGACAGGTTGTCGATATCGGAACATTGTCGGAAATTCTCAGCGGGAACCTCTGGCCGAGACTGAAATGCTTGACTTCGGGAAATGACGGTCTGGATATAAGCAATCCCAATATTGTGCCGAGGGGCTCTATCTGGCAGATGGGCACGACCTCGGCAACTAATCAAATGCTGCTCAATTGGATTTTCAATCTTGCAATTACGTCCGTTGAGACTCTTGTATGAGCGCTATGCTGACGTAGCAGTGCTGCACATCAATCCAGCCACCAAATGCGCAGTACGGAAGGTCAGGGTTTTACCTGACACGTCATCAACGGGAAGCTGGATTTTACGGTGGATATTGGATATCACCTCCTGCCTCCTGCTCAACTCAACTTTACACATGGGAAACGCATGGGCATAATTTTGATGCGGAAGCTGGTAGAAGCCGCTTTCTAGCTGTCCGAGAATTCTGTTCAAAGTCGGTTGAGAATAGAAGGGGAATGGGGGCTGAGTCGGTTGACAAGCCGCTGTAAGAGAGTAAGTACTTGTGGTGCTGGTGAAACGGCCCGCTGTCCCGCTGACGCAGAGTCTGGCCCGATGCCGCCCGATGCATGCCTCAATTGAGCGTCGGTGTTCGTGCTTGTGTTTCACGTGCGGATAGCATGACGGGGATGGGTAGATGCACGAGAGTAACTACTCTTGTGGTGGTGGATGGTGGTGCAACGGCCAGCCCGCTGGCCCGCTGACGCAGATTCTGGCCCGATGCCGCCCGATGCAGGCCTCAATTGTGCGTCGGTGTACGTGCGTGTGTCTCCTGCCCTCTCTACTCTTGTTCTCACTGTAAACGCAAATATAAATCTGTGGTGTATGAGGAAAACTTGTGGTCCGATTGGGGAATCCTATGGTTATATCCGTATGATACACCACAACCCACCCCCCTTTCGAAGGTCGACGCCCACCTCCGGTATGAGATGTGCACGTCCGGCCGAGCCGGCCCCCTCCTAGCGAGGGTTTCCAACATGCGCCCGCCCGGGATCGGACCCGCGTGGTACTGGTGAAGGCCCCAACTTCCGTCCAGTCGACCCACTCGACCAAGCTCCAAACCAAATGTGGTGTATGAGGAAAACGTATTGTCCTATTGGGGAATCCTATGGTTATATCCGTTTGATACGTCACAAAATCATAAGCTCGGTCAGAGCTCACTCACTGTGTAACATTGCGTGTCGCAACATTGAACCTAGAGGCGAGCTAGAGGCGAGCATAGTCGTTAGTTTGTTATTCATGCATGCCCTAGTTGTAGCGTAGAAGAATGGTTTCTCTTTTCTGCCCATTTAGACTTCATATCTCTCTTAGCCGGAGTATCGAGCGTATTGGTCCCGTTCTATAATTGCTATTCTAGAGCGGTCTATGATGTAACACGCGGCTTCCTCCCTCCCTCCACGCATGTTCCACGCTCGGCCTCTTTATCTCTCGAGCAGCTCGAGGTGACGAGGTGTAGTACTGTAGTGACACTGCTAAATGGACCGGCCAACCCAACCGTTTACATGGCATATATTGAAATATATACCCGTATACAAACCCTTGCCCCCCCCCCCCCCCCCCCCCCCCCCCCCCCCCCTGCACAGCACCGAACAACCAACGTACACAGACATACCTCCCTGCCCCAACCCCACCCACAACCCACACCCACACACACCCACACCCACACCCACACCCCCCCACACCCACACCCACAACCCACAACCACCCCAACCCACACCCCACCCACAGCACCCACCCCACCACCCCACACCCACACCCACCCCCACCCACACACCCCACCATACACAAACATACACACGCCTAAACTCACCCCCCCACCCCACCCACCCACACATCACACACATACCCCCCTAAACTCCCCCCCCCCCCCCCCCCTCTCAAAAAAAATTGAAGCTTGACACGCCAGGCAACTGTCTAATAAATAACGGGCTTCGGTCAGCTCCATTTCCGTTGTATTCTTTCGTTCCGTTGCCAACACACTCCGCCAATTACCCGCGTCGCTTGCGATGCTGCATAGGACTTGTTCTAATTGTTCTATACCTAGAAGTGGGGGCGGGGCAACAGTTTTCCTTTCTTAGCTTGTTGCACGAAGGTGCCGTTTCTGAGACAGAATCCCGAAAGTCATCCAATGTAGCCATGTAGGAATGGTCAAAAGGAGGCACCAAATCCACCTGGGTTAATTTCATCTCATGGGCGGGGGTGGAGCCGCATATTCCGGGACAATTCCATTCCAAGGCTAGAGTAGTAATATGTTGGATGGGAGATGGGCAGGAGCCTGTTGTAGCAATGGGGAGTAGTGACCTTTGTTACAAACTGGGGTACCACGTTGGGTCTCATATGTATAGCTTATTGGGCAAAGGTACTCATATTTATTATCTACACTATTAAAGTTGCATTGTCCGTCCGTGCGTCCGGGGCTCAGGGCTTAACTGGCAATGGTTCCGCTTATCTGGCAAGCATTTTCCTGCTGATCTGGCACATTTCCACCCCACAAACCTCGATTTTCATTACACCCGTCAATTTTCAATCTCGCTCATTTTCAAACTCAGTCCATGACGAAGCTCATCTCACCTACACTTCCTTGCCTCTGCGCTTAGCGCTATCTCTGTGCTCCGCGATCTGAAAATGTCTTGACCCCGCCACAATGGGAGCTCCGAATCCTCACCCAAGCAGGTTTTGTCACTCGCAACAAGAACAAAGCTCTAACTGGGCGCGCTTATGGCAGCCAATGGGCGGGGATGCGTGCCCTTCTACCCTCTGCCGGCAGCAATGCCTAAAAATTTCGCGCTGTATGCGGATTATTCCCAGAACTCTGACCGACAGCTGCGTCTACTCGCTGCCGGCACCAATGCAAAACAATTTCGCGCTGTATTCAGATTGTTCCCGCAACTCTGACTAACAGCTGCTCCGTGCTTTTCCACCCTACCCTTTAATTCCAGTGCGGGCATAGCTTTCAAATATCCTGAACAGGTCACTTTTTCCGAAGCACATTTCGTAGGCGCTACTTCTCCTCCGCATAAGCGGAGACTGGAATCGGGATGCGACGACGCTAGGCTTTGCAATGATCATCAATTCGCGCAATTTCCTGATTTGAGATGTCCACTCAAACCAGATTTGCCGAATTCTCTAACCCCCCTCTCCTCCCCAATGATCAATAACAACTGCCGGCGACCAAGCATCCCGATTCCGGGCAAGAAGCACCTTGGAGAAGTCCAAATGCAGATTGCCCGCAGGAGGGAGGTAGGGGAATGCGAAGCCCCCAACACCAGTGCTTGGAACCCTGTCCACACACTCAATACCAAATCTGCGAAAGTGACAGATCACCCCAACATTAAAATATCCTCACCTTTCAGTGGACAACCTGGACAACAAGATCCTACAGGCAGCATCCGTGCTGAGAGCAAAAGCTCCAAGGATCTACCTAGGACCCACGCTGAACCAAGTTTTGCCAAACCTACAAATCATCCCAACCCTAATCAATCAAAGAATATCCTGAACAAACAAGACAGACGAAATCTTCCTACTACGAACTCTGTCATCCACCTTATCATTGCCCTTCTTTTCGTCAACTGTTTGAATATCACCGCCGCTTCAACAGTCTCTCTCCGCACTCCTTTGTCTTTCTTCGCACCTAACACTTACCCAGCCACCAGCATGTATTCAATGGGAGCTCAACAAAACAGGGTGCAACAAGGTAAGATCGATAGGAAATCGAACCGCCGCGAGAAACAAGCTGCTAATTCCCGCCTCGCTTTCCCACCTTCTCACGACACCGCCGCATACCTTGTTCCCCTGGCTACCACACCGCACTATCTTATAAACTGCAAACATCTCAACACTACACTCATTGGCCATCTTCGAAACCCCATATTCTCTAAGCCTCTCACAGCGACTAATACCGCCCCTCGCGGCGTGGGTGCAAGTCCCGATATGCCCCTCGTGGCATTGTCGTCTCTGACGATTAATACAGCCTCTCACGGCGTGGGTGCAAGTCCCGATGTGCCCCTCGTGGCATCATCGTCTCTAACGTTTAATACAGCCTCCCATGGCGTGGGTGCAAGTCCCGATGTGCCCCTCATGGCATTGTCGTCCTCGACTACATTAATCAATGACGAAGTTGCAAGTCCTAATGCTCACAACCAACTTTACAATCAACCCTGGACAACTGTGTCCTACAACTCTTCTCTCATCTTCTGCAAAACTAACGCAATTTCGAACCCCCCTGCAGCCCTTATCGCCAATCGCTTCACCATCCGTTCCAAGGGTGAAGAGATCTACAACAGCGAAGAGAAGCCGATGTCCACTCCTCCCTACCGTCCTAAATACATCAAGAAAGCGAGGGACATCCAGCTAATCGCTGGGAGACTCAAGTCTTCCCCCCAACCTCCGTCCCCCCTTGGAGAGTCAACCTTCCAGCATCTTGATCCTTTCGCTGACACGCTCTCCAAATTCAAGATCCTCCCGGTGCACAACACCACCGACAATGAGGAGTTCTACGAGCTAACACTTAGTGGCATCTATGGACGCGACCCTAGCATCCTTGCTGGAGGTCCCCTCTCTACGCCCCAATCTCTGACCTTTCCTGCCGGCGCACACCCGTGCACTGACGCAGCTGCGGTGGTCCGGATCATGCGCGAGATCATCGCGAACAGACCCCAGGACGGTCTCTTCAAAAGTGGAGTAGCTAAGGACCAAGTTACAAACACCTCCCTGCCTGGAAAGCCACCAATTTGGTCAGTCAAGCTGTTTGCTGACAACGACAGGCTGTCCCTGGCTGGCCTGGCTATCATGGAGGACTTTACCAACTTTGCAGTCCTCTCTACAGCCAACAAGCTGGAGAAGGGGGTTCCAAGGATCACCACTCCACGGGTAACCAACCAACACATCTTGAACTGCAAGACGCACTTCTGCAGTGAGGAGGACTCTCTCCTCCACCCTCACCTCCCCTCAGATCCTTCATCTAGGATCAATTGGCACAACCGGCAATGTGCTATCTCCATGCTGGTTGGACCAACCATCCTGTCTACCATCGGTGGTACCAGGATCTGTGCAGCTAACCCCTCTGGCAGCAGCCAAACAGGGAGATCCAGTGCCCAGGACGGGCTGGATACTGCTAACTCAAACCTGAGGGAGATCCCCTACATCTTCCCCAATCCCGCAGCAGAAGGCAACGACTCCACTATGACTGACCATGAAGATCAGTCCGATGGCTTTAAAAGGCAGAGGACTGAGTCTCAAATGGACCCCCATCTACTCCCATACCACCCCTTTCCTGAAGAAACTGACTTCACTTCAGTTGCTTGGATCATGGAGCAGCAGGGTCACTACCTTAAAACCAGCTGGAGGTCCCAGCCTGAGAAGCCAGCATGGTTTCCCAAGCTGGAGAACATCCTGCGCATGGCTGCAGAGTTTGAGGAATGTGAGGACCAAGTGTCGGCCCTTAGGCTTCTCAACTTCAGATACTTGAAGAATGGGAGAGACGGCAGGGTTACTGAAGAGTTGCACTTTGCAACTCAAGAGGACAAGGAACAATATGAATCCTTACTTCCCCTCTACATCTCCAACATGCACTTCTCTGCCTATTTCACTCACTCCAAGATTCCTCCCGATGTCTGCAACTCTTCCTTGATTCTGAAGACTGAGGCCAACACTGCCCTCAGATCCATGCTGGACTTCACCACGGAGGTGAATCGGCTGTGCAAGGCAACCATTGGCCTCATGGACAACAAGCAGTGCTGTGACTCCACGGTTGACAACCTTGACCACTTCTCCCTCTCCTTTTGGAATGCTGAAACCAGGGATCAGGCTATTGACCCAGAGCTCTCACTGTACACCAGGGAGCTCATCCCTCTAAGACTGCTCTCGAACTACGAAGTCCAATTGGCTATCAAGAGGGGCATCCGCATCCTCCTGTCCAGCAGATTACATGTCCTCATAGCATTCATCTGCTGCAAAGGCCAAGTCAAAGTCAACGGCATCCAGTTCTACTTCCGTCCTGGCTTCATGCCTGACCTGGACCCTACCAAGAAGGAACACCTCCCAGATTGGGTAGCCCTGGCTGGCTACATCATTGCAAGGGAGATTGGCCAGGACAGCACTGGCAAGGTTGTCCCCCTTGACCCTACCAATTTTGGTGTTGACCTGGCCAGCTGGAAGGAGATTCAGAACCGCCTCGACATCTCCTCCTATGGGCAGAATGTGACTATGTACTTCCATGCCCTCTCCTCCCTGGCCAAAGCCAAGCCCTATGGATTGCCTGCCCCATGGCCCACGGCTAACGCTGAGCTTGACCTTGCTCTCCACCCAGGGATTGGACTTGCTCCTAACCCGGAAGGACCTACCACCTGGATGGAACTGCTCCAGACTTACACCCCCCTTAAGGTAAACCACTCAAAAAAATTCTCCCCCTGCAGTTCCCGTTTTGACAGCCAGCAGCTACATAACTATACTTTTAATTTCACAGGCAGCCACCCCTGCCCCAGCAGCTGGACCCAGCCAGCCCAGGAGACAGCCAGCTCCCAACAACCAGTGGAAGGAGGTGACCAAGAAGACGGTCTGGAAGAAGCCATACGGATTTTATGTGCACCCATAATGATCCCCTGCTTCTTAGTCATAGACCTTTATTGCACTCTTCTGATTGTTCCTCTCCTTCTGGCTACTTGTTGGATCATAGGGTGTACCAAGCTATTGACAACAGTACAGAGTACACCCACTATTGATAAGTCAACCGTGAACAGCTTCTTTCTTCTTAATTCCTCTGCAAAGCAGAATTCTAGCTGTGAACCTAATAGGAAATCCTGTACTCAGGACTTTAGAACTTTGACTCATCCTACCTGGGATACAGCTCCTAGGGGAGGTAGACCTACTTCCAGACTTCGTTCCACTCCTGTAAACAGCTCTAGCTATTGGGAACCCCAAATAGACTGTCACTGTCAAGTTCATTCTATTAACGCCTACCTCGGATACAAGGCCCTGGACTACAAAGAGGTCCTACAGTTCTCCATAAACCTCAACACACACGTCACTAACTACACTCAACATGAGTGGGATCTAGAACGTTGCTATTTCAACAAACTAACCGGTAACTACACTATCCCTTTAGTCAACTATTACCTGGCTAACAGGAAATCTCACTTAGGCTCTCTCACTGGCCACAGGAACTCACAAACATATACTCCATCTCATCCTCCCCCTACTACACCAACAACTGAAGACACATCTGAGAATCACTCTGCAGGAATTATGCCTGGCAGCACTAAACAGCAAATTTTATCTCGGCTTCCTCCCAGCTGCTCAAGGTTTATCCTCCACTACAACTGTGGATATGGACATGCTATCACCATTAAGCAAATTAATGGTAAGTGGTGGGACATGAACTCTGAACACAACGGCCCTAGTCTTCTCCACTCACAAGATTGGATAAAACTTCAAGGGCACATCTACACTCTTACCAAAACATCACCCTCCTTCCTTTCACACCCTTTTCAACCAGAAATGAACCACACACCAGGCCACCCTATTAGGGAGACTGTTGACATGATCTCCCCTGCTAGTAACACCACACCCACTCACAACCACCCTGACTCTCCCCACAGTATAGGCCACATAACTTCCCCATGGCCTGCAGAACTCACAGATCACAACTTACCAGATCAGGATAACTCCTCAGATCTAATTTTCTCAGATCTCCTAGACTCCACCTTATCAGATCAAGAAGATCCCATAGATTCTCCCTCTTTAAATCAAAATGACCCCACAGAAACTATTTACTTAGTCTCTGACGATGAGGAATTTCCCAGATCAAAACAAAAAACATCTCCTGCAAAGAAAAATAATTTAACTACAAAACGCTCACACCTCTGCACCCACCAGATGCACAACACACCTCTCCCTATACCTAGCAAAGTCGTCCTGCCTTCCTGACTTCACTAAGTTTCGCCAATGCAGAATCTTTGGGGCAGAACCTCCTACCAAGAAACCTGCTCCTCCCAGACTCACCACCAAAACCCTTCCAACGAAAAGAATTAAAATTACTCATACTACTTCACATCCTGTTCAACAACAGCAAACTGCACTCTATCTCACTAACATTATCACTTCCAACTGCAGAGGCATCTTCTCATCCTGGGAAACACTCTATGACCATATTCGAACTAATGAGCCAGACATTGCTATTCTCACCGAAACAAAACTCACCTCCAACAATACAGGCATAATTAATATGATCAAACAAGACCTCTCTGACTACCACTTTCATCACAGCAGCAAAACTATTAAGCAAGCTACCAATGCAGACAACATTGTTACCCGCTCAGCTGGAGTCATCACACTTATCAAACAGACTCTTACTGCACACCTAGTTAAACATGAAATACCCACTGACATAGCTGGTCATCTCACTCATCAAACTATTAACAACATCACTCACATTCTAGGTGTCTACATGCCCTGCAATGATCCTGCCAAAAGAGCCCGCATCTATGAACACATCCACTACATCATATCCCAGAACCCCTCTCACCACTATATTGCAGGGGGAGACTGGAATGCAGCTTAGTACCTTACTGATAGAAGCAACACAGTCCATCACCTGGAGGACCAGCCTCACTACCAGCATCTTAATAAATATTCAATTCACATCCAACCATCACCACGTCCCCATACTTACTCAGACAACACCTCCTACAGCAGCAGGATAGATGACATCATTCTCATCAACCCCCCACCTGCAACCATGGTGACAGAAACCACACACCAAATGGGATACACACTTGACCACTTGACCCTGGAACAACAAATTAACTCCTCTCTCTTTCCTCCTCCCAACCTTGACACACCACCTCACAATCCAACACCCCAACTGCAACTCCCTCTCAAGCAACAGGACATGGCCAAAGCCAAAGAGGCAATCTCACATAAATTTCTCCATCAATTTCAACACAGCCACATCAACATAAATAAAGCCTGGACTATAGCACAAACTTTACTGGGAGAAGATAAAACATCTGCACACATCCAATCTATTAGACAAGAACTCACAGCCACCATGCCAGAAAATCTTAACAGTATGGCAGATCATCTCATGATCACTCTTCACCAAGCTCTTTCCATCATGACTGACATCTGCCCCATTAAGTCTAGCACACCAGGCATTTTTTTGCCCAGACAAACTGCTAAAACCTACAGTCGTCTTAACTACCATATTAAACACATTAAAGCACTTCGAACAGCCTCCAATCACCTTGACCAACAACAATACATGGAGCTCAGAAGCACACCTCATACGGCAGGCACATACTCACCTACCACTAAAATTAAAATACAACAGCACCTACAAAACTTACTCCTCCCTGACTACTGCCTCTCTCTAACTGCTGATATTAAACAAAGTATTACAGAACTACGTCACATGCAGGCTGCACTCAAAGAGGAGAGAGCAACTGCCTCCATCAAGAAATTCAGACGCCGCCTCAGCACACAGGCACGACAAACTCACAGGTATATTTTCTCTCCTGAAAATTACACACACACCCACTGCCCTACTGGATGCATCCTCAAACACACTTAGCACCAGTACCCAGGGTCTCCTGGAAGTTTTGACCAAACAAATGGGTAAACTTATGTCACCTCCCACACCACCCATCTTAGATGATTATACCCGACATGCCACTCCCCCTCCATGGGAAACACACACAGACAAATACCACCTTGAAACTCCAGCCAACTCCATACAAACCACTGCCTCCCCTTACACCTATCTCTCCTCCTCAACCACCTATGATGACTGCATCAGGAAACTCTCCACTAACAAAGCCACAGGCCCAGACGGCATACCTAATGAACTACTTATGTGCCTCCCACAGGAAATGCACCTCACCATACACAAACTCATGCAGCTAGTATGGATCCTGGGAGAAACACCAGACTGCTGGAAAATCTCCGACACAGTCATGCTCTACAAAAAATCAGATCCTTGCTTACCCCAAAATTACAGGCCAATAGGCCTTAACAATGCTGTAGCCAAACTCTGGACCTCTCTTGTTACCAACACTATTACTACCTACTCTGAAACCAATCACATTCTTAGTGCCTGCCAAGAGGGTTTCAGAAAAGACAAAAGTACCTATAGACAACTCTTGACCCTACTCCACAACATTGAGGATGCTGCCCTCTTCCACCAGGACCTTTATGCTGCCTACTTTGACTTTAGCTCTGCCTTCAACATGATTGATCACCAAAAACTTCTCTGCATTATGCACAGCTTGGGTTATACCCACGATACTATAGATACAATTAAAGGAATTTACACAAACTCTACTACACATATCCTCCTTAACAATACATCTGGCTCCCCTATCCCCATCACTAGGGGCACTATCCAGGGAGACACTCTCTCCCCCTTACTCTTCATTATTTTTCTAGAACCCCTACACAGATGGCTCCGTTCTGGAGGACGAGGATACAGAGCAGCATCCCTACCCTCCACAACAGCAGATGAAAACCACACTAGCAGCTTGGGGTATGCTGACGACACTGCCGTCCTAACCGGCAGCTCAGAGGACCTTCGCATCCAATGTGGTAAAGTTCAAACTTTTAGTATCTGGTCGGGCATTCCTCTTAACGCCACTAAATGTGTGGTTAGTGGCATACTCCACAAATCACACCCCTCACAACCTACTCACAACAACACTCTCAAACAAAGGCTAGAAAAAAATCCTTTAGGTGATTCCTATGCTACCTACCAGCCGCTAGACCAAGCCTATAAATACCTGGGGTTTCACATCTCACTTACCTTAAATTGGAAAACTCAACATCACTCTACTATTGAAACCATCCACAACAAAGGCTTGAGTATCCTCACTAAAGCTAAAAATAGGGCAACCCCCACCCAATGTCTACGAATAATCTCACAATGTGTCAGAGCAGCTATTAAATACCCCATGATAGTAGCTCCCTTCTCACTAACCGACATTCATGTCATTGACAGAGCAGTATTAAAAACAATTAAACTCTGCTGCTCCCTTCCTAGATCCTTTCCGACAAGAGCACTCCACCTCCCCAAAACAGAGGCAGGACTAGGGGTGCCCTCTCTACTCACTGAATATACTCAGATTACTGCAACAGCCCTCACCCAGTCCATGAACGACCAAGGCCACCTGGGAATTCTCACCAGGGCTCTTCTTGACAAATCAACCTCCACAATGACCACTCTAGATCCTCTCTCTCTCTCCCGCAAGCAACTTAAATATATGTCCCTAGCCCGCCAGCTGGAAATTATTAAAAATCTGACATAACAATTTCTTGGAATGACACAGAACTTCTTGACAAACTTAACATACACTCTCTCCCTCTTCCACCACAGGCAATCCCTGTCTCACTCATGACTCCTTTCCACGACCTGGACATCTACTCATACCACGACCTGGTCACCCCCATGGGAACTCATCTTATCAGTACTACAGACCTCTCTCTTATTACTTTACACAAAATTACTAAACACCACAAACGATCCCTGAACCGCCTCACCGCACACCTCTCCTCCCTCCAAACCGTCATTCCTCCAACTCACTCTGACCCACTCCCCCTCTCTCACAGGCAACTTGCGCCTGGCTACGCAATTTCGCAGAACACGACAGACAACGTTAAATTTCCTGCTCCTATCGAATCCTCCACCCCACTCACCCAGCGCTACCAACCTCACGCCACCGTTACTGTTGCAGACTACGAGGCGGACCCCACTGGGGACCTGGAAGGAAACCAATGGTGGGCGTGGCCCACGCAGATCGCAGGCAGTCACGCGCACCAAGCATGGGGCTGCCCCAACAGTGACGCCACCTGGTCAGCACGCCACTACTTGTGCAAATCTTGGATCCGACACTCCTCCTCCTCCAAATTCTACCGCGCATATAAAATAACTTCCACCTCGCACCCTGACAGGATCCGCGAGGCCATGACATTCCCCGACAGCAGCGCACCTACACCACCGGCGCGCCTGCTTCACCTTACTTACGGATCTCAGTACAGAGCCCTGCACATTACAAGCTGGCGGGGCAAGCGCTCTTACAACGACAAACTTGCCACCACCATGCCACCGTTGTCCACGTCCAATGGGCCCCAACCATCATGCACAACGACCATATCAACTCCTACACACGCATGGGATACAGCATCCACCACTGCACACCTCTTACCTCCACTACCTCCACCATACATTGGAAACCTCAATCTCACCATGCGGCTCACCTTGTTGAACTGGTGGGACAACTAGCATATGACCAATTAACCCACACCTTTAAAACCACTCCTCCGATAACCACACACCTCAATCCCAGGAAAGGACATCATCCACCTCACTAACCTCCAGCAACAAGGCCAATGGGCCATCTCCCCAGGATTTAATGCTGACAATCATAATCTGGTTCACAAACTTTTGCACATTGACACACACGACAGGCACCCAGACTGGGACATTCAACCAACCCTCAGTCTACATTATACAAACAGGCATCCTAACTACTTTGGATGACCAATCCACACACACACATACCAACGCTCCATATCTTTATAAACCCCACAAGGTCACTGTCTTGGGCACATTCCCAACGACAGGCTCACCTCTCTTAAACAAAACTATGACCACTTTAAAAATCACCACCCTACCAAATGGAACCAACTGACCCAAGGAGGAACATACCACACTGACTTAGCTGCCCTCTTCACCAGATACAGAGCTGCTCCTGCTGCCACTAACATTCTGTCTCCCTTCCTCTACCAAGCAGCAGCTGCTCTGGGCATTACTCACCATCGTACCTCCAATCCTCTTAGCTACGACCAAAGCCTCACCAGCTTCTCCTCTACCAGCCCTGCTGACCAGCTCTTTGGCTCCAACCAAGACCCCTTTCTTACCATCTGGACTGGGGGCTCACTGGTGGACATTCCCAACTCCACCACACAAGCACACCAAGCTCTAAGGTGGGCTCTAGCCAGTGCTGACCATGCTGAAAATACTCTCAGCCCTACTGCACCCTGATGCTCCTCCCTGACGACCTTGCTGCCCCTTACAAAACTCTCCTCCATCACTCCCTGGATTCACTACATTGACTCTAGACCACAGTCTGAATTTTAGACTACCTCTGAAATTTGGCTTGGCAGCAAATCTCACACCCCACCCTCCACTAAAAATTACACCTCATTCTTATATGCAACCCTCACAGCCAAGAGACTTACTTTCCTAAACTCCCAGATTTTAGTGACCAATGGACATACTACATGCAAAGCCTCTCCTCATCCTGGGAGCCCTCTCTAATGTCAACACCACATTCCCACCATTACTTCACTGAAATTTGTAACACCTACCCTCGGAAAAACCTAATCTCTTGCCAAAATACCAGGAACCTCCCAGCACCAACACCATCCTATTCTCCTCTTAAAGTACCCAAACATTGTCTTTTACTTGCTACCAAATTCACTTCATGGCCTCAGGTCTACCAGATGGGA
>JACBWV010000677.1:0-121948 GCA_013435795.1 Chlamydomonas sp. ICE-L
CCGCGGTAGTGACTCAGTCAGGCTTTCCAAGTTTACCAATTTCTCCCCCCCCAATCCGATTCTGACACTGATTCTTTCTCTTCGCAGGGCCTAAAGACCACCGACGACGGCGGGGAGATGAACTCTCGCCCAGCCAAGAGCCCCAAACTGGAGGCCAACGGTAGTCGCAACCCGGCCAATGGCCGAGGAGGTGGAGGACGTAGTGCGACGCAACCTACGCACACCGTCAAGCTGGGTGGATCGCCAAGGTCGCAGGTCCTCAGTTTGCAAGGTGCTGATCGCACGCTCGGGAGAGGCTCTATTAGCCGCGGCGCGGGCCGTGGTGGTCGAGGAGGATACGGACAGGGTGCTGGTCGGGGCCGTTCACAGCCCGTCGGGCCGCGGACCCCTGACTTTTTGGGTCAAGACCCTCAGAACGCTATGCATATGAACAACTCGGTCAGCGTCGGGCAGACAATCTGGCTACAAAACGGAGCTCGCTGCTTCTTCTGTTTCCGCTACATGAAGACATGTGTGCGGTCGCTGAATGCTGACGGACGCTGCCGCACACGGGACTTGCCCAACTGGCCTGCCCTCAATGAGACGACATGTCCCGACTGGGCCCTTGACGGCAACGGTCCCATCCCGGTTTGGGAATAGGAATCGGCCGGTCAGGTATTGTCGAGGTATAGATCGTGTAATTTGCAACGATAAAGTAGTAGTAGTCGAGCCACTTTAGCTCTTGTTGCAAGTTCAGGAGGAACTTTTTTCTAACTTGGGCTTAACCCCAACTATTGATGTAACTTCTACTAATGCCTTTTCGTCCCCTTGTTTCTTAAAGTTCTCTACAGATTTTGGCATGTGAGTCTCCATCGCAAACGAGTTCATATACGCGCACCCCATTCCGGAAGACGTCGTGTCGGTGTTAGAACACTATTGGGAGTGCAAAAATGATGCCCCCTTCGACACATCCGGTATGTTCATCCTCCCGAAAAATGCAAGTAACAATAAACATGTCTCCAGTCTCCTCCAAGGTATGGAGTTATTTAAGGAGTATCAATCGTTCGACCACCATATGAAACCCCGCCCCGAGGGGTCACCGTCGAATAAGGTCTCCATCCAAGTATGGTATGACCCTCCCGACTCCGAGCGAGCCGTCCAAATCAAAAAGGATTGGCACGCGATCAACGACGCGACCAAGGCAGTATACTTTGGCCCCGCACCAAAGGAGCATATCCCCAGTCCGGTTGAAAACCCGTCGAAAACAACACTGGTGGTCGGAGGCATTGGATTCCAAAGTTCGCGAGAAACAAATCGCTGCCAGACGGTCAACGAAGTGCATCCGTCGCAATCGCGCACAACAAAATACGAACACTTCCCCCGTGCTCACTACGCGAGCCAATCGGGTATACGAAGTCAACTCCGCGACAGCCCCCAATATACTTTTCAACGCCTGATCTGGCGCGAAGCAATTGCTCACATTGGCAGATTCAGGCGCGACTGGTTGCCTTATGGAAAAGCAAACGGCTAAGGATCTCGGTTTGCACATCTGCCCTTGGGAAAACGAACGCGACGGATTCACTTGCGCTAACAACGGAATTCTCAAAAAATGGGCGTTCCTGCTTCCCCGGCCGATTTGTGGATGCTTCTAAATTTGTGGAATCTTATGATTCAAATCAAAAGACCGTTTAGGCAAATTTCTTGATTTGTGAGTTTTTGCTGGATTTCTTCGAATCTTCTTATGTTTTTGAACATAAGATTGTTTTCTAGTTTTTCGACAAAGAGACAATTCCTTCACTATCTTAGAATCATCTTATGTTTTTAAACATAAGATTGTTTTCTAGTTTTTGGAGAAAGAGACAATTCCTTGGCAATTATTGAATCTTGTTACATAACTCATAACTCATAACCTCATAACTCATAAATCGTAACTAATAACCTCGCAATCTCTGAACTCTTACATCAAAACCTCATAAGTCATTACCTTGTAACTCATCATTCGTAACTCGTAACCTCGCAATCTCAGAACTCTTAACTCATTACCTCATAACTCATTACCTTGTAACTCATAACTCATAACCTCGCAATCTCCAACCGTAAATCATAACCTCAAAACTCATTACCTTATAACTCATATACTTCCAACCTCACTGCCTCACAGCCCCATTCACGGTGGTGGTGGAGGACACACATTTGGGTAGGTCCACATTGGTGCTGCAGCACTCTACGAGACCTCCACGCACTACACCACCACGACAAAACATTATCCTAGCACCTGAACACATCACCCTACTTCCTAACCTCACAACGTCTTAATCCCATTATTCACGTGCCCGCTTTACAACCTCATTCCCCCTCAGCCATGCTCTTCATCTGCTTCATCATTTTTCCAATGGTGATCAAGAGGGCCGATGGTTCGTCAATGAATGCCTGTGCTGTGGCGATGTCGGTGCACCTCTCAACTACCCTGCCCCCAATGGTCTTGAATTCCTCATCTGTCATAGTTGGAAAGAGCTTTGATCCGCTGTGATCTTTACGCAAGCCTTTCAGCTCGTCCCACACTCGGCCTAGCATGTCATCACTAGGCTTTGCAGGCATGAGGCTACTCAGCTCTTCCATGTCATCTTCAACAAGCTTGTGCACCAGATTCTTAGCTCTGGCGTCATCACCAGCCTCTTGCATGGCGGCGTGATGTTTGAGCAAGACTTTTTCTCCGTGGCATGAAACTTCTTCAAAACGCCATGTAGCGACCCCAAGCCTCTGTGGGACTGACTCCAAACCGACGACGCTCCTACCCTCTAGCAATGCCGCCAGCATGCCTGAGCCATCTACAGTGTGCAAGCACATCACCCAGTTCCCTTTGTTGCTGTACTCTCGCACGAGGTATCGGTATTCGTCGACACATCTCCTGCTGTACCCAACCTGCCGGGGACCGATGGAGCAGCCGCTAATATCGGGGCGCCCAAACACGCTCTTGTCAGCATCACTTGGTGGGAGATAGACCTTCAGGGCCGTTACTTGGCGTCATACCACACAAAGCTGTCACGGACGTGCCACAAGTAGTGGAGAAAGTCCCGACTATGGCCACTGTGTTGGAAGCTGGTTTGAAGTCAGGCCCAATCCGCGTAATGGGGACATGATGCACGTCCTTAGCGGTGGCATCAACGAAAGCCCTAATGAAGGTACTCACTTGCTCCATGTTGCTGTACATCACCACCTTGAACACCCCGGCAAACTTCCTGTTTTGGACCATCAAGGTTCGCAGAGTGTTTGAGGCATCAACGCCCGTCCAAGCCTTCTCACCAACGTCCCAAAGCGGTCCAGTGTCATCACCCAAGCTCGGGTCGATGATGACCAAGTCGACCAATTTGGCAGGCACCTGCGTGATAGTAGGAAATAATATAAATTAATACGTTAGTGGTAGGACGACCAACCAACCATACCCTTTGCAAAGGGGAGCAATGAACACACATCCCAATTTCAAAAGGCCAACCTACCATACATACCGACCTTCAACCTTTGCGTAGGAAACGTAGAACACACATGCACTGAATAAGTACACCACCTTCCCTTACAGGAAGGGGAGCAATGCTCATGCACCAAACAATTCAAGAATAGCCAAGCGCACCTTGATGAGGTCGTCACAGAGAAAAGTCTTTGGATGCACGTTGTACAGGTGCGCGCTGACCTTAGCGGTCTCCTTCCGGAGGAGCTGGCCAGCAGGTACAAGCGGGTGGTCCAGGTCAAGGAACATTGTTGTCGCTGTGACGAGCAGATATTTCATCGCAAATGTACCGCCCTCTAGATGGTTGAAGAAGAGAGGACTAGGTTTTCCCTTCTTCCACACATCCTTGACGTCGCCGAAAGTGCGCCTGATCTCCCCCATATCAGCATTGTGTTGGCTTTGCTCCGGTGAGTAGCCCGAAGCTACAAGACCTACGTTGTTCCTTGAAAGGTCGAGGACAAGGAACTCCACCGCTTTCTTGATGGTATGCAACGCACTGCTCACTGGACTGCGAGCGGCAATGGGATTGGCAAGGAGCAGTACCCTCACTGCTTGGAGGAACTTGGCCATATCGTCATATATAGCTCCAACAGCTCCACCAGATAGGCTGGAGTACAACATATCTGGTTGCGTCAATAGCTCGATGTCGGGGACGCTGGCCGAGATGACAGTGTCAGAGTGTGTATGTTCTTGTACCTTCTTGCCCCTGCTCTCGATCACAGTCAACCACCAGTTCAGTTGGCAGTTGACTTCCTGATTGTTAGTCTGAAACGTGATGAACCCATTTGCTTTCTTGAACTCAGTGATGGTCAGCTTGGGCATCAAAAGCTCTGAAGTACCACGGAGGTCAAGTGCATCCCTCCTTGTAGTGGCGTAGTCCAACTGCAACCTCGAGAACCAGGCCTGTGCTGTCATAGGCTTTGACAAACCTTCCACCGCCGTCTGTTCAACTTCCTCGGTGGCGAACATGACGCCGGAGGCCTTTGTGCCACTTTTGGAAACGGCAGCGTCCATGGAACCCTTAAACAACTGGTTGTTGACGGAGCTGAAGTGATGTTGTCCAGGCTTGTCCAGGCTAGGTGATTCCTGCGAACAAGGAAGTACGCGGTAATTAATTGAGGGAAGCTTGAAGGCAGCCGCTCCCCTTTGCGTAGGGGAGACCTAGACAGTCAACCAAATGAGCCCCACGACAGTACAATCGCGAAAGGGAGACATTTGGTAAGTATTTTAAAAGCAAACGTCTGTAACACTTACCGTAGAGTAGCGGGTCATCAACTCGGCCTTAAAGTCGTCCTCCTCAATGTTGTGCATATCAAGAAGCTTCTTCAGGATGAACACCACAAAGCCCGCACTCACTTCCTTCTTGAAATGCTCCAATGCCAACTTGTATGTAGCGGCAAAGGTCTGAGCAAGCATGTAAGAGGTATTTGTTTATTTTTGATCATGCTCAAATATACATCATTGCAATCCAAGTTGCATGCAAATGGTCAAAATCGTATCCCCTTTGTCACCTAGAGAACTATGCAAACTCACCTACAGGAACAACCATCCACTTAGTGCATGCATAGTCCTCCCGTACGCGCGGGGGAGCAGTCACCCCCCCCCCCTCCTCTCCCACTCCCCCACCCCCTGTTTAATTTCACACCCCCTGTTTAATTTAAAATCCCCCACCCCCTGTTTAATTTCAAACCCCCTGTTTAATTTTAAATCCCCCACCCCCTGTTTAATTTCACATACCTTGGGAGAAAAGCTGACGGAGTCAACGGAGTCCAACTGTTTCTTGAAAGCCTCAACCTGGTGAACATACAAGTGTTCCGTCACAAGGTTGAGGAAGGCGTCGCATTCAGCAGGGGGCAGCCTCATCGTATCCTTCATGTCCTCCAACGTAACATTCCTGACATTGGTCACGGTTGGCTTGCCCTTCCCCTTGCCTTTACCCTTTGGCTTCTCCTCGGGTTCCTCTTCCTCGTCAGAGGATGGTCTGTCTGTCGACAAGATAGTCACTTCACACTCCACGTTGGGGAGGCGCTCGAGGGTAATGTTACTGCCGATCATCGCTCGGGTGTCCATGCTTGACATGATGAGGAAAGCCCTGTCGTAGCTGTCCTGGGTCAAACTCACGATCTTGAAGCGTGGTGTCAAAGATGACGCCTCGTTGCTGTATAGCCTCGCAAGCTTCTCGTCCCCAGCCACGCATTGGAACCTAAAGGCACTGTACTCAATGCTGTGATGCCCTTTCTCAGCCCGAGGCGGGCTACTCGCTTTGAGGTACATCTCTCTCCATAGGTAGGTCGAGATCAAGAAGGGCTGAGACTCGTAGCCCTCTGCTGACTGGCCACTGACGTTGTCTTGGGCGGAGAGAAACCGGGCATTACCAAGCTTGTCCGAGTAGGTGTCGCCCGGCACCGAAGACAACCGGTACAGGCAGCACTGTCGGAGAGGCATCCCACTCGGGGTCAGGTCGATCAATGCTTTGGAGCTGTGGTAGCCTCCGATGACCCATGGCTCGCCAAACTCAGCTGACACATCGCTGACATTATTGAACATGGTCGAAAAAGAGTCGAGGTCGATGTTCTTCCGAAGTGTACCCAGAGGTTTCAAGTTTGCATCAATGTCGATGAACACGATGATGGCCGGGGTCATGCTTGTGGGTGCAAAGACATTTTCAAAGCTATGATTCGCATCGGGTTAAACAAACGGATACGGACGGGAAGCTCAGGAGGAAGAAACCTCCTAGCATCCAAGGAGAAGTAGACCCCTAGTGCATTCGCGAGTTGTCTCTCGGCCAAGTGCTTCTTAGCCCATGTCAGCTTCTCTGAGAGTTGTGAACCAAGTTTGTCCTCCTTGTCCGCCACGGTAGGGGTGTTGGCTCTCGATACGCGTGGGGTGTTGTCCCCCCCTGAGCCAGAGGTGCTGATCCTCGCTGTGCCGGCTACGGATTTGACTGCGGGGTTGGCCTTCCCACGGTCTGCAGTGACCCCCAATGGTGTCAGTCCATTCCCAAGGTCAGTAGCGTGGGCAGGGGTCTCATCTGCTGCTCCATTTGAAGCGAACCTAAAGACATGCAAACAAAATGACTTAATAGGGTTGACATAAAGGGATTTTTATATGAGTTTTATTGGGCAATCCCCAAGGCGTATACAAATGTCCTCCCGTACGCGTGGGGGTGCATAACCCCCCCCCACGCCACGACTCATACCCAATAAGTGCAACCAAAGTCCTCCCGTACGCGTGGGGGAGCCCCCCCCCCCCCCCCCCCCCCCAACACACACACACCTCTTTCCATCCCCAACCCACTGCTTGCATTAAATCGACTGAGTGCAAGCAAAGTCCTCCCGTACGCGTGGGGAAGCAGACACCCCCTCCCCCTTCATCTCACCCTCTGTGTTTAGAAATTCCTCCCGTACGCGAATGGGAGACCCCCCCCCCCCCCCCGCTCCCCCACACCCACCCAATACACCCCAGTGCATGCACAGTCCTCCCGTACGCGAAGGGGAGCCCCCCACCCCACACCCACCCCCCAGTGCATGCACAGCCCTCCCGTACGCGTGGGGGAGCAGACACCCCTCCCCCTTCATCTCACCCTCATTGCTTCGAAATTCCTCCCGTACGCGTATGGGAGCCCCCCCCCCCCAACACCCACCCAATACACCCCAGTGCATGCACAGCCCTCCCGTACGTGTGGGGGAGCAGACACCCCTCCCCCTTCATCTCACCCTCAGTGTTTCGAAATTCCTCCCGTACGCGAATGGGAGACCCCCCAAACACACACCCACCCAATACACCCCAGTGCATGCACAGTCCTCCCGTACGCGAAGGGGAGCCCCCCACCCCACACCCACCCCCCAGTGCATGCACAGCCCTCCCGTACGCGTGGGGGAGCAGATACCCCTCCCCCTTCATGTCACCCTCATTGCTTCGAAATTCCTCCCGTACGCGAATGGGAGCCCCCGCCACATGTCCTACATGACGTGCCACAATACTTGGGTAAGCGTAATATTGTACGACATACATGTTAGTAAGACAATCAATAAGAAAATATAAGAAGATACATTTCATACAATCGACTAAAGAAAATAGAAAGAATCGAGTTGAATGCATTGCCGATTCGCGATTCGCGGTCGTCAATCTCCGAATCTGCATGGACAAGCTTCACCACCGCACGAGGTCGCAATCGGCAACGTTGTCAAGCTCGCAACCCCTAGCGCGACAATTGAAGTGTATGGCGGACAGTTGTGAAAGAAGCATGAGTTCAAAATGAACTCACATGGCACGGAGATCTTTCGGCATGGCTTCATTGGCAGCGTCCTGGGTTGCATCGCCCTCGTCCTGAACCGGGTGTCCATTGCCAGCCTCCCGATTGTTGCCTCCTCGCTTAGCCTCCTCTCGCTTCGCCTCCTCTCGCTTCCTCCTCTTACTCGCAGAACCTGTTTGGCATGTCACAATTGCGGAAGTAAGGCATGGTGAAGGAAAACGAAAAGTAAAGATCGCCGTCAGAGCAATGATATTCAAAAGCGCGGTACGTTGTGTAGCGCAACGATATTCAAACCTGCAGTACATGTCTCTCCGTACAGGTTTGTTTCAAAAGCTCGACCTGTCGCACTCAATACGGTATGATCAAACATTCACTCACTGCTGTCAGGTGCCTTATTCTCTCTCTGCCTTGTTCCCCTCCTGCCTGGGCTGAAACTCTCGAAACCTGGAGTTAGCGTGGATTCGCATGCTCGGATACTCATTCTCGTTTTATCGAGCTGTCTCGCTGGGAGGACGCCTGTGCGCAGTTGCGCAGGTTGACCGCGATCCTGCAACCACCATTTTTGCATTGCGGCGGTGTAGTTGTGCGGAATGTGGAAATTGCCTACGGGCATGTGGTTCTTGAATGCCATGTCCTTCAGCTGTTCGGACATGCAATCATCGAGGGTAAGTTGTAGCCAGAAAGCTTCGGACCCACACATTGGTTTGCAAGTTCCAGAAAACCGATACCAGGATGTGTGCGTCACAGTAGTTTTGGCATTGGCGCCTCCTAATAGCACCTCGCGAGACCTAGTTCCTACGACCTGCTTGTTCCACTGTTGAATGCCTTTGTCCCATGCGGGCGTCCCGTCTCCGTACATCTTGGCATCGATGGTGCCATTCGAGTAGAAGCTGCGTCCAATAAAATAGGATAGGGTAGTCATTTGTTCGAATTGAATTAAATAATAAGAAACACTCTAACATTGTATGTAAATACTTCCCATACGCGAGGGGGAGCCCCCCCCCCCTCCCCCCCCCCCCGGCCCCCCACCCCCCCACACCCACACAATACACCCCGGTGCATGCGCAGTCCTCCCGTACGCGAAGGGGAGCTCCCCACCCCACACCCACCCCCCAGTGCATGCACAGCCCTCCCGTACGCGTGGGGGAGCAGACACCCCTCCCCCTTCATCTCACCCTCATTGCTTCGAAATTCCTCCCGTACGCGAATGGGAGCCCCCCACCCCCCACACCCACACAATACACCCCGGTGCATGCGCATTCCTCCCGTACGCGAAGGGAGAGCTCCCCACCCCACACCCACCACCCAGTGCATGCACAGCCCTCCGTACGCGTGGGGGAGCAGACACCCCTCCCCTTCATCTCACCCTCATTGCTTCGAATTCCTCCATACGCGAATGGGAGCCCCCACCCCCCACCCCACACCACACAATACACCCCGGTGCATGCGCAGTCCTCCCGTACGCAAAGGGGAGCAGACACCCCTCCCCGTTCATCTCACCCTCAGTGTTTAGAAATTCCTCCCGTACGCGAATGGGAGACCCCCCCCCCCCCCCCCCCCCCACACACACACACCCACCCAATACACCCCAGTGCATGCACAGTCCTCCCGTACGCGAAGGGGAGCCCCCACCCCACACCCACCCCCCAGTGCATGCACAGCCCCTCCCGTACGCGTGGGGGAGCAGACACCCTCCCCCTTCATCTCACCCTCATTGCTTCGAAATTCCTCCCGTACGCGTATGGGAGCCCCCCACCCCCAACACCCACCCAATACACCCCAGTGCATGCACAGCCCTCCCGTACGCGTGGGGGAGTGTCCAATCCCCCATTCACCTCATATGTATACTTACATAATTTCCGACGGGTTGTCCAGATAGACTACCTTCCCTTCAGCTAAGGCAAAGTCGTCCATACAAAGGTCTTTTCGCCATCAACCGAACGCACATACGATTCACTGTTTTAATCCCAGAGGACAATACCAACACTGTGGGTCCCCAATTTCTCTTCGCGCTCCACATCCAGTGTGCAGTAGGTCACGTAAGGTGACCAGCTCCAGTTAAGCGCAGGATATTTCTTTCCCACCAGCTCAGAGACAGCGGGTCTATTGCCTTCTGATGTATTCGGTGCTGTAGGAGGTTTTTTATCCGACCACTTTATGACAAGTGTTGGTGTCACCGACACACTGGTCTTAGACACAGCCTTCGGGCTCATGGTACTGTCACCGACGCTGTCACAACAAGATACGAATAGAACTCTAGGTGCAATTCCACCCTTATGTTGCGGGGCGAGATTCCTAGAAGGTTGCTCTTCTCGCGCTGTGCGCACAGGCTGCCTCTGTGGCACTACGCGAATTCTAGTAAGCTGCTGCGCTGTTCGCCCCGGCCTGGGTTGAACCGCGCGATGCTGCTCCTGCTGCTGCGCTGTGCCCCCAGCTAGCTGTTGTTGCGATGCTACTCCCCTATTAGGTCCAGGGAGGGTGACGGTTCTACGGTGTGTTGCTCCCTGCTGGTGAATGTTGCGGGTTAGATGGTTAAATCGCGTGTTTCTATTAGAAGGAGGGGCCTGAGATAAGAATGGGTGAATTGGCCTGCGATGAGAATTAATTTCATCGCTTTCCTTAGGCATGGTTCTAAATAATGGTGGCTGCATGTCAGCAGTTGATATGTACCGTTCCTGGATTGCGGCGGTACGGCCCCTGATGCATCCATAGTAGTACCTCCGCGAGCATCCAGTCTATACTTGTATGTTTTGCTTCCAGTCACTCTCCCGATAAATTTAATCGCCTGCGCGGGTATAATGGACTCTACACCATCCCCAGGAACAGGATGGGGACTACTTACAAACTTGATGTCGATCGGTCAGTCGTTATCGACTTTTCAATCCGGTTCACTATCGCCTGTAGTCGAACAACAACTTGCATTCGACACAGCCAGGGTAGACAATGAAGAAGAAAACGAGACAGTCGAGGAAGACGAAGACGGCCATGGTATCCGTTGCAAGTGCATCAACAAATGTTACACTACAGTCCCTGGAGACATTGTTAAGAAACGACGAGCTGACTTATCCAGCTCAATCCAACAGGGAGGCAACAACGGTGCTACATTGAATTAGGTGCAATGGCGAGCCAGCCAGACATGCAAACGTCTCTAAGGACGGTGTCAACTAGGTACTTGACAATTATTTTTTCTCCGTTGCTGTTCCGTGAACGAAATGTTATTTGAACTTAACAATCCAATAATGGGTGTGCGCGTGCAGGATTCATGGCTACGATGTTTGCAAAGAGTTCTACATGAGAAGCTTCCGCTCTGGGACACGAGCGTGGAAGGCCGTACGAGATCAAGTAAAAAACGTCAAACCGTAAGTTACAATTTACATTATGTGGCCTAGTGCACGCTGTGTCCTCCCGTTCGCGTGGGGGAAGCATTCCCCCCTCCCCCCCCCCCCCCCCCACACACACACCACACCACACACACACACACACACACATACACACACACACACAACACTTTCATCACCCTCACCCCCCCCCCACACACACCCACCCCCCCCAAACCCCATCCCCAACCCCCCCCCCCCCCCCCCCCAACACACACCACCATCCCCCCCCCCACACACACACACACTAGCCATGACTCATACCCATAAGTGCAAGCAAATTCCTCCCGTGCGCGTGGGGGACCCCCCCCGCCCCCCCCCCCCCCCCCCTCTTTCCATCCCCAACCCACTGCTTGCATTAAATCGACTGAGTGCAAGCAAAGTCCTCCCGTACGCGTGGGGGAGCATTCCCCCCCCCCCCCACATCCCCCACCCCCCCAACACACACACTTTCACCCTCACCCCCCCCACAACCACCCCCACCCCCAAACCCCATCCCTTAACCCACCCCCCCCCCCCCCCCCCCCCCCCCACACACACACCACACACACACACACACACACACCCACACCACACTAAAAAATCCCACCCACCCTACCACCACCACCCACCCACCCCACCATCATCACCCCCACCCCCAACCCCTCTACATCCCCCAACACACACCACCCCCCCACCACCACACATACACACAAATATAAAATGTTACAATAGCCCCCCCCACCCCCCCCCCCCCCCCCCCCCCCCCCCTCCTGACGCACACACACGCAATACAGGTTTGAAGCAGCCGTGGTGGGAAGGCGTATGACAACACCCACGGCAAAGTTGACGGATGCGTTCAATGCTGCAATGACATCCCTTGTGGAGGAGCTCGGGGAGTCAATGCCGCACCAGACTTGTTTTGCAAAAGGGTCGACCGGGAGGAAAAAATTGAAGATATCACGCCCTTTGATTTTCTTACATTGCGGCATATTTCAAAGCAAGCAAGCTGTCATCAGCGACCTCAAGAAGAAGTCAATGATTCCGCCTATGACCCTATCCAGCAGTGGTGGCACGTAAAGATAAAGCATTGGTAGCCATTTGCCAAGTGCGACGACTGCGTCAAGTACAGAGCCAAACTCCTCACCACTTCTTTTCAACCGGCAGTTGAGGCACTTCGTCTTGACTAGGCAATGCACCGTCTACAGATTTCCATTGGTAGGAGACGATATGACATCGGCGAGAAACTTTCTGAAACTTTCCCAGACCTATTCTTGCACGTCTCCATTGATGCCATGGACAACAAGAAGACAAACATTCCACAGGCACGACACTTCTCACATACGAAGAAGACCGGTGGAGGTGAATTTTTGAAGACGCGCATCATGGGTGAGTAAGAACAAAGGGGGTGCATGCATCCTCAATCCTAATGCATGGGAGAGCATGGAGCTCACAAATGGTACTTGACTTGTAGTCAGACAATGAGCATGCATCGACATTGCGTACCGTAACACATGACTGATTCAATATAAGTTGAAATCATTTGTATAAAATGCTATTGTAACTTCTTTACTTCTATGCATACACAGGATTGTTTTCCCAAGGAAGGGGATTTGTTGGGCATTAAGCTTATCCCTTCTACTCGCAGTCCATCAACTTGACTATATCATGCCTCCAACATTTCTTCAACCAAGTCCTTGAACGGGAAGGGCGGCTTCCACAGTATTGCTTCTTGCAGATGGACAACGCAGCAAAGGACAACAAGAACGCATTCATGTTCGCATATTTGTCGCTATTGGTGGAGCTTGGCTGGTTCGAGCAAGTGTACGTCCACTTTCTTCCTCCCGGACACACACACACAGCAATCTCGACCAGAAGTACTCGGTCATCTCGCAGGCTTTGAAGAACAAGGACGTGTTCACCTTGGACCATCTGATTACCGAGGTTGGTGGCGTTTTCCAATCTATGGGCGACTACACTAAGCAGGAAGTTGTGACGTCAATTGGGGACTTCTTTGCTGTCCTGAAAGACAACGTGTACCAGCTGTACGTTCACGGCACGAGCACGGTCAATGGAGTCAATCGACGTTTACACGCATTCAAGATCACGAGACAGGCCAATAGGCAAGCTGGTGAGTTGTCCAATTTGAATGCTTTGTCCATTATTTTAATACCATATCCTTCCCTATGCGTGGGGGAGCATGAACAATACTTATTGCTTGTTTTCACAACAACAACTGCAGGGGTCTATTTCAAGGAGTATGATGAGTCGGGACACTGGAGAGGGCAATGGGATAAGGACAGCGAACCCATTCTTGTCCTATCAAGGTTTCCATTAAGCAAGTCCGTGCCATTCAAGGATGCCCCCAAGATTAGGATTCAAGAACTCCAAAACATCGAGGTTCACTGGAAGAGTATCTTGGATGTCATTAGTCCGAAGGATGCAGCAGAGGACATTGCCGATGACCTTTCCGGACCAGATGACCTTGCTGTCCGGGAGTATGGCCTTGACGGACAAGATGACATTCCTGGCCCGGCAGCTGATGACCTTGCCGGACCTTCAGCCGGAGAAAATTGCCGAGCATGTAGCCAGCGACGGAGCCGGGTACGCCGCAAGTATTACCGCTGACATTCGCAGAATTTGGTTGGACAGCAACAGATGATGGAAGGAGTTCTTTGACAATGAGAAAGAGTATTGGGCCAAACTACCACCTGGTGCTGAGACGGGGGAATTCCCAGCAGACAAACATTTTGTCGACTTCCCTTCTGCCTTGTCCGAATTTCCTCAACTGGACGCTTCTCGGATATCCCTAGGCAAGAACTTGATAGCAGCTTTGGATGACTTGTCCATTGACTTGCCAGATATCCTACAAAATGAGGTGGCAAAGGGATTGAAGGACATACTCACTATGGAGACAGAACTTGCAAGGCCACCTGCTACGGATCTGCTGTACTTACATTCTTCGCAAGGGACCAAGCCAGATACAAGAGCCGCCTACGACCCCAACACAGATTTGGCTTTGGGACATGTAGCAGTGGTCAAGGTTGCCGTGGAAGACTCTAGCGGGGAGAGAGGATGGGACGTGGTTGAGATCAAATCTGATGCTGTCACTGGGAGAGGTGGAATGTGTGTACTTAATGCCTTTATACTCTAAGAGAGGTCAGGCGTTGGTGTACACCAACACTGACTACCCAGAGTGGCCTAGTGAGTGGATGGACCAAAAGCTTGTGCCGATTACTGTTAAGCTTGGGAGGAACCACAAGGCTACATGGACAGGCAACATCCCCCTTGATGCCGTGCAATTCAGTTGCCAACCCACGAGCAACATGAAGATACCAAAGAAGTACCACACAAGCGTGCTCTTAGCTTGCAAAGCCATTGAGGACAACACTAGACCGGAGGCCGTGCAGTCGGATGGAGATAATGTGGACATTGATGGAGAAGAGGAGGAGGTGGAGTGAGGAGTGTTTAGGGGGGTAGTGGGGGTGAGGAGGGGGAGAAGGAGGAGAATGACGTTTGATAGTCACCTTAATGATATTATTCATAAACCACTCTTACGTTTATTTCATAAGCCGTGAATGCTAAATTCTTAATTACGGTCAATAACTGCCAGTTTTACACATTTTCCTTACATTACATTGCATTACATTACATTACATGTTAAAGTCTACTTGACACCGCGAGGGTGTATGAGACTCTGTGCTTTAAACAAAAAGAAAAAGCACCCACAAAGCAAAAAACCCCATTACATCAGGGGTGTGTCGAGGACAAACAAACCAAACTCCCAACCACCGTTTTGGTGGCGTAGGTATTAAACCCCTTAGAGCCGGACCCAGATCTCAACCACTTACAATGGCGGAGGTAAGAAGCTAACAACTGAGAAGTCACAAGAAGAAAAAAAAGGGATGATAAATTACGGTGCCACTAAGCAGTCCAGGGCTTCCTGTCTTGCTCTTCTACAAGTAGAAAGATAGTCGGCTAGGTTGCTCCAAAAAGACTTAGTGCCATTTCCATTCATAAAGGTTCTGAATGTGGAATCGCAGAATTCCACATTCCATACGGTTAAGTCGGTATCCTCCTGGACATGCCTATAAATATCTGTAAATAGCTTCTGGTAGCGGAGGCGAATATCATTATAAAAAGGGCACTCAAATATATGCGTTTCATCCTCAGGTTTTTGGAACCCACACATTTGACAGTGTCTCATTGAGCGAGGGATGTGTGCTCTATCCACCACCCTCATTCTTTCTGTGTTCAGCCAATGGGAACCCATTCTAAACTGTGCTATGGAACAATCTGATCCTGCTTATGTAAGGCGGATGTAAAGGGAATCAAGCCATTAAAAAACATAAGATGTAAAATGGGTGTTTCCAAGTTGTTACACAATAGGGCAGTTTCATGCTCATAAGATTCGCTATATCCATTCTTATGAGCTCGAATTGAGCATATTTCGTCAAATTTGAACATATTGACCGAAATCTTATGTTCTTAATCATAAGATTGAACTTGTAAAAAATCAGAATACCCCTTAAAAGATATGTTGGCAAAGTGTTTGTCCATGTCGTCGACAAACTTCCTGGAGGATTAGACCTAATCCTCGGATCCGACTGGATGCGCGATGAAAGGGCCGTCCTCGACTACGATCGCATGACATTGTCGCTCAAACGGTACGGCTGCTGTATAACCCCTATTAACAGACAGCGGGACAAAACGGCTCATTCCTTCTTCACCATGGCACTATCGGGCAAGTCAACTGATGACCCAGTCATTACGGGTCGCAAAGCGGCAAAGCTTTTAAAGGCTGGTGCTAACCACGTCATGGTCAACGTCCGCGAATCACGAGCGGACTTGCCGGCGTCTAATGTCACAGTCGATGAACGAGCGAAATTGCTGACGAAATTATTGCTGTTCGACGGACCGTTACCTGGTCCGCCAGTGGCAAATATGGATTTCGAAAATTGGATCCACGACAACATCCTTGACCACAACTATAAAACGCTCATCTCGGCCAGCGATCTGCGCGCCCTCCTTTGGAAGTATTGCAAAGTCTTCAACAATTTGCCGATGGGGACTCCCAACCATCGAGTCATCCCTCACGTCATCAAAACGCAAGACAATGCTTACGCTCCGTATCGCAGAAATCGTCGCATGAGTCCAGCCGAGACCCTGCTATGTGAGGAATACGTCTCCGACCTTTTACAACAAGGCTTCATCGCCCCGAGCTCATCCCCGTACGGAGCGCCAATTATGATCATAGCAAAACCAGGTGGGACGGGATACCGTGTTGTTTGCGATTGGCGAGCACTTAACAACATTACCATTAAAAATAGGTATCCCCTTCCCAGTATTGACGAGACCATTGATCGTCTAGGTGGAGCTACTTTGTTTAGTTCCTTAGACCTCACGTCTGGTTATTACCAAATACGAATTTCGGACGAGGACGCGCCGAAGACTGCGTTCACTACCCCGATGGGTCAGTTTGAGTTTAAAGTCCTTGGGATGGGTTTGGCGAACGCGCCGGCCACATTCCAAGCGGTCATGAACCAGATATTCGCGCCCTACTTGCATAAGTTCGTCGTGGTCTACTTAGACGATATCTTGGTTTACGGACGCAGTCCGGCAGAGCACTTGTCCAACTTGGCCACGGTCCTCCAGGTCCTCCAGGACAACGAATTCTACGCAAAACTCTCTAAATGTTCCTTTAACAAAACGGAAATTAAATTCCTTGGTCATTACATTGGACGCGACAGACTAAAAAGGTTAGCACAGTCCGTGACTGGCCAACTCCGAAGACGGCGAAAGAGATCGGCTCATTCCTCGGTTTGTGCAATTATTTTCGCAAATTTATCCAAGGCTATTCGTCCCTCGCTGCCCCTCTTCAAACCTTGTCTAACATCAAAGGTGAGCTAGGCACCTTGTTCAAGCGGGAACATCTCGTCTCATTCGAAGGCCGCAAAGAAGCTTTGCTATCCGCTCAAGTCCTCGAACTTCCGGATTTCAGCAAACCTTTCAAAGTCATTACCGATGCATCTTTGCTTGGTACGGGAGCGGTGCTCTTACAAGATAAACACCCCATCGCCTTCGCCAGCAAGAAGTATATCCCAGCGGAGCTGAATTATACTACGACGGAACAAGAAATGCTAGCGATCGTCCACGCGTTGATCGAGTGGCGATGCTACCTCGAAGGTTCCCACATGACATTGGTCACAAACCACGATCCGCTCACGTACTTCTACACCAAGGCGGTCCTTTCACGGCGCATGGGCCGATGGCAGGAGGACCTTGTGCCTTTAGCTATACTTGGGAGTATCGCGCGGGTCGCAATAATATGGCAGACCCAGTCAGCCGCAACCCCAACCTCTCTGCCCCCGCCGACGTCGCGGTTGCGCACCAACTGTTGGTGTTCTCTCTCTTGGTCAGTGAATGCCGTCCTCGATCGAAAAAGCAACGTCCTATTGCAGTCGGTCCCGCAGTCGTTGATATCCTACCCCGCCCACCGACAGTCCTAACCGCACCTTCGGTTCCGGTCAAGGAAACGCGACGACGCAGACGGCTTATGCCCGTTACGTCGACTCCCTCCTCTATATCCATCATGGATCGAATTTTGGCTGGATACAAAACAGACTCAAACTTCACGCCATGCTGCAAGCGCCTCCGTGATAAGTTTTCCAGAAACGGGTACTGGTTCAAGAAGAACAAGTACGGACGCGAATTTTTGTGTGTCCCCCTCGACGCGGCACTTCGCCTGGATATTATCCGCGAAGCTCACAACCTAGTTTACATGGGCCATTGCGGTCGCACCAAGACATTATAACTGGTCACACGCACTTTTACTTGGGCCAAAGTCACGGCAGATGTGACTGCCTTCGTCCAGCAGTGCCATTAGTGCCAAACGAACAAGCCCGGAAACGCAAAGCCTAACGGTACCATGGTTCCCGTGGAAATTCCTGAGAAATTCTGGGAGTGTGTCTCCACGGACCTTATTACGGCGCTTCCGCCAACATCGTCTGGCCATGATGCCATCGCGGTTTTCGTTGACAAGCTGTCAAAGATGGTTCATGTCGAACCTTGTCATACTACGATTAACGCAGAGGAATTCGCTTCCCTATACCTCAATCGTGTCATCTGATATCATGGTATCCCAAAGAAACTCCTCAGTGATCGCGACGCGCAATTCACAGGCCATTTTGGCGTGGCTCTCCATCGTTTGATGGGCACGCAACAAGCGTTTTCAACAGCGTTTCATCCACAAACTAACGGTCAGACAGAACGAATGAACCGAGTCATCGAGGACATGATTCGCCACTACGTGGGGCCATACCATGACGATTGGGATAAATCCTTGGCATTAGTGGAGTTTGCGATCAACAATTCCTACCAAGAGTCCATTCAGAACACGCCCTTTCGGGCGTACCTTGGCTACGACCCTACGACGCCACTCAAGGCGGAAGTCGAATCGAAATGTCCGGCTGCCAACAATTGGTGGGCCGATCACATTGAACGACAAGATCAATGCAAGGCATGCATGCAAGCCGCTCAAGATCGGCAGAAAGCCCATTACGATAAACAACGAACAGAGGTTTTCTTCAACCTTGGTGATAAAGGTCTCTTGTCCACCTGCAATATGAAGTTCAAAGCAACGGGTAAACCAAAATTTACTCCTCATTTTGTTGGCCCTTATACGATTACGGAATGCATTGGTCCACGCGACGAGCAGACTGGGGTCGTCCGGCAAGTCACGGCGTGCCGCTTAGCCTTGCCCAAGGTGATGCGCATCCACGGGGGGTTGATCAAGCACTGGCGCTCTGATGGCGTTGTCCATGTTGGACAACCGCTCGAGTTCGACTCCGACGGAGCTCCGATTTGGAATATCCAATGCATCATGCGCGAGAAATCGCGTGTCATCGGCACTTCCAGCAAACGACGTCTCGAATACTTGGTCCGATGGCAAGACTTCGGTATTGAGCAAGACACTTGGGAACTCGCCAAGGCAGTCAAGAAATCTGCTCCTCACGTCGTCGATGCATGGAAATCCTGTGTTAAGCCTGTTCCGTCCCGACGTACGTCAAAAAAACGGGCCCATCACCCACCCATCGCACTCGACGCATACGGCACGGCGGTACGATTGCTTTATTTATAAAGCTATCTTACTCGGAGTACTCAAAAGGGATGCTAAATGGTTCTCTCCGAAACCAACTTGTTTCATCAAGTATATTTTGAGCACGACACATACGACGGCGACTGGAATTCACATCCCACCTCTATTACGATCAGATGCGGGGTCCACACCTCTTCTGGAGGGGGGGGAGTGTAACGGTACAGAACCCTTCATGGGTACTCTGGCCGTCCAGCAAGGCATACGGGTACATCGTACCCGTAAGCCACGTGACGAACGCACATGATACAGTACCATACCCATGTACTGCCTCATCTCTCACAACGCACACGTTGCGCACATAGACACGAGCTACTCGGAACAAACCCTTCTACTCCTACCACGAAGACGTTCCTTCCAAGCTACTCGACATCCCTACCTAGGTAACCCCCTTACTGTTCTGCTAGCTTACACATATCAACATACACGTAAACACACATCACGTATCACGTTACTCTAGACTAACCCCTCAAGCTGCTAGGAGCATCCTGAGCTGTTACATGTATAAATGTATGGATATGGATGGTATGGATGGTTCAAAATGTGTGTTTTATGATTTGTTACCTTTTCATTCCACGATAGAATTTTGAAAATGCCACTTAGCCATAGGAGACTGTAATCATAAATATTTCTAATTCATGCGGCTTATAAGTATTTCTGGGGGATAAAGCAGTAGAGTGTGTGTGCAAGAGTGGCATGGAGGGATGTGGGATTCAGTCTTTCCTAGGTTTATTAAGCATCAAGAATGATGCATTATTTAATGCTTGTAAAAAGGAATTAAATAAAAATGTTATGTACCTGCTTGGCCCAGAATGCTGCATTTGAGTTGTGCAGGCTTTTCCATTCCCACAGTTCCTTCTGCTTTTAATGTGCGAGCCATCACTTTAAAAGGCAGAGCCTTTTCCGGGCACAACTTGAATAGCTGCACTGTTTCGTCTAAAGTTGGTTCCTTTTAACAATGGATGTATAAAGGTGCTCCGCCTGCATCAGCTTTGTTGTTCAGCTGAAGAAGGTGCTGTACATATTCTTCATCATCGTTAGCTGGTCCGACAATAACAATCTTGGCTATGCCTTCATGAATGTTATCATTGACAAGTTCCATGCGACACTCACTGTCCTGCAAGGCAGCATTATATGCATTTGATGGCAATTTTATTTTAATATAATGTAATATGAGTATGATTATGAATTGTAAGCATAAGTAAATTCGTTAATATTGAATTCATATGCATGGTATAATTGATTGTAATTAATTGCAAATGATATTGATTAACTATTTATACATGATCACAGTGTTATTTTGTTGCTCTAAAAATGTATGTTCTTTTGTAATACAAGATGTTATATTATAAATTATATCTTACATTTATGGATTATATATTATGGATGATTTTTTTTATTCTAATATAATATGATTATGATTATGAATTTTAAGCATAAGTATATTTGTTAATATGGACTTCATATGCATGGTATAATTGGTTGTTATTCATTGCAAATGATATTGATTATGTACTTGATCACAGCGTTGTTTTGTACCTCTAAATATTACGTATATTTCGTAATACAATTTATTAAATTATTAATTATATCTTATGTAAAAAACATCAAGAATAATGTAAGACTAAATATGATACAATATATAAACATGGATTTAATAAGGTCTTTATATCGATTCAAAGGTGCACGCTTATGCTTACATTTCTTAAATATGTTGTTTATATTTATGCAAACTTATATATCATAAATAATATTTACATATGCAGGCATACCCAACTCTTAATCCAATCATCAATGATTGTACCACTTTACATGTATATAATATATAGTTAACCATTTAGTATTCAATATTATATTGTAGTATTTATTTTCTATCAATTATTTGCATATGTATTCATATTAAATTCATTTATTTATTGAAATTCATTTTATATTAATTTAATAAGTTACATTATATTTGCAATCAAACAAAATGACCGGAACTATCATTCTAGATTTATACTAGTATATTTTATATATAATTGTATATGTAAATGTTTATGCATTTTCTAACTATGCCTTTTTTTCTTGTGACTATCTTCATGTTAGCCAGAACATCTGCAACTTCTTTGCATAAACTGTGGGTGATTGTAGACATGACGGCAGCTGATAAGGAGGTCTTTATAGCAGGGAACTCATGGCATTGTATCCCTTTTACTGCTGCACCTTGTTCCGCGTTGTGGTTAAGAAGTACTTCATCCATGTTTTTTGCCAGTGTTGTAGACAATGTTTCGGCTTCAATGTTGTCGGGGTCATCAATGAAGCCATCTGGATGTATGAATGCAATATAGACTGTAAATTTTTTATACATACATGATGATATGCACAATGAGATGCATCATGACATACGACAATAATTATGGGATATAGAGTTCATGATAATCTATTATAATGGAAAAGGAATGCATGTCAATATCAGAATATTTGAAATTTCAATATTTGTAATCAGAATATTGGGAATCCAAATATTTTAACATGGAGGGAAGAAGGGTTGTGGGTGCACATAATGCGAAAGAGGAAAACAAAATGGGCAGGGATTCAAACCTTGAATGTGAAAGAATATTTATAAGTGTTGACAATAATATGATGCAAGATGCATGCGTGAACAATAGTGCATTTGATTTCATTATTGATTCATTGTGTTGTGGCATTGTAATAGTAATATGGGGAAAGCAGGAAATTATGAAGATGGGTATATGTTTTGAAGGACGAAACAATTGATAATTTAGGGCCTTCTTTAGGCGCTTTTATCATATGTTTGTCAAACCAAACATTTAATGTGTGGTTTAAACATTTGATATCATGTTCGCCAATAATCCCTAATGTGGGAGGAATGATACTAGATTTAATGGGGTATGGTATTGGATGTATAAAACAGTAAATATATTGTATTGTGTTGGTTGATTTTTCTTACCTTCATCATCATCTACAAAATTATAGTTGTTGGCATTATCAGGTTGTTGTCCTCAAAGTCGTTCGTCTTCTTTTCTTTGGATTCTTAATAGCTTGTCGTTCTTGACCATAGCAGCTTTGGCAATGTGGCGCTTAGTTTTGTTGTTAATCCATTTCCAAGCCAGAACATGTTGCTGCCCTCTAGGAAGGTTATCCTTCCAGTACTGTGCCTATGGTAATGTTGGTGATACCAAATATGAGAATGATGGAATAATTGGGATTGTAGGCAAGTGGAGTAAGGAAATGATGAGACATATTGCTTGAATGTGTAAAAATATATATCAAGTGGAAATGGGTATTGATGATATTAAATATGAATTGTCCATTTAATTAGTAGACCAATAATGGTAGATTATGGCTACTTATGGTATGAACCAAGTTAATAACAATTATTTACACTATTTCACGTGTTTCTAACTATGTTAAATATTTGATATGTTTCAGTATTTGATGTGTTTCTATCTTTGATGTGCAGTAGACATATTGATAATTCATATTGTCTGTATGAGTATTAATTGTCAATGTATAATAATGTCATGTATGTTAACAGCATAAATGCTGTATTCCATGACAAATGTATTCATACATAGATATTACAATTATTTATTAATGGAAATAACAATGTATGAAATGGTTTGTTGCAAATACCGTATGCGCAACATGTAATGGCAAGAATAAACATTGGTAAATGTGGTTTTTAACCTTATTTCATGGATCACAAATGTGTGGCAAAACTAATTTGGCAAATTATTTGGGTCTGGGAATTGCTCAAGGTTTGACTTGGAAACATTTAGCAAAGCTACAATTTGATTGTTACATTTCCCTCTTCCATGTTTAAAAGTAGGTTGCTTGGGAATGCGTTAATAAACAGTTCCTCTTGGTCATAGTCTGGAAAAGAAATGATCCAAATCAGGGCTCTGCCTGGCTAACTGCTGAGGAACTCTGATAACCTCGTTGGTAATGTTGGTGGTGTTTTTTTTTGGGGGGGGGGGGGGGGGGGGGGGGGGGGGGGGGGGGGGGGGGGGGGAGGGGGGGAATGGTCGGTGCATCAAATATTTTATGTGAGATACGTATGGGTGCGTGGCAAGAGTCCTCCATATGTAGTAGTCCAGGCTCGGGGCAGATCCTTGCAACGGAACGGTGGTGGGCGAATCACCCTTCGGGTCTGGGACACAGAAACGTGGCATCCGGCTAGCGTTGAAACTGCTGCCGTTCAAACCGCTGGCAATCAAACCAGCTACGACAGGCGCAGCCAGCTTCAATAGGCGCGACCAGCTCATTGTATCTCGAAATCAATGCATGCAAGGAACGATCAAGGCGATCCGGACCAGTCGAACTGAGTTTGTTTGAATCGACGGTGTTGGGCAAACTTGGCAGACGCCGGTGACCCGGGACCGGCCCACTTACGTGCTGAAACGACTTTGGCAAATACTCGTTTGCCAAATTATTTGCCATTACATGTTGCGCATACGGTACATCATTATGAGCAATGCATTATAAAACATTAAATGGTAAAATGATTTAATTATTTGGTATTTTGATTGGATTTAAATGTGTGTTTAGTATCTAACACATAATCGAACATGTTTGTCATAATTACCTATTCCCAAAGTGAACTACCTTGAAGTTGATCCAGTTCAGTATCAAATGGATAGAAGCATCCCATGTAACGGATTGGGATCGTTACACCATTGCGACATTCGGCAAAGGAGTTCATATGATGTCCGAGTACTCATTCTCTAGTACATATACCGAGCCATACCGTTACATCCCAAGGCATAAGCGGCCCACTTCTCTTTGGTGTCAGCGTCACATGCATCATCAGGACGTGGAGGAATATCTTTCAGGAATTGAGGTATTCGTATTTCAGATACTGGGCTGTGTCCGAGCTTGCAGTTGTTGCTGGTAGAGTCTAACTGAAGCAACTTTCCAGCAATAGTAGTAGGCTTGCCACATTTGAAGGACATGACCATTTCTACAGGTGACCATGATTTGTATGCTTTATGTCGACGACAATACTCATATACAGATGTAGATAATAACACATATCCATTGTTAGGATTGTGCTCTAATAATGTACACCTAATAGCAGTATTTTGATACTCTGCACCTTGCGGGGACAAGTTCATGCATGTCTTATAGAATGGCCATGGGTCAAATGATTCACATTTGAATGGGAACCAATGATCATCATGACCTAGCAAATACGATATTGTTAGGACTAATGGATATGTAATGGATCCATTAACCTTATTCACCATTCTTGCTAGAAGACTCTGGGACTGTTGTAACTTGAAATGTGCGATCTATCAAAATATCTAGCTCTTTGAACATGAGCAATACACTTGTGTTGACATTTGTACTGTCAGACTTGCAGGTGTATTTAACTGCATATTCAGATTGCATCATAGAAAGAACTTCTGGGTCCAGTAGTATTGGGGGAGGGCAATTTGTAAGACCCTTTTTGTCTTTCCATAGCATATAGTCTCTAAGTCCACGCCCGTGTTCATTTGTCATGGACATGAAATGGTTTCCTGGTATGGCTAACATGAGAACAGGCATGAATGGTACTAAGTTGCCATGTGTGCGCCTAAGTACTACATTGCTTAAAGTGTCATTTAAGTAATGAGTTTATGCAACCAGAGGTCTGCCATACCCCATCCGGCAATCTGAATGATCTCCCCGCCTTCCTCCTTGTTTGTGCATATTCGTAGAAAAAGCAGCCTCCCTTATATAATCATGCAACATAACTGGTTTAACGGAATCTAGTGGGATTCGTATTGCCATCACCTCTCGATTATTTGATGGATCTTCTAAAACCTTGTCCCAAGATACATACGGAGATGTGTCAAATGTTTCTGCAAAAACAATGAGGAATAGATATAGTTAAATCGGAGTAGTAATTTATAATGTCGTATTGATATTTTGCATAATAATAAAAATCGAGGAAGGAACATGTTAAAAAGCAAGTAATATATAAATGGACTCATGTTTTATGGCAAGTAAAAAGTAATGTGTGGTATTATGGATTTCAAAAAAAATTGGGTATGTCAACCATCATTGAGTCTATATTATGTTATTTATAAAAATAATGTTCGTAAATAAACTTTATCTTTAAATGTATCAAATCATGTACGTGAATTATTGATGTGTGGTATTTTATTGCATGTTAAATAAATGAGAGAATCTAGTATTGTAACATGTAATTTATGTGTTACAACAATCATGATGGGAATTTACTTGCTGATGTAGTATAGTGTTGTATGCTTACCATGATATTTCTTGTTCTCGTTATTGTTGAATATCATAAAATGAACCATGATATGCATTGTATTCTTTAGTGTTGGTCCTGCGTTGCTGTATATTGTCCACACAACTAGAGAATTGCTCATGTAATACAATGTTGGATGCATAACATGAGTAATCTATGTGGAACATGCAAATGTTTTCTTTACTGAACTATGCAGAATGAATTATATTGTTAGCAAGTAATAGTTTACTCATATATATAGTTATTTATTATATAGTTAGTTAGTTAGTTAAACTATACATGTATATATATTAATTTAAATGTATATACATGTAAATATGGATGATAGATGAAGCGTTACTTGCAAGATTCTGTGAGCTCCTTTTCTTCACTCATGGTTCCATGCTGTGTATCACAGTCGTTCATGACTTGGGATCTCTGAGACTGTTCCAAGCTAGTCAGCTCTTTCCCTTGTGCCCTAATTCCCTCCAGAACATCATTGCTGGTGATGCTTTGGGATTCCATGGACTGATCTGGAGTACTAACTTCCATCTCTTCTGCCAAACTTCCATTCAGAGCATCACTATCGATGATGATTTGGGATCCCAAAGGATGCTCTATGTGTAACGGATTGAAATCGTTACACCATAGCGACATTCGGCAAAGGAGTTCATATGATATCCGAGTACTCATTCTCTAGTGCATATACCGAGCCATACCGTTACACTCTTCCCTCCTCTAGGAGTCCGTCACGGACTCTGCGAGTGGTAGTAATCTGTTGGTGTATCATGTACCACGTGATGACGTTTTACGTTTTCAGACAGATTCCGTTCCTTGCCTCGTACAGTGGAGCCCTGGTTCCAGGTCGGGAGGACCCGTTGGCTTTGGGAAATATTGCTTTGCTCGCGGTCCCAGAACATGGGCACCGACGAAACCACTTCATTGGCGATTTGAACTCGCGACACTGATGAATTAACCAGCTCCGAAACCAGTGTAACGGATTGGAATCGTTACATCATAGCGACATTCGGCCAAGGAGTTCATATGATTTCCGAGTACTCATTCTCTAGTACATATATCGAGCCATACTGTTACACTGGGCTGGGAAAGTAGGAGCAAGCAACAGATTCCATGAAGGTATATAAACGAGCCTTCATTCGTCCATCCTCCATTATTTTTTGTAAATTGAAGAAATGAAGGTATGCTTGTATCATTTGCCCGTCAGCATGTTTGCCACCTCTCCCACTGCCTTCATATTTGAGGTATGCTCCAAGTAATACCCTAAACATGCAGTCAGGTCTAACTTGCTTCGTACTACCCATGGGCCAACATAAGAAAATGTCACAGAATGCCTCTATGTATGCTTGAATAAATGAGCACATGCATCAGGATTTTTTGCAACTGTCCTCAAACACTCCAATGTTTCTGGACGACCATCTGGTTTTCCATATGTATCAAATGTGTACTCTTTGTCAGCTAATTTAAAAGTCCACTCAGAAAATTGTTCCCCAGGTCATAGATTCATCATAGTAGTGTGCGGCCCAAAAATCATTTGAGTTGCAAGAACTTTACTGCGTAATGATCTGAAGGATTGTGGCGAGCCTATGACTCGACCTCCAATACAAGTCAGACCATTAAACACAGATCGTTGTTCTTCATTCAATCCCTTCAATTTAGTATGAGATGTAATAGATCCATCATATGATCCAAAGCAATCTAATACTTTATGAAGTTCATTTTCTGACAATGACAAATTACTTTTTTGCAATGCATTAGCGTGCAATGTACCTGACCCAAAAACCAATTGTACGTGGGACTGAGTATTAACTTCATGTCGCTGCACAATGTTAAATGCATCTATGATAAGTGATGGACTTTGGGCAAATTGTGATATTGGCCATCTTTGTAGCAATGCTTTATAATATTCCTTTTCACCCATCCCTTTAGGTCGATGCCCTGTTCCATGAAGAAACGTTGAACAGTGATCCTATACAATCCACATAGGCGGGGTCATAATCATTTTGTATGTCACCTGGTGTGACGCACAACCAACACATTGATTATCAAGGCTCATGTTATGATGTTCTACAATATCGAGAATACGTTAGGTGGGGTGTGTAAGAATAACATTGTTTGTCCCAATTTCAGGGTTTATTATTGTAATAATGTAAGCAATTCATAAACATGTTTCTAGTTCAACTCAAATGATTCAACAGTTGTGTGTAGGACAAGTGTATAATTTCATGGGCAATTCTTTCGTTCTGTGTATGGTTGGCACATAATATGCTGAGTTTGCATTTGAATGGAATCTGAATACTTGAGTTATAAACCAATTACTTACTAGGAGCATCTTCTGAAGCATGTTGGCGCACAATACCACCATCTGGGCATGGATCCTTTCTGGCTGCATCATCGGTATCATCTTCCAGCATCCCTAATTGCAATACAAGATGACATTAAATATGCATGATTTAAGAAATTGTTATTTCAACTAGACATACTGGAAGGACAACTTGCAATATCCATCAATATATGTATAATTCTAAATATGGATCTGAAATATATATCCATGAGTGAAGCATGGTCAAACACCATATATTAACTGTAAGACATGCAGATTTACGATATACCTGTGTGACAGAAGTACAGATAATGGGCGTTCCTGCTTCCGAACGGATTTTTTATTTTACTGAAATCTTACGATAAATATTGTAAGATCGTTTTCGCAAATTAATTGGTTTTGCTTTTTTGGTGTATTTTACGAAAATATCTTACAATTTATTTTGTAAGATCGTTTTCGCAAATTGATTGAATTCGCTTTTTTGGTGTATTTTACGAAAATATCTTACAATTTATTATGTAAGATTGTTTTGTTGCATTCCGGAGAAAGAGACTATTCCCTTCAATTTCAATTGTAACATTGATTTGCTCGTTTGGAGAGAGAGAAAGTTCCTTCGAAGTATTCCAATACAAAATCAATTGTAGAGGACAGTCAAGAGGAAGGTGAAAGCTGTTTACAAAGTCTTGAACGCATTGCTCATAATTATTTATCTCACAACTCACAACTCAACAGTTCGAAAGTACAACTTAGTACTTATGACAGGCTATCACGTTGTAGAAAGAGGGCCAATGCTAACTTGTTGGGTAACAACAGCGCCTGTACAATCGCTGCACTAGAATCTCCTCCTCCATGCCCCCATCCCCATCTTCCTCCTCCTCCATCTCCTCCTCCTTAGCAATGTCTACATTGTCTCCATCCGATTGCACAGCCTCTGCCTTGGTGTCCTTCTCAATGGATTGGCAGCTTGACCCCTTTGCATGACTCCTTGCTGTGCATTGATTGCCATGCCCAGCACCTTCTTTGGCAGCTTGACCCCTTTGCATGACCTGGCAGCTTGACCCCTTTGCATGACCCCTTGATGTGCATTGATTGACCCCCCTTGCCGGGCCCCCCCCTTGCTGCGCATGCATGAAAGACTGTTTTGATAAGTCGGTAAGGCTTTGCTTCATGCCTTGCGCTTTCACCTCTTTTCATGCCTTGCGCTTTCACCTCCTTTCATGCCTTGCGCAAATTGCCTTTCGCATCCTGCATTGCTTTGCTTCGCATCCGCATTAGCACCGGGTGGCCCTGCATGGTCCCGAGTTGCACCTAATTCTCGCACCTTTTGCGCAATGCATTTCACTGCTATGGGAATTCACTTCAGCTCTGTTATCATGATCTGCTGCTTTGCCTTTCGCTTTCTGCATCGCCTTGCTGCGCATCTGCATTAGCACCGGGTGGTTGTGAATAACCCCCGAGTTGCTTCTAATTCTCGCACCCTTTGCGCAATGCATTTCACTGTCACTGTCCTGCCTAGCACCTTCTCTGGTGGATGCTGGGCAGATAGCCAGGAGCACTGGCGCTCGGAGCACTGGATAGGTCTGCCTACCTGCATGGCGGTTACCCGCCTGCACCTGCCAGACCAGACCAGGACACGCGCCGGGCCAGCACCTGCGCCGGAGTACTGGCGAACAGCTCTGCACCCGCCTGCACCTTCCTGAGGCCTGCCTACCTGCATGATGGTTACCCGCTTGCACCTGCGTCAGAGTAATGGCGGACAGTACTGCATACCCATATGGCATGCATCCTTAGCTACCGTTCCAAGATTTCCATAGCGTCTGGTTTGGTATGAATTGCATTGTAGTGGTAGACTGCAATTGTAGCCCAGACTTAGCTGCCTTGTGCCTGTGTTGACCAAGTTACTGCTTGCCAACAGGTTGCCTTGTTTATTGGTTAATCTTTGCCGGGAGTGTGGTTGGGTGTTTATGTTGTGATTGGTACTTTACATGACACTGACATATGGATCATGTACACCTGCAGTTCTTCTATTTTACTGTGTTCTTGCCCACCTCGGCCACCTACCTATTTACTAGGTTTGTTTTAGTGGCCCAGTACTGCAATAGGTAAAGCAAAGATGTGTAGTTGAGGCCTGCTTGACTTGCATAGCATGACTGATGAAATGTCACAGCCCAGAAGAATTTAGCCCTTTTGCCTGTTCCGTCTAGGCATTCGGTGGATCAAGTTTTCTTTCACAGGTTTTAGGATTGATTTTTTTATGATCGGGAGGACTGTGTGTATTCCGAGTTTGGTTTTCTCAATCATTCGCGCGTTGGGTTTGACAATGCTCCCGATTATGATCGGGAGGACTGTGGGTATTCTGAGTTTGGTTTTTCTCAATCATTCGCTCGTTGGGTTTGACAATGCTCCCGATTATGATCAAGAGGACTGTGGGTATTCTGAGTTTGATTTTTGTCAATCATTCGTTCGTTGGGTTTGACAATGATCCCGATTATGATAGGGAGGACTATGGGTATGCCGAGTACAAAAAAAAAAAAAAAAAAAAAAAATGCCGAGTACATGTTTTCTGAATCATTCGCTCGTTAGGTTTGTCCAGTGCTCCCGATTATGATCGGGAGGACTGTGTGTATTCCGAATTTAGTTTTCTCAATCATTCGCTCGTTGGGTTTGACAATGCTCCCGATTATGATCGGGAGGACTATGGGTATGCCGAGCACATGTTTTCTGAATCATTCGCTCGATGGGTTTGTCAATGCTCCCGATTATGATCGGGAGGACTGTGTGTATTCCGAATTTGGTTTTCTCAATCATTCGCTCGTTGGGTTTGACAATGCTCCCGATTATGATCGGGAGGACTCTGTGTATTCCAAATTTGGTTTTCTTAATCATTCGCTCGTTGGGTTTGACAATGCTCCCGATTATGATCGGGAGGAATGTGTGTATTCCGAATTTGGTTTTCTCAATCATTCGCTCGTTGGGTTTGACAATGCTCCCGATTATGATCGGGAGGACTGTGTGTATTCCGAATTTGGTTTTCTCAATCATTCGCTTGTTGGGTTTGTCAATGCTCCCAATTATGATCGGGAGGACTGTGTGTATTCCGAATTTGGTTTTCTCAATCATTCGCTCGTTGGGTTTGTCAATGCTCCCGATTATGATCGGGAGGACTGTGGGTATTCTGAGTTTGGTTTTTCTCAATCATTCGTTCGTTGGGTTTGACAATGCTCCCGATTATGATAGGGAGGACTATGGGTATGCCGAGTACAAAAAAAAAAAAAAAAAAATGCTGAGTACATGTTTTCTGAATCATTTGCTCGTTAGGTTTGTCAGTGCTCTCGATTATGATCGGGAGGACTCTGTGTATTCCGAATTTGGTTTTCTCAATCATTCACTCGTTGGGTTAGTCAATGCTCCCGATTATGATCAGGAGGACTGTGGGTATTCTGAGTTTGGTTTTTCTCAATCATTCGTTCGTTGGGTTTGACAATGCTCCCGATTAAGATCGGGAGGGACTATAGGTATGCAGAGTACAAAAAAAAAAAAAAAAATGCCGAGTACATGTTTTATGAATCATTCGCTCGTTGTGTTTGTCAGTGCTCCTGATTATGATCGGGAGGACTGTGTGTATTCCGAATTTGGTTTTCTCAATCATTCGCTCGTTGGGTTTGACAATGCTCCCGATTATGATCGGGAGGACTCTGTGTATTCCAAATTTGGTTTTCTTAATCATTTGCTCGTTGGGTTTGACAATGCTCCCGATTATGATCGGGAGGAATGTGTGTATTCCGAATTTGGTTTTCTCAATCATACGCTCGTTGGGTTTGAAAATGCTCCCGATTATGATCGGGAGGACTGTGTGTATTCCGAATTTGGTTTTCTCAATCATTCGCTTGTTGGGTTTGTCAATGCTCCCGATTATGATCGGGAGGACCGTGGGTATTCTGAGTTTGGTTTTTCTCAATCATTCGTTCGTTGGGTTTGACAATGATCCCGATTATGATAGGGAGGACTATGGGTATGCCGAGTACAAAAAAAAAAAAAAAAAAAAAAAATGCCGAGTACATGTTTTATGAATCATTCGCTCGTTGTGTTTGTCAGTGCTCCCGATATGATCGGGAGGACTGTGTGTATTCCGAATTTAGTTTTCTCAATCATTCGCTCGTTGGGTTTGACAATGCTCCCGATTATGATCGGGAGGACTATGGGTATGCCGAGCACATGTTTTCTGAATCATTCGCTCGATGGGGTTTGTCAATGCTCCCGATTATGATCGGGAGGACTGTGTGTATTCCGAATTTGGTTTTCTCAATCATTCGCTCGTTGGGTTTGACAATGCTCCCGATTATGACGGGACGGACTTGTTGATTACAAATTTGGGTTCTTAATCTTCGCTGGGTTTGAAATGCTACAGATTATGATCGGGAGGAATGAGTGCGTATTCAGAGTTGGGTTATCATCATTCGCTCGTTTTGGGGACAAGCTCCCGATTATTGTCGGGACGGACTGTGTGTATCCGAATTGGTTTCTCAGTTCATTCGCTTGTTGGTTTGACAATGCTCCCGCTTATGATCGGGAGGACTCGGTGTATTCGAATTGGTTTTCTCAATCATCGCTCGTTGGGTTGTCAATGCGCCCGATTATGAGCGGAGGACTGTGTGTATTCTGAGTTTTTGGTTTTTCTCAATCATTCGTTCGTGGGTTTGACAATGCTCACGATTACGATCGGGAGGACTATGTATGCCGAGTACAAAAAAAACAAAAAAACAAAATGCTGAGTACAGTTGTCTGAATCAATGCTCCGATTATGATCAGGAGGATGCGGGTGTTATTCTATGTGTGGTTTTTCTCAATCATTCGTTCGTTGGGTTTGACAATGCTCCCGATTATGATCGGGAGGACTATAGGTATGCCGAGTACAAAAAAAAAAAAAAAAATGCCGAGTACATGTTTTATGAATCATTCACTCGTTGGGTTTGTCAGTGCTCCCGATTATGATCGGGAGGACTGTGTGTATTCCGAATTTGGTTTCTCAATCATTCGCTCGTTGGGTTTGACAATGCTCCCGATTATGATCGGGAGGACTCTGTGTATTCCAAATTTGGTTTTCTTAATCATTCGCTCGTTGGGTTGACAATGCTCCCGATTATGATCGGGAGGAATGTGTGTATTCGAATTTGGTTTTCTCAATCATACGCTCGTTGGGTTTGACAATGCTCCCGATTATGATCGGGAGGACTCTGTGTATTCCGAATTTGGTTTTCTCAATCATTCGCTCGTTGGGTTGTCAATGCTCCCGATTATGATCGGGGGACCGTGGGTATTCTGAGTTTGGTTTTTCTCAATCATTCGTTTGTTGGGTTTGACAATGCTCCCGATTATGATCGGGAGGACTATGGGTATTCTGAGTTTGGTTTTTCTCTATATCTGAATCTGATTTGAATCTGAATCTGAATCTCAATCATTCGTTTTACCAACCTATTTGTCTTTCGCAGGGTCTACAATGACAGTACCGTGGAAGTAAAACTCCAATCGGACGGGGATGGATTCTGGGATGCAGCGTCATGGACGAATGGACCAAGGAGCGCCAAGTGCCAATGAACATCGAAGTCGTTGTTGGTGGACCAGACTTCTATGTTACGGCCACGCACGCTCACTGGTTGAGGTTTCGCGGCGAATGCAGGCATTATGTGCGGAGCAGATGCATTCTGGTCGACACTCACCCTTGCGGAAGTCAAGACAGCCCAGTTGCTTGAAGTCACTAGCATTCGGAGGCCCATGTTAGGAGCCCTATCATGGATACCAGTTCACATTCAGGCTCTTGGGTTGGTAGTTGACAATGCGCAGCAAGCCTGTCAGGGTCGGCGAGGGCGAATTTATCGCCGACAAAGAGCTTGAGGAAACTTGGGCGTGGGTTGCGACATGCGAAGGAAAGCTCATGAGCGATTTCGAGGAGTTTGGTCCTAGCGACAGGAGGACGTCACCTCGATGTACACCAAAGGGCCTTCACCTGACGCCGGTAAGAGAGCAATCGAACGGACTGTACTGCTGCACCGTGGCTCAGGTTAAATTTTCAAATCTGACAGGTACATTTCGAATGTTACGTACGCGGTGGGATGTACACCGTTCGAAACAACCATTGTGTGCTGACCGCACTTGCCGCTTTCAATTTCGATTAGGATATTGCGTAACTTCTGCACTCTTTACATTTCCTACAGCCTCCGCATGAAGTCAGGAAAGGCGCGACGAGGTCAGCTTCCTACAATCACGAAGAGGACAGATCGCCGACAACTTTGTAAGGTCATCGTATTCAAATTGGTATCTCCTTATAGCCCAGCTCCTGACATGGGCCTCCGAATGCTAGTGACTTCAAGCAACTAGGCTGTCTTGACTTCCGCAAGGGTGAGTGTCGACCAGAATGCTCCGCACATATGCCTGCATTCGCCGCTGAAACCTCAACCAGTGAGCGTGCGTAGCCGTAACATAGAAGTCTGGTCCACCAACAACGACTTCGATGTTCATTGGCACTTGGCGCTCCTTGGTCCTATTCGTCCATGACGCCGCATCCCAAATCATTCCCGTCCGATTGGAGTTTAACTTCCACTGTACTGTCATTGTAGACCCTGCGGAAGACAAATAGGTTGGTAAGCAAATGATTGAGATTCAGATTCAGATTCAAAATCAGATTCAGATATAGAGAAAAACCAAACTCAGAATACCCATAGTCCTCCGATCATAATCGGGAGCATTGTCAAACCAACGAGCAAATGATTGAGAAAACCAAATTCGGAATACACACAGTCCTCCCGATCATAATCGGAGCATTGACAAACCCACCGAGCGATGATTGAGAAAAAAAAATCGGATACACCAAAGTCTTCCCGATCATAACGGGAGCATGACAAACACATCGAGCGAATGATTGATCAGGAAACATGTGGCTCGGGCTACCCTAGTCTCCCATCATAATCGGGGAGCATTGTTCAAACCCAACGAGGATGATTGAGAAAACCCTAATTCGGAATACACACCGTCCTCCCGATATAATCGGAAAGCATGACAAACCCAACGAGCGAAAATGATTCAGAAAACAGGTATCGGCATTTTTTTTTTTTTTTTTTATCGGCCAAACAATAGTCTCCCGATATTAATGGGCGGCATTGTCAACCCAACGAGCGAAATGATGAGAATGAAAACAAAACTCAGAATACCATAGCCTCCCGAGCATAATCGGGAGCTTGTCGAACCCAACGAGCAAATGATTTGAGAAAACCAAATTCGGGAATACACAGGAGTCCTCCGATTCATAATGGGAGAATAGTCCAAACCCAAACGAAGCGAATTGATTGAGAAAAACCAAATTCGGAATACACAAAGTCCTCCCGCACATTTAATAGGGAGCACTGACCAAACCCAACGGGCGAATGATTCAGAAAAAACATGTACTCGGCGCATTTGTTTTTTTTTTTTTGTACCGGATACCCATAGTCCTCACGATGATAATGGGAGCAAAGCATTGTCAACCCCAACGAACGAATGATTGAGAAAAACCAACTCAGAATACCCACAGTCTCTGATCATAATCGGGCGCATTGACAAACCAAAAGAGAATGATTGAGAAAACCAAATTTCGGACTACACAGAGTTCATCCCGATCATAATCGGGGAGCATGTCCAAACCCAACGAGCGAATGATTGAGAAAACCTAATTCGGAATACACACAGTCCTCCCGGATCATAATCGGGAGCACGGACAAAAACCCAACGTCGCGAATGATTCAGAAAAAAATGTACTCGGCATTTTTTTTTTTTTACTCGGCCTTACCATAGTACACCAGATCATACTCGGGAGCATTGCAGACCCAACGAAACGAATGATTGAGAATAACCAAACGCAGAATTACCCACGTAAGCCGATCATAATCGGAGGGCATTGTCAACCCAACGAGCGAATGGTTCACAAAACAACAAACGGCTTTTTTTTTTTTTTTTTTTGGTACTCGGCATACCATAGTTCCTCCGATCATAATCGGGAGCTGGTCAAAACCCAAACGGCACATGATGAGAACCACATTCGAATGTTACCACAGTCCTTCCCGATCACAATTCTGGAGCACTGACAAACCAACGAGCGAATGGTAAGAAAACATGTACTGCATGTTTTTTTTCTTTTTGTACCAGCATACCCATAGGTCCTCACAGATCATAGCGGGGGCTTTCATCCTAACGACGGCGAATGATTTGAGAAAAACCCAAATCCAGAATAAACCACAGTCCGTCCCGATCATAATCGGTACTTGCAAACCCAACGAGCGAGGATGATGAGAAAAGCAAAACCTTAATTCGGATACAAGAGTCCTCCCGATCATAATCGGACATTGTCAAACCCAACGAATGCGAATGATTGAGAAAACCAAATTCGGAATACACACAGTCCTCCCAATCATAATCGGGAAGCACTTACCAAAACCTAACGGACTTGCGAATGATTCAGGAGGAGGAAACCTGTACTCGGGCATTTTTTTTTTTTTTTTTGACTCGGCTATCTACCCAATAGTCCTCCCTTTCATAATCGGGAGGATGATTGTTCAAACCCAAACGAACGCATGATTGAGAAAACCAAACTCAGAATACCCACACAGTCCTCCCGACATAATGGGAGCCTTGACACAAACCCAACGATACGAATGATTGAAAAAAACCCAAAATTCGGAATTACACAGAGTCCTCCCGATCATAATGGGAGCATTGACAAACCCACGAGAAATGATTTGAGAGGAAAGGAAACCAAAATTCGGAATACACAGAGTCCTCCCGCTTCCTAAGCGGAGCATTGGCACAAACCAAACGAGCGATGAGTGAGAGAAAACCAAATTCGGAATACACACCAGTTCCTTACCGTTAATCGGGAAGCACTTACAAACCTAACGAGCGATGAGTCAGGAAAACATGTACTCTGGCCTATTTTTTTTTTTTATTTTTTGTTATCGGCATAAACCATAGTCCTCCCTATCATATCGGGGATCATTGTCAAACCCAACGAACGAATGATTGACAAAAATCAAAATCAGAATCCCACAGTACTCTTGATCAACCGGGAGGCATGTCAAACCCAACGAGCGAAATGATTTGAGAAAAAACAAACTCAGAATACCCACAGTCCTCCCGCCATAATCGGAGCATCATTGTCAAACCCCAACGCGCGAATGATTGAGAAAAAACCAAAACTCGGAATACACACAGTCCCTCAGATCATTAAAAAAAATCATCCTAAACTGTCAAGAAAGAAAAAGAGGCAAAGAGAGAAAAAAGAAACTTGATCCACCGAATGCCTAGACGGAACAGGCAAAAAAAAGGGCTAAATTTTTGGGCTGTGATTATCAGTCATGCTATGCAAGTCAAGCAGGCACTCAACTACACATCTTTGCTTTACCATTGCAGTATGGGACCACTAAAACAAACCTAGTAATAGGTAGGTGGCGAGGTGGGCAAGAACACAGTAAATAGAAGAACTGCAGGTGTACATGATCCATATGTCAGTGTCATGTAAAGTACCAATCACAACATAAACACCCAACCACACTCCCGGCAAAGATTAACCAATAAACAAGGCGACCTGTTGGCAAGCAGTAACTTGGTCAACACAGGCACAAGGCAGCTAAGTCTGGGCTACAATTGCAGTCTACCACTACAATGCAATTCATAACCAAACCAGACGCTATGGAAATCTTGGAACGGTAGCTAAGGATGCATGCCATATGGGTATGCAGTACTGTCCGCCATTACTCTGACGCAGGTGCAAGCGGGTAACCATCATGCAGGTAGGCAGGCCTCAGGAAGGTGCAGGCGGGTGCAGAGCTGTTCGCCAGTACTTCCGGCGCAGGTGCTGGGCCCGGCGCGTGTCCTGGTCTGGTCTGGCAGGTGCAGGCGGGGTAACCGCCATGCAGGTAGGCAGACCTATCCAGTGCTCCGAGCGCCAGTGCTCCTGGCTATCTGCCCAGCATCCACCAGAGAAGGTGCTAGGCAGGACAGTGACAGTGAAATGCATTGCGCAAAGGGTGCGAGAATTAGAAGCAACTCGGGGGTTATTCACAACCACCCGGTGCTAATGCAGATGCGCAGCAAGGCGATGCAAGAAAGCGAAAGGCAAAGCAGCAGATCATGAGAACAGAGCTGAAGTGAATTCCCATAGCAGTGAAATGCATTGCGCAAAAGGTGCGAGAATTAGGTGCAACTCGGGACCATGCAGGGCCACCCGGTGCTAATGCGGATGCGCAGCAAAGCAATGCAGGATGCGAAAGGCAATTTGCGCAAGGCATGAAAGGAGGGTGAAAGCGCAAGGCATGAAAAGAGGTGAAAGCGCAAGGCATGAAGCAAAGCCTTACCGACTTATCAAAACAGTCTTTCATGCATGCGCAGCAAGGGGGGGCCCGGCAAGGGGGGTCAATCAATGCACATCAAGGGGTCATGCAAAGGGGTCAAGCTGCCAGGTCATGCAAAGGGGTCAAGCTGCCAGAGAAGGTGCTGGGCATGGCAATCAATGCACAGCAAGGAGTCATGCAAAGGGGTCAAGCTGCCAATCCATTGAGAAGGACACCAAGGCAGAGGCTGTGCAATCGGATGGAGACAATGTAGACATTGCTAAGGAGGAGGAGATGGAGGAGGAGGAAGATGGGGATGGGGGCATGGAGGAGGAGATTCTAGTGCAGCGATTGTACAGGCGCTGTTGTTACCCAACAAGTTAGCATTGGCCCTCTTTCTACAACGTGATAGCCTGTCATAAGTACTAAGTTGTACTTCGAACTGTTGAGTTGTGAGTTGTGAGATAAATAATTATGAGCAATGCCGTTCAAGACTTTGTCAACAGCTTTCACCTTCCTCTTGACTGTCCTCTACAGTTGATTTTGTATTGGAATACTTCGAAGGAACTTTCTCTCTCTCCAAACGAGCAAATCAATGTTACAATTGAAATTGAAGGGAATAGTCTCTTTCTCCGGAATGCAACAAAACAATCTTACATAATAAATTGTAAGATATTTTCGTAAAATACACCAAAAAAGCAAAATCAATCAATTTGCGAAAACGATCTTACAAAATAAATTGTAAGATATTTTCGTAAAAAAACACCAAAAAAGCAAAACCAATTAATTTGCGAAAACGATCTTACAATATTTATCGTAAGATTTCAGTAAAATAAAAAATCCGTTCGGAAGAAGGAACGCCCATTGAAGGTGAGGGAAGGGTGGCAGAGGGGATATCGCCATGGGTGTCTCCATGATTCCAGGGATGAATCTCAGGAAATCTCAGGAATCAGGGAAGGTGAAGGGGGAAAGGATGGCCTGAAGGTGTCAAGATGTTCCTTGACAAGGGTGTGTAGGGGAGAGCAAACTCACCGTATGTGACCTTCGACATCAGCATTGCTAGAGTCTCCACCAATAGTGACAACCACTCCATAAGGTCCTAATGCCATGTCAGGGGCAATGCAGTAGATGGTTCCCCGCATCGGTAACGGTGATGGGTACACAAGGAGTGCCTCCTACTTCGACAGAGGTGGAGCCATCAACAAACCCTGTGCCCACGATAACATGTTGCCGCCGGCAAGGGGTAGGGCAGCAGGGCTGACAGATTGTACGGTAGGTACAGTTCCACCTACAGAGTGCAGCAAAACATCATGGTGGGCTCAGAATTGGGTGTGGAGCGGCAAGCAAGGGAAGGCAGGAGGTGTGGCAGTTTGGCAAAAAGGGAAGGTGAGGGAAGGGTGGCAGAGGGGATATTACCATGGGTGTCTCCATGATTCCAGGGAAATCTCAGGAAATCTCAGGAATCAGGAAGGTGAAGGGGGAAAGGATGGCCTGAAGGTGTCAGGAATGTTCCTTGACAAGGGTGTGTAGGGGAGAGCAAACTTACCGTATGTGACTTCGACATCAGCATTGCTAGAGTCTCCACCAATAGTGACAACCACTCCATAAGGTCCTAATGCCATGTCAGGGGCAATGCAGGAGATGGTTCCCGCATCGGTAACGGTGATGGGTACACAAGGAGTGCCTCCTACTTTAAAAGAGGTGGAGCCATCAACAAACCCTGTGCCCACGATAACAATGTTGCCTCCGGCAAGGGGTAGGGCAGCAGGGCTGACAGATTGTACGGTAGGTACAGTTCCACCTACAGAGTGCGGCAAAACATCATGGTGGGCTCATTGTTGGGCGTGGAGCGGCAAGCAAGGGAAGGCAGGAGGTGTGGCAGTTTGGCAAAAAGGGAAGGTGAGGGAAGGGTGGCAGAGGGGATATCGCCATGGGTGTCTCCATGATTCCAGGGATGAATCTCAGGAAATCTCAGGAATCAGGGAAGGTGAAGGGGGAAAGGATGGCCTGAAGGTGTCAGGAATGTTCCTTGACAAGGGTGTGTAGGGGAGAGCAAACTCACCGTATGTGACTTCGACATCAGCATTGCTAGAGTCTCCACCAATAGTGACAACCACTCCATAAGGTCCTAATGCCATGTCAGGGGCAATGCAGGAGATGGTTCCCGCATCGGTAACGGTGATGGGTACACAAGGAGTGCCTCCTACTTCGACAGAGGTGGAGCCATCAACAAACCCTGTGCCCACGATAACAATGTTGCCGCCGGCAAGGGGTAGGGCAGCAGGGCTGACAGATTGTACGGTAGGTACAGTTCCACCTACAGAGTGCGGCAAAACATCATGGTGGGCTCAGAATTGGGCGTGGAGCAGGAAGCAAGGGAAGGCAGGAGGTGTGGCAGTTTGGCAAAAAAGTAAGGTGAGGGAAGGGTGGCAGAGGGGATATCGCCATGGGTGTCTCCATGATTCCAGGGATGAATCTCAGGAAATCTCAGGAATCAGGGAAGGTGAAGGGGGAAAGGATGGCCTGAAGGTGTCAGGAATGTTCTTTGACAAGGTTGTGTAGGGGAGAGCAAACTCACCGTATGTGACTTCAACATCAGCATTGCTAGAGTCTCCACCAATAGTGACAACCACTCCATAAGGTCCTAATGCCATGTCAGGGGCAATGCAGGAGATGGTTCCTGCATCGGTAACGGTGATGGGTACACAAGGAGTGCCTCCTACTTCGACAGAGGTGGAGCCATCAACAAACCCTGTGTCCACGATAACAATGTTGCCTGCCGGCAAGGGGTAGGGCAGCAGGGCTGACAGATTGTACAGTAGGTACAGTTCCACCTACAGAGTGCGGCAAAACATCATGGTGGGCTCAGAATTGGGCGTGGAGCAGGAAGCAAGGGAAGGCAGGAGGTGTGGCAGTTTGGCAAAAAAGTAAGGTGAGGGAAGGGTGGCAGAGGGGATATCGCCATGGGTGTCTCCATGATTCCAGGGATGAATCTCAGGAAATATCAGGAATCAGGGAAGGTGAAGGGGGAAAGGATGGCCTGAAGGTGTCAGGAATGTTCTTTGACAAGGGTGTGTAGGGGAGAGCAAACTCACCGTATGTGACTTCAACATCAGCATTGCTAGAGTCTCCACCAATAGTGACAACCACTCCATAAGGTCCTAATGCCATGTCAGGGGCAATGCAGGAGATGGTTCCTGCATTGGTAACGGTGATGGGTACACAAGGAGTGCCTCCTACTTCGACAGAGGTGGAGCCATCAACAAACCCTGTGCCCACGATAACAATGTTGCCGCCGGCAAGGGGTAGGGCAGCAGGGCTGACAGATTGTACAGTAGGTACAGTTCCACCTACAGAGTGCGGCAAAACATCATGGTGGGCTCATTGTTGGGTGTGGAGCAGGAAGCAAGGGAAGGCATGAGGTGTGGCAGTTTGGCAAAAAAGGAAGGTGAGGGAAGGGTGGCAGAGGGGATATCGCCATGGGTGTCTCCATGATTCCAGGGATGAATCTCAGGAAATATCAGGAATCAGGGAAGGTGAAGGGGGAAAGGATGGCCTGAAGGTGTCAGGAATGTTCTTTGACAAGGGTGTGTAGGGGAGAGCAAACTCACCGTATGTGACTTCGACATCAGCATTGCTAGAGTCTCCACCAATAGTGACAACCACTCCATAAGGTCCTAATGCCATGTCAGGGGCAATGCAGGAGATGGTTCCCGCATCGGTAACGGTGATGGGTACACAAGGAGTGCCTCCTACTTCGACAGAGGTGGAGCCATCAACAAACCCTGTGCCCACGATAACAATGTTGCCGCCGGCAAGGGGTAGGGCAGCAGGGCTGACAGATTGTACGGTAGGTACAGTTCCACCTACAGAGTGCGGCAAAACATCATGGTGGGCTCAGAATTGGGTGTGGAGCGGCAAGCAAGGGAAGGCAGGAGGTGTGGCAGTTTGGCAAAAAGGGAAGGTGAGGGAAGGGTGGCAGAGGGGATATCGCCATGGGTGTCTCCATGATTCCAGGGATGAATCTCAGGAAATCTCAGGAATCAGGGAAGGTGAAGGGGGAAAGGATGGCCTGAAGGTGTCAGGAATGTTCCTTGACAAGGGTGTGTAGGGGAGAGCAAACTCACCGTATGTGACTTCGACATCAGCATTGCTAGAGTCTCCACCAATAGTGACAACCACTCCATAAGGTCCTAATGCCATGTCAGGGGCAATGCAGGAGATGGTTCCTGCATTGGTAACGGTGATGGGTACACAAGGAGTGCCTCCTACTTCGACAGAGGTGGAGCCATCAACAAACCCTGTGCCCACGATAACAATGTTGCCGCCGGCAAGGGGTAGGGCAGCAGGGCTGACAGATTGTACGGTAGGTACAGTTCCACCTACAGAGTGCGGCAAAACATCATGGTGGGCTCAGAATTGGGCGTGGAGCAGGAAGCAAGGGAAGGCAGGAGGTGTGGCAGTTTGGCAAAAAAGTAAGGTGAGGGAAGGGTGGCAGAGGGGATATCGCCATGGGTGTCTCCATGATTCCAGGGATGAATCTCAGGAAATCTCATGAATCAGGGAAGGTGAAGGGGGAAAGGATGGCCTGAAGGTGTCAGGAATGTTCCTTGACAAGGGTGTGTAGGGGAGAGCAAACTCACCGTATGTGACTTCGACATCAGCATTGCTAGAGTCTCCACCAATAGTGACAACCACTCCATAAGGTCCTAATGCCATGTCAGGGGCAATGCAGGAGATGGTTCCCGCATCGGTAACGGTGATGGGTACACAAGGAGTGCCTCCTACTTCGACAGAGGTGGAGCCATCAACAAACCCTGTGCCCACGATAACAATGTTGCCGCCGGCAAGGGGTAGGGCAGCAGGGCTGACAGATTGTACGGTAGGTACAGTTCCACCTACAGAGTGCGGCAAAACATCATGGTGGGCTCATGATTGGGTGTGGAGCAGGAAGCAAGGGAAGGCAGGAGGTGTGGCAGTTTGGCAAAAAGTAAGGTGAGGGAAGGGTGGCAGAGGGGATATCGCCATGGGTGTCTCCATGATTCCAGGGATGAATCTCAGGAAATCTCAGGAATCAGGGAAGGTGAAGGGGGAAAGGATGGCCTGAAGGTGTCAGGAATGTTCCTTGACAAGGGTGTGTAGGGGAGAGCAAACTCACCGTATGTGACTTCGACATCAGCATTGCTAGAGTCTCCACCAATAGTGACAACCACTCCATAAGGTCCTAATGCCATGTCAGGGGCAATGCAGGAGATGGTTCCTGCATCGGTAACGGTGACGGGTACACAAGGAGTGCCTCCTACTTCGACAGAGGTGGAGCCATCAACAAACCCTGTGTCCACGATAACAATGTTGCCGCCGGCAAGGGGTAGGGCAGCAGAGCTGACAGATTATACAGTAGGTACAGTTCCACCTACAGAGTGCGGCAAAACATCATGGTGGGCTCATTGTTGGGTGTGGAGCAGGAAGCAAGGGAAGGCAGGAGGTGTGGCAGTTTGGAAAAAAGGAAAGGTGAGGGAAGGGTGGCAGAGGGGATATCGCCATGGGTGTCTCCATGATTCCAGGGATGAATCTCAGGAAATCTCATGAATCAGGGAAGGTGAAGGGGGAAAGGATGGCCTGAAGGTGTCAGGAATGTTCTTTGACAAGGTTGTGTAGGGGAGAGCAAACTCACCGTATGTGACTTCGACATCAGCATTGCTAGAGTCTCCACCAATAGTGACAACCACTCCATAAGGTCCTAATGCCATGTCAGGGGCAATGCAGGAGATGGTTCCCGCATCGGTAACGGTGATGGGTACACAAGGAGTGCCTCCTACTTCGACAGAGGTGGAGCCATCAACAAACCCTGTGCCCACGATAACAATGTTGCCGCCGGCAAGGGGTAGGGCAGCAGGGCTGACAGATTGTACGGTAGGTACAGTTCCACCTACAGAGAGTGCGGCAAAACATCATGGTGGGCTCATTGATTGGGATGTGGAGCGGGAAGCAAGGGAAGGCAGGAGGTGTGGCAGTTTGGCAAAAAGGTAAGGTGAGGGAAGGGTGGCAGAGGGGATATCGCCATGGGTGTCTCCATGATTCCAGGGATGAATCTCAGGAAATCTCAGGAATCAGGGAAGGTGAAGGGGGAAAGGATGGCCTGAAGGTGTCAGGAATGTTCCTTGACAAGGGTGTGTAGGGGAGAGCAAACTCACCGTATGTGACTTCGACATCAGCATTGCTAGAGTCTCCACCAATAGTGACAACCACTCCATAAGGTCCTAATGCCATGTCAGGGGCAATGCAGGAGATGGTTCCCGCATCGGTAACGGTGATGGGTACACAAGGAGTGCCTCCTACTTCGACAGAGGTGGAGCCATCAACAAACCCTGTGCCCACGATAACAATGTTGCCGCCGGCAAGGGGTAGGGCAGCAGGGCTGACAGATTGTACGGTAGGTACAGTTCCACCTACAGAGTGCGGCAAAACATCATGGTGGGCTCATGATTGGGCTGTGGAGCGGGAAGCAAGGGAAGGCAGGAGGTGTGGCAGTTTGGCAAAAAGGTAAGGTGAGGGAAGGGTGGCAGAGGGGATATCGCCATGGGTGTCTCCATGATTCCAGGGATGAATCTCAGGAAATCTCAGGAATCAGGGAAGGTGAAGGGGGAAAGGATGGCCTGAAGGTGTCAGGAATGTTCCTTGACAAGGGTGTGTAGGGGAGAGCAAACTCACCGTATGTGACTTCGACATCAGCATTGCTAGAGTCTCCACCAATAGTGACAACCACTCCATAAGGTCCTAATGCCATGTCAGGGGCAATGCAGGAGATGGTTCCCGCATCGGTAACGGTGATGGGTACACAAGGAGTGCCTCCTACTTCGACAGAGGTGGAGCCATCAACAAACCCTGTGCCCACGATAACAATGTTGCCGCCGGCAAGGGGTAGGGCAGCAGGGCTGACAGATTGTACGGTAGGTACAGTTCCACCTACAGAGTGCGGCAAAACATCATGGTGGGCTCATTGATTGGGTGTGGAGCAGGAAGCAAGGGAAGGCAGGAGGTGTGGCAGTTTGGCAAAAAGGTAAGGTGAGGGAAGGGTGGCAGAGGGGATATCGCCATGGGTGTCTCCATGATTCCAGGGATGAATCTCAGGAAATCTCAGGAATCAGGGAAGGTGAAGGGGGAAAGGATGGCCTGAAGGTGTCAGGAATGTTCCTTGACAAGGGTGTGTAGGGGAGAGCAAACTCACCGTATGTGACTTCGACATCAGCATTGCTAGAGTCTCCACCAATAGTGACAACCACTCCATAAGGTCCTAATGCCATGTCAGGGGCAATGCAGGAGATGGTTCCCGCATCGGTAACGGTGATGGGTACACAAGGAGTGCCTCCTACTTCGACAGAGGTGGAGCCATCAACAAACCCTGTGCCCACGATAACAATGTTGCCGCCGGCAAGGGGTAGGGCAGCAGGGCTGACAGATTGTACGGTAGGTACAGTTCCACCTACAGAGTGCGGCAAAACATCATGGTGGGCTCATTGTTGGGTGTGGAGCGGGAAGCAAGGGAAGGCAGGAGGTGTGGCAGTTTGGCAAAAAGGAAGGTGAGGGAAGGGTGGCAGAGGGGATATCGCCATGGGTGTCTCCATGATTCCAGGGATGAATCTCAGGAAATCTCAGGAATCAGGGAAGGTGAAGGGGGAAAGGATGGCCTGAAGGTGTCAGGAATGTTCCTTGACAAGGGTGTGTAGGGGAGAGCAAACTCACCGTATGTGACTTCGACATCAGCATTGCTAGAGTCTCCACCAATAGTGACAACCACTCCATAAGGTCCTAATGCCATGTCAGGGGCAATGCAGGAGATGGTTCCCGCATCGGTAACGGTGATGGGTACACAAGGAGTGCCTCCTACTTCGACAGAGGTGGAGCCATCAACAAACCCTGTGCCCACGATAACAATGTTGCCGCCGGCAAGGGGTAGGGCAGCAGGGCTGACAGATTGTACGGTAGGTACAGTTCCACCTACAGAGTGCGGCAAAACATCATGGTGGGCTCATTGTTGGGAGTGGAGCGGGAAGCAAGGGAAGGCAGGAGGTGTGGCAGTTTGGCAAAAAGGTAAGGTGAGGGAAGGGTGGCAGAGGGGATATCGCCATGGGTGTCTCCATGATTCCAGGGATGAATCTCAGGAAATCTCAGGAATCAGGGAAGGTGAAGGGGGAAAGGATGGCCTGAAGGTGTCAGGAATGTTCCTTGACAAGGGTGTGTAGGGGAGAGCAAACTCACCGTATGTGACTTCGACATCAGCATTGCTAGAGTCTCCACCAATAGTGACAACCACTCCATAAGGTCCTAATGCCATGTCAGGGGCAATGCAGGAGATGGTTCCCGCATCGGTAACGGTGATGGGTACACAAGGAGTGCCTCCTACTTCGACAGAGGTGGAGCCATCAACAAACCCTGTGCCCACGATAACAATGTTGCCGCCGGCAAGGGGTAGGGCAGCAGGGCTGACAGATTGTACGGTAGGTACAGTTCCACCTACAGAGTGCGGCAAAACATCATGGTGGGCTCAGAATTGGGATGTGGAGCGGGAAGCAAGGGAAGGCAGGAGGTGTGGCAGTTTGGCAAAAAGGAAGGTGAGGGAAGGGTGGCAGAGGGGATATCGCCATGGGTGTCTCCATGATTCCAGGGATGAATCTCAGGAAATATCAGGAATCAGGGAAGGTGAAGGGGGAAAGGATGGCCTGAAGGTGTCAGGAATGTTCCTTGACAAGGGTGTGTAGGGGAGAGCAAACTCACCGTATGTGACTTCGACATCAGCATTGCTAGAGTCTCCACCAATAGTGACAACCACTCCATAAGGTCCTAATGCCATGTCAGGGGCAATGCAGGAGATGGTTCCCGCATCGGTAACGGTGATGGGTACACAAGGAGTGCCTCCTACTTCGACAGAGGTGGAGCCATCAACAAACCCTGTGCCCACGATAACAATGTTGCCGCCGGCAAGGGGTAGGGCAGCAGGGCTGACAGATTGTACGGTAGGTACAGTTCCACCTACAGAGTGCGGCAAAACATCATGGTGGGCTCATGATTGGGATGTGGAGCGGGAAGCAAGGGAAGGCAGGAGGTGTGGCAGTTTGGCAAAAAGGAAGGTGAGGGAAGGGTGGCAGAGGGGATATCGCCATGGGTGTCTCCATGATTCCAGGGATGAATCTCAGGAAATCTCAGGAATCAGGGAAGGTGAAGGGGGAAAGGATGGCCTGAAGGTGTCAGGAATGTTCCTTGACAAGGGTGTGTAGGGGAGAGCAAACTCACCGTATGTGACTTCGACATCAGCATTGCTAGAGTCTCCACCAATAGTGACAACCACTCCATAAGGTCCTAATGCCATGTCAGGGGCAATGCAGGAGATGGTTCCCGCATCGGTAACGGTGATGGGTACACAAGGAGTGCCTCCTACTTCGACAGAGGTGGAGCCATCAACAAACCCTGTGCCCACGATAACAATGTTGCCGCCGGCAAGGGGTAGGGCAGCAGGGCTGACAGATTGTACGGTAGGTACAGTTCCACCTACAGAGTGCGGCAAAACATCATGGTGGGCTCATGATTGGGTGTGGAGCGGGAAGCAAGGGAAGGCAGGAGGTGTGGCAGTTTGGCAAAAAGGGAAGGTGAGGGAAGGGTGGCAGAGGGGATATCGCCATGGGTGTCTCCATGATTCCAGGGATGAATCTCAGGAAATCTCAGGAATCAGGGAAGGTGAAGGGGGAAAGGATGGCCTGAAGGTGTCAGGAATGTTCCTTGACAAGGGTGTGTAGGGGAGAGCAAACTCACCGTATGTGACTTCGACATCAGCATTGCTAGAGTCTCCACCAATAGTGACAACCACTCCATAAGGTCCTAATGCCATGTCAGGGGCAATGCAGGAGATGGTTCCCGCATCGGTAACGGTGATGGGTACACAAGGAGTGCCTCCTACTTCGACAGAGGTGGAGCCATCAACAAACCCTGTGCCCACGATAACAATGTTGCCGCCGGCAAGGGGTAGGGCAGCAGGGCTGACAGATTGTACGGTAGGTACAGTTCCACCTACAGAGTGCGGCAAAACATCATGGTGGGCTCAGAATTGGGTGTGGAGCGGGAAGCAAGGGAAGGCAGGAGGTGTGGCAGTTTGGCAAAAAGGAAGGTGAGGGAAGGGTGGCAGAGGGGATATCGCCATGGGTGTCTCCATGATTCCAGGGATGAATCTCAGGAAATCTCAGGAATCAGGGAAGGTGAAGGGGGAAAGGATGGCCTGAAGGTGTCAGGAATGTTCCTTGACAAGGGTGTGTAGGGGAGAGCAAACTCACCGTATGTGACTTCGACATCAGCATTGCTAGAGTCTCCACCAATAGTGACAACCACTCCATAAGGTCCTAATGCCATGTCAGGGGCAATGCAGGAGATGGTTCCCGCATCGGTAACGGTGATGGGTACACAAGGAGTGCCTCCTACTTCGACAGAGGTGGAGCCATCAACAAACCCTGTGCCCACGATAACAATGTTGCCGCCGGCAAGGGGTAGGGCAGCAGGGCTGACAGATTGTACGGTAGGTACAGTTCCACCTACAGAGTGCGGCAAAACATCATGGTGGGCTCAGAATTGGATGTGGAGCGGGAAGCAAGGGAAGGCAGGAGGTGTGGCAGTTTGGCAAAAAGGAAGGTGAGGGAAGGGTGGCAGAGGGGATATCGCCATGGGTGTCTCCATGATTCCAGGGATGAATCTCAGGAAATCTCAGGAATCAGGGAAGGTGAAGGGGGAAAGGATGGCCTGAAGGTGTCAGGAATGTTCCTTGACAAGGGTGTGTAGGGGAGAGCAAACTCACCGTATGTGACTTCGACATCAGCATTGCTAGAGTCTCCACCAATAGTGACAACCACTCCATAAGGTCCTAATGCCATGTCAGGGGCAATGCAGGAGATGGTTCCCGCATCGGTAACGGTGATGGGTACACAAGGAGTGCCTCCTACTTCGACAGAGGTGGAGCCATCAACAAACCCTGTGCCCACGATAACAATGTTGCCGCCGGCAAGGGGTAGGGCAGCAGGGCTGACAGATTGTACGGTAGGTACAGTTCCACCTACAGAGTGCGGCAAAACATCATGGTGGGCTCAGAATTGGGATGTGGAGCGGGAAGCAAGGGAAGGCAGGAGGTGTGGCAGTTTGGCAAAAAGGTAAGGTGAGGGAAGGGTGGCAGAGGGGATATCGCCATGGGTGTCTCCATGATTCCAGGGATGAATCTCAGGAAATCTCAGGAATCAGGGAAGGTGAAGGGGGAAAGGATGGCCTGAAGGTGTCAGGAATGTTCCTTGACAAGGGTGTGTAGGGGAGAGCAAACTCACCGTATGTGACTTCGACATCAGCATTGCTAGAGTCTCCACCAATAGTGACAACCACTCCATAAGGTCCTAATGCCATGTCAGGGGCAATGCAGGAGATGGTTCCCGCATCGGTAACGGTGATGGGTACACAAGGAGTGCCTCCTACTTCGACAGAGGTGGAGCCATCAACAAACCCTGTGCCCACGATAACAATGTTGCCGCCGGCAAGGGGTAGGGCAGCAGGGCTGACAGATTGTACGGTAGGTACAGTTCCACCTACAGAGTGCGGCAAAACATCATGGTGGGCTCAGAATTGGGATGTGGAGCGGGAAGCAAGGGAAGGCAGGAGGTGTGGCAGTTTGGCAAAAAGGGAAGGTGAGGGAAGGGTGGCAGAGGGGATATCGCCATGGGTGTCTCCATGATTCCAGGGATGAATCTCAGGAAATCTCAGGAATCAGGGAAGGTGAAGGGGGAAAGGATGGCCTGAAGGTGTCAGGAATGTTCCTTGACAAGGGTGTGTAGGGGAGAGCAAACTCACCGTATGTGACTTCGACATCAGCATTGCTAGAGTCTCCACCAATAGTGACAACCACTCCATAAGGTCCTAATGCCATGTCAGGGGCAATGCAGGAGATGGTTCCCGCATCGGTAACGGTGATGGGTACACAAGGAGTGCCTCCTACTTCGACAGAGGTGGAGCCATCAACAAACCCTGTGCCCACGATAACAATGTTGCCGCCGGCAAGGGGTAGGGCAGCAGGGCTGACAGATTGTACGGTAGGTACAGTTCCACCTACAGAGTGCGGCAAAACATCATGGTGGGCTCAGAATTGGGCTGTGGAGCGGGAAGCAAGGGAAGGCAGGAGGTGTGGCAGTTTGGCAAAAAGGAAAGGTGAGGGAAGGGTGGCAGAGGGGATATCGCCATGGGTGTCTCCATGATTCCAGGGATGAATCTCAGGAAATCTCAGGAATCAGGGAAGGTGAAGGGGGAAAGGATGGCCTGAAGGTGTCAGGAATGTTCCTTGACAAGGGTGTGTAGGGGAGAGCAAACTCACCGTATGTGACTTCGACATCAGCATTGCTAGAGTCTCCACCAATAGTGACAACCACTCCATAAGGTCCTAATGCCATGTCAGGGGCAATGCAGGAGATGGTTCCCGCATCGGTAACGGTGATGGGTACACAAGGAGTGCCTCCTACTTCGACAGAGGTGGAGCCATCAACAAACCCTGTGCCCACGATAACAATGTTGCCGCCGGCAAGGGGTAGGGCAGCAGGGCTGACAGATTGTACGGTAGGTACAGTTCCACCTACAGAGTGCGGCAAAACATCATGGTGGGCTCAGAATTGGGTGTGGAGCAGGGAAGCAAGGGAAGGCAGGAGGTGTGGCAGTTTGGCAAAAAGTAAGGTGAGGGAAGGGTGGCAGAGGGGATATCGCCATGGGTGTCTCCATGATTCCAGGGATGAATCTCAGGAAATCTCAGGAATCAGGGAAGGTGAAGGGGGAAAGGATGGCCTGAAGGTGTCAGGAATGTTCCTTGACAAGGGTGTGTAGGGGAGAGCAACTCACCGTATGTGACTTCGACATCAGCATTGCTAGAGTTTCCACCAATAGTGACAACCACTCCATAAGGTCCTAATGCCATGTCAGGGGCAATGCAGGAGATGGTTCCCGCATCGGTAACGGTGATGGGTACACAAGGAGTGCCTCCTACTTCGACAGAGGTGGAGCCATCAACAAACCCTGTGCCCACGATAACAATGTTGCCGCCGGCAAGGGGTAGGGCAGCAGGGCTGGCAGATTGTACGGTAGGTACAGTTCCACCTACAGAGTGCGGCAAAACATCATGGTGGGCTCAGAATTGGATGTGGAGCGGGAAGCAAGGGAAGGCAGGAGGTGTGGCAGTTTGGCAAAAAAGTAAGGTGAGGGAAGGGTGGCAGAGGGGATATCGCCATGGGTGTCTCCATGATTCCAGGGATGAATCTCAGGAAATATCAGGAATCAGGGAAGGTGAAGGGGGAAAGGATGGCCTGAAGGTGTCAGGAATGTTCCTTGACAAGGGTGTGTAGGGGAGAGCAAACTCACCGTACGTGACTTCGACATCAGCATTGCTAGAGTCTCCACCAATAGTGACAACCACTCCATAAGGTCCTAATGCCATGTCAGGGGCAATGCAGGAGATGGTTCCCGCATCGGTAACGGTGATGGGTACACAAGGAGTGCCTCCTACTTCGACAGAGGTGGAGCCATCAACAAACCCTGTGCCCACGATAACAATGTTGCCGCCGGCAAGGGGTAGGGCAGCAGGGCTGACAGATTGTATGGTAGGTACAGTTCCACCTACAGAGTGCGGCAAAACATCATGGTGGGCTCAGAATTGGGTGTTAAGCGGGAAGCAAGGGAAGGCAGGAGGTGTGGCAGTTTGGCAAAAAGGGAAGGTGAGGGAAGGGTGGCAGAGGGTATATCGCCATGGGTGTCTCCATGATTCCAGGGATGAATCTCAGGAAATATCAGGAATCAGGGAAGGTGAAGGGGGAAAGGATGGCCTGAAGGTGTCAGGAATGTTCCTTGACAAGGGTGTGTAGGGGAGAGCAAACTCACCGTACGTGACTTCGACATCAGCATTGCTAGAGTCTCCACCAATAGTGACAACCACTCCATAAGGGCCTAATGCCATGTCAGGGGCAATGCAGGAGATGGTTCCCGCATCGGTAACGGTGATGGGTACACAAGGAGTGCCTCCTACTTCGACAGAGGTGGAGCCATCAACAAACCCTGTGCCCACGATAACAATGTTGCCGCCGGCAAGGGGTAGGGCAGCAGGGCTGACAGATTGTACGGTAGGTACAGTTCCACCTACAGAGTGCGGCAAAACATCATGGTGGGCTCAGAATTGGGATGTGGAGCGGGAAGCAAGGGAAGGCAGGAGGTGTGGCAGTTTGGCAAAAAGGAAAGGTGAGGGAAGGGTGGCAGAGGGGATATCGCCATGGGTGTCTCCATGATTCCAGGGATGAATCTCAGGAAATCTCAGGAATCAGGGAAGGTGAAGGGGGAAAGGATGGCCTGAAGGTGTCAGGAATGTTCCTTGACAAGGGTGTGTAGGGGAGAGCAAACTCACCGTATGTGACTTCGACATCAGCATTGCTAGAGTCTCCACCAATAGTGACAACCACTCCATAAGGTCCTAATGCCATGTCAGGGGCAATGCAGGAGATGGTTCCCGCATCGGTAACGGTGATGGGTACACAAGGAGTGCCTCCTACTTCGACAGAGGTGGAGCCATCAACAAACCCTGTGCCCACGATAACAATGTTGCCGCCGGCAAGGGGTAGGGCAGCAGGGCTGACAGATTGTACGGTAGGTACAGTTACACCTACAGAGTGCGGCAAAACATCATGGTGGGCTCAGAATTGGATGTGGAGCGGGAAGCAAGGGAAGGCAGGAGGTGTGGCAGTTTGGCAAAAAGGTAAGGTGAGGGAAGGGTGGCAGAGGGGATATCGCCATGGGTGTCTCCATGATTCCAGGGATGAATCTCAGGAAATCTCAGGAATCAGGGAAGGTGAAGGGGGAAAGGATGGCCTGAAGGTGTCAGGAATGTTCCTTGACAAGGGTGTGTAGGGGAGAGCAAACTCACCGTATGTGACTTCGACATCAGCATTGCTAGAGTCTCCACCAATAGTGACAACCACTCCATAAGGTCCTAATGCCATGTCAGGGGCAATGCAGGAGATGGTTCCCGCATCGGTAACGGTGATGGGTACACAAGGAGTGCCTCCTACTTCGACAGAGGTGGAGCCATCAACAAACCCTGTGCCCACGATAACAATGTTGCCGCCGGCAAGGGGTAGGGCAGCAGGGCTGACAGATTGTACGGTAGGTACAGTTCCACCTACAGAGTGCGGCAAAACATCATGGTGGGCTCAGAATTGGGTGTGGAGCGGGAAGCAAGGGAAGGCAGGAGGTGTGGCAGTTTGGCAAAAAGGTAAGGTGAGGGAAGGGTGGCAGAGGGGATATCGCCATGGGTGTCTCCATGATTCCAGGGATGAATCTCAGGAAATATCAGGAATCAGGGAAGGTGAAGGGGGAAAGGATGGCCTGAAGGTGTCAGGAATGTTCCTTGACAAGGGTGTGTAGGGGAGAGCAAACTCACCGTATGTGACTTCGACATCAGCATTGCTAGAGTCTCCACCAATAGTGACAACCACTCCATAAGGTCCTAATGCCATGTCAGGGGCAATGCAGGAGATGGTTCCCGCATCGGTAACGGTGATGGGTACACAAGGAGTGCCTCCTACTTCGACAGAGGTGGAGCCATCAACAAACCCTGTGCCCACTGATAACAATGTTGCCGCCGGCAAGGGGTAGGGCAGCAGGGCTGACAGATTGTACGGTAGGTACAGTTCCACCTACAGAGTGCGGCAAAACATCATGGTGGGCTCAGAATTGGGTGTGGAGCGGGAAGCAAGGGAAGGCAGGAGGTGTGGCAGTTTGGCAAAAAGGAAAGGTGAGGGAAGGGTGGCAGAGGGGATATCGCCATGGGTGTCTCCATGATTCCAGGGATGAATCTCAGGAAATCTCAGGAATCAGGGAAGGTGAAGGGGGAAAGGATGGCCTGAAGGTGTCAGGAATGTTCCTCGACAAGGGTGTGTAGGGGAGAGCAAACTCACCGTATGTGACCTCGACATCAGCATTGCTAGAGTCTCCACCAATAGTGACAACCACTCCATAAGGGCCTAATGCCATGTCAGGGGCAATGCAGGAGATGGTTCCCGCATCGGTAACGGTGATGGGTACACAAGGAGTGCCTCCTACTTCGACAGAGGTGGAGCCATCAACAAACCCTGTGCCCACGATAACAATGTTGCCGCCGGCAAGGGGTAGGGCAGCAGGGCTGGCAGATTGTACGGTAGGTACAGTTCCACCTACAGAGTGCGGCAAAACATCATGGTGGGCTCAGAATTGGATGTTGAGCGGGAAGCAAGGGAAGGCAGGAGGTGTGGCAGTTTGGCAAAAAGGGAAGGTGAGGGAAGGGTGGCAGAGGGTATATCGCCATGGGTGTCTCCATGATTCCAGGGATGAATCTCAGGAAATATCAGGAATCAGGGAAGGTGAAGGGGGAAAGGATGGCCTGAAGGTGTCAGGAATGTTCCTTGACAAGGGTGTGTAGGGGAGAGCAAACTCACCGTATGTGACTTCGACATCAGCATTGCTAGAGTCTCCACCAATAGTGACAACCACTCCATAAGGTCCTAATGCCATGTCAGGGGCAATGCAGGAGATGGTTCCCGCATCGGTAACGGTGATGGGTACACAAGGAGTGCCTCCTACTTCGACAGAGGTGGAGCCATCAACAAACCCTGTGCCCACGATAACAATGTTGCCGCCGGCAAGGGGTAGGGCAGCAGGGCTGATAGATTGTATGGTAGGTACAGTTCCACCTACAGAGTGCGGCAAAACATCACGGTGGGTTCAGAATTGGGTGTGGAGCGGGAAGCAAGGGAAGGCAGGAGGTGTGGCAGTTTGGCAAAAAGGTAAGGTGAGGGAAGGGTGGCAGAGGGGATATCGCCATGGGTGTCTCCATGATTCCAGGGATGAATCTCAGGAAATCTCAGGAATCAGGGAAGGTGAAGGGGGAAAGGATGGCCTGAAGGTGTCAGGAATGTTCCTCGACAAGGGTGTGAAGGGGAGAGCAAACTCACCGTATGTGACCTCGACATCAGCATTGCTAGAGTCTCCACCAATAGTGACAACCACTCCATAAGGTCCTAATGCCATGTCAGGGGCAATGCAGGAGATGGTTCCCGCATCGGTAACGGTGATGGGTACACAAGGAGTGCCTCCTACTTCGACAGAGGTGGAGCCATCAACAAACCCTGTGCCCACGATAACAATGTTGCCGCCGGCAAGGGGTAGGGCAGCAGGGCTGACAGATTGTACGGTAGGTACAGTTCACCTACAGAGTGCGGCAAAACATCATGGTGGGCTCAGAATTGGGTGTGGAGCGGGAAGCAAGGGAAGGCAGGAGGTGTGGCAGTTTGGCAAAAAGGTAAGGTGAGGGAAGGGTGGCAGAGGGGATATCGCCATGGGTGTCTCCATGATTCCAGGGATGAATCTCAGGAAATATCAGGAATCAGGGAAGGTGAAGGGGGAAAGGATGGCCTGAAGGTGTCAGGAATGTTCCTTGACAAGGGTGTGTAGGGGAGAGCAAACTCACCGTATGTGACTTCGACATCAGCATTGCTAGAGTCTCCACCAATAGTGACAACCACTCCATAAGGTCCTAATGCCATGTCAGGGGCAATGCAGGAGATGGTTCCCGCATCGGTAACGGTGATGGGTACACAAGGAGTGCCTCCTACTTCGACAGAGGTGGAGCCATCAACAAACCCTGTGCCCACGATAACAATGTTGCCGCCGGCAAGGGGTAGGGCAGCAGGGCTGACAGATTGTACGGTAGGTACAGTTCCACCTACAGAGTGCGGCAAAACATCATGGTGGGCTCAGAATTGGGCTGTGGAGCAGGGAAGCAAGGGAAGGCAGGAGGTGTGGCAGTTTGGCAAAAAGGAAAGGTGAGGGAAGGGTGGCAGAGGGGATATCGCCATGGGTGTCTCCATGATTCCAGGGATGAATCTCAGGAAATATCAGGAATCAGGGAAGGTGAAGGGGGAAAGGATGGCCTGAAGGTGTCAGGAATGTTCCTTGACAAGGGTGTGTAGGGGAGAGCAAACTCACCGTATGTGACTTCGACATCAGCATTGCTAGAGTCTCCACCAATAGTGACAACCACTCCATAAGGTCCTAATGCCATGTCAGGGGCAATGCAGGAGATGGTTCCCGCATCGGTAACGGTGATGGGTACACAAGGAGTGCCTCCTACTTCGACAGAGGTGGAGCCATCAACAAACCCTGTGCCCACGATAACAATGTTGCCGCCGGCAAGGGGTAGGGCAGCAGGGCTGACAGATTGTACGGTAGGTACAGTTCCACCTACAGAGTGCGGCAAAACATCATGGTGGGCTCAGAATTGGGCTGTGGAGCGGAAAGCAAGGGAAGGCAGGAGGTGTGGCAGTTTGGCAAAAAGTAAGGTGAGGGAAGGGTGGCAGAGGGGATATCGCCATGGGTGTCTCCATGATTCCAGGGATGAATCTCAGGAAATCTCAGGAATCAGGGAAGGTGAAGGGGGAAAGGATGGCCTGAAGGTGTCAGGAATGTTCCTTGACAAGGGTGTGTAGGGGAGAGCAAACTCACCGTATGTGACTTCGACATCAGCATTGCTAGAGTCTCCACCAATAGTGACAACCACTCCATAAGGTCCTAATGCCATGTCAGGGGCAATGCAGGAGATGGTTCCCGCATCGGTAACGGTGATGGGTACACAAGGAGTGCCTCCTACTTCGACAGAGGTGGAGCCATCAACAAACCCTGTGCCCACGATAACAATGTTGCCGCCGGCAAGGGGTAGGGCAGCAGGGCTGACAGATTGTACGGTAGGTACAGTTTCCACCTACTAGAGTGCGGCAAAACATCATGGTGGGCTCAGAATTGGGATGTGGAGCGGGAAGCAAGGGAAGGCAGGAGGTGTGGCAGTTTGGCAAAAAGGTAAGGTGAGGGAAGGGTGGCAGAGGGGATATCGCCATGGGTGTCTCCATGATTCCAGGGATGAATCTCAGGAAATCTCAGGAATCAGGGAAGGTGAAGGGGGAAAGGATGGCCTGAAGGTGTCAGGAATGTTCCTTGACAAGGGTGTGTAGGGGAGAGCAAACTCACCGTATGTGACTTCGACATCAGCATTGCTAGAGTCTCCACCAATAGTGACAACCACTCCATAAGGTCCTAATGCCATGTCAGGGGCAATGCAGGAGATGGTTCCCGCATCGGTAACGGTGATGGGTACACAAGGAGTGCCTCCTACTTCGACAGAGGTGGAGCCATCAACAAACCCTGTGCCCACGATAGCAATGTTGCCGCCGGCAAGGGGTAGGGCAGCAGGGCTGACAGATTGTACGGTAGGTACAGTTCCACCTACAGAGTGCGGCAAAACATCACTGGTGGGTTCAGAATTGGGTGTTGAGCGGGAAGCAAGGGAAGGCAGGAGGTGTGGCAGTTTGGCAAAAAGGAAGGTGAGGGAAGGGTGGCAGAGGGGATATCGCCATGGGTGTCTCCATGATTCCAGGGATGAATCTCAGGAAATCTCAGGAATCAGGGAAGGTGAAGGGGGAAAGGATGGCCTGAAGGTGTCAGGAATGTTCCTTGACAAGGGTGTGTAGGGGAGAGCAAACTCACCGTATGTGACTTCGACATCAGCATTGCTAGAGTCTCCACCAATAGTGACAACCACTCCATAAGGTCCTAATGCCATGTCAGGGGCAATGCAGGAGATGGTTCCCGCATTGGTAACGGTGATGGGTACACAAGGAGTGCCTCCTACTTCGACAGAGGTGGAGCCATCAACAAACCCTGTGCCCATGATAACAATGTTGCCGCCGGCAAGGGGTAGGGCAGCAGGGCTGACAGATTGTACGGTAGGTACAGTTCCACCTACAGAGTGCGGCAAAACATCATGGTGGGCTCAGAATTGGATGTGGAGCGGGAAGCAAGGGAAGGCAGGAGGTGTGGCAGTTTGGCAAAAAGGAAAGGTGAGGGAAGGGTGGCAGAGGGGATATCGCCATGGGTGTCTCCATGATTCCAGGGATGAATCTCAGGAAATCTCAGGAATCAGGGAAGGTGAAGGGGGAAAGGATGGCCTGAAGGTGTCAGGAATGTTCCTTGACAAGGGTGTGTAGGGGAGAGCAAACTCACCGTATGTGACTTCGACATCAGCATTGCTAGAGTCTCCACCAATAGTGACAACCACTCCATAAGGTCCTAATGCCATGTCAGGGGCAATGCAGGAGATGGTTCCCGCATCGGTAACGGTGATGGGTACACAAGGAGTGCCTCCTACTTCGACAGAGGTGGAGCCATCAACAAACCCTGTGCCCACGAATAGCAATGTTGCCGCCGGCAAGGGGTAGGGCAGCAGGGCTGATAGATTGCATGGTACGTACAGTTCCACCTACAGAGTGCGGCAAAACATCACGGTGGGTTCAGAATTGGGTGTTGAGTCAGAAGGGGTGGCAGTTTGGCAAAAAGTAAGGTGAGGGAAGGGTGGCAGAGGGGATATCGCCATGGGTGTCTCCATGATTCCAGGGATGAATCTCAGGAAATCTCAGGAATCAGGGAAGGTGAAGGGGGAAAAGGATGGCCTGAAGGTGTCAGGAATGTTCCTTGACAAGGGTGTGTAGGGGAGAGCAAACTCACCGTATGTGACTTCGACATCAGCATTGCTAGAGTCTCCACCAATAGTGACAACCACTCCATAAGGTGCTAATGCCATGTCAGGGGCAATGCAGGAGATGGTTCCCGCATCGGTAACGGTGATGGGTACACAAGGAGTGCCTCCTACTTCGACAGAGGTGGAGCCATCAACAAACCCTGTGCCCACTGATAACAATGTTGCCGCCGGCAAGAGGTAGGGCAGCAGGGCTGACAGATTGTACGGTAGGTACAGTTCCACCTACAGAGTACGGCAAAACATCATGGTGGGCTCAGAATTGGTGTGGAGCGGGAAGCAAGGGAAGGCAGGAGGTGTGGCAGTTTGGCAAAAAGGTAAGGTGAGGGAAGGGTGGCAGAGGGGATATCGCCATGGGTGTCTCCATGATTCCAGGGATGAATCTCAGGAAATCTCAGGAATCAGGGGAAGGTGAAGGGGGAAAGGATGGCCTGAAGGTGTCAGGAATGTTCCTTGACAAGGGTGTGTAGGGTAGAGCAAACTCACCGTATGTGACTTCGACATCAGCATTGCTAGAGTCTCCACCAATAGTGACAACCACTCCATAAGGTCCTAATGCCATGTCAGGGGCAATGCAGGAGATGGTTCCCGCATCGGTAACGGTGATGGGTACACAAGGAGTGCCTCCTACTTCGACAGAGGTGGAGCTATCAACAAACCCTGTGCCCACGATAACAATGTTGCCGCCGGCAAGGGGTAGGGCAGCAGGGCTGACAGATTGTACGGTAGATACAGTTCCACCTACAGAGTGCGGCAAAACATCATGGTGGGCTCAGAATTGGGTGTGGAGCGGGAAGCAAGGGAAGGCAGGAGGTGTGGCAGTTTGGCAAAAAGGAAAGGTGAGGGAAGGGTGGCAGAGGGGATATCGCCATGGGTGTCTCCATGATTCCAGGGATGAATCTCAGGAAATCTCAGGAATCAGGGAAGGTGAAGGGGGAAAGGATGGCCTGAAGGTGTCAGGAATGTTCCTTGACAAGGGTGTGTAGGGGAGAGCAAACTCACCGTATGTGACTTCGACATCAGCATTGCTAGAGTCTCCACCAAAAGTGACAACCACTCCACAAGGTCCTAATGCCATGTCAGGGGCAATGCAGGAGATGGTTCCTGCATCGGTAACGGTGATGGGTACACAAGGAGTGCCTCCTACTTCGACAGAGGTGGAGCCATCAACAAACCCTGTGCCCATGATAACAATGTTGCCGCCGGCAAGGGGTAGGGCAGCAGGGCTGACAGATTGTACGGTAGGTACAGTTCCACCTATAGAGTACGGCAAAACATCATGGTGGGCTCAGAATTGGCTGTGGAGCGGGAAGGGGTGGCAGGAGGTGTGGCAGTTTGGCAAAAAGGAAAGGTGAGGGAAGGGTGGCAGAGGGGATATCGCCATGGGTGTCTCCATGATTCTAGGGATGAATCTCAGGAAATCTCAGGAATCAGGGAAGGTGAAGGGGGAAAGGATGGCCTGAAGGTGTCAGGAATGTTCCTCGACAAGGGTGTGTAGGGGAGAGCAAACTCACCGTATGTGACCTCGACATCAGCATTGCTAGATTCTCCACCAATAGTGACAACCACTCCATAAGGGCCTAATGCCATGTCAGGGGCAATGCAAGAGATGGTTCCCGCATCGGTAACGGTGATGGGTACACAAGGAGTGCCTCCTACTTGGACAGAGGTGGAGCCATCAACAAACCCTGTGCCCACGATAGCAATGTTTCCGCTGGCAAGGGGTAGGGCAGCAGGGCTGACAGATTGTACGGTAGGTACAGTTCCACCTACAGAGTGCGGCAAAACATCACGGTGGGTTCAGAATTGGGTGTTGAGCCAGAAGGGGTAGGCAGGAGGTGTGGCAGTTTGGCAAAAAAGTAAGGTGAGGGAAGGGTGGCAGAGGGTATATCGCCATGGGTGTCTCCATGATTCCAGGGATGAATCTCAGGAAATCTCAGGAATCAGGGAAGGTGAAGGGGAAAAGGATGGCCTGAAGGTGTCAGGAATGTTCCTTGACAAGGGTGTGTAGGGGAGAGCAAACTCACCGTATGTGACTTCGACATCAGCATTGCTAGAGTCTCCACCAATAGTGACAACCACTCCATAAGGTGCTAATGCCATGTCAGGGGCAATGCAGGAGATGGTCCCCGCATCGGTAACGGTGATGGGTACACAAGGAGTGCCTCCTACTTCGACAGAGGTGGAGCCATCAACAAACCCTGTGCCCATGATAACAATGTTGCCGCCGGCAAGGGGTAGGGCAGCAGGGCTGACAGATTGTACGGTAGGTACAGTTCCACCTACAGAGTACGGCAAAACATCATGGTGGGCTCAGAATTGGCTGTGGAGCGGGAAGCAAGGGAAGGCAGGAGGTGTGGCAGTTTGGCAAAAAGGAAAGGTGAGGGAAGGGTGGCAGAGGGGATATCGCCATGGGTGTCTCCATGATTCCAGGGATGAATCTCAGGAAATCTCAGGAATCAGGGAAGGTGAAGGGGGAAAGGATGGCCTGAAGGTGTCAGGAATGTTCCTTGACAAGGGTGTGTAGGGGAGAGCAAACTCACCGTATGTGACTTTGACATCAGCATTGCTAGAGTCTCCACCAATAGTGACAACCACTCCATAAGGGCCTAATGCCATGTCAGGGGCAATGCAGGAGATGGTTCCCGCATCGGTAACGGTGATGGGTACACAAGGAGTGCCTCCTACTTCGACAGAGGTGGAGCCATCAACAAACCCTGTGCCCACAATAGCAATGTTTCCGCTGGCAAGGGGTAGGGCAGCAGGGCTGACAGATTGTACGGTAGGTACAGTTCCACCTACAGAGTGCGGCAAAACATCACGGTGGGTTCAGAATTGGGTGTTGAGCCAGAAGGGGTGGCACGAGGTGTGGCAGTTTGGCAAAAAGTAAGGTGAGGGAAGGGTGGCAGAGGGGATATCGCCATGGGTGTCTCCATGATTCCAAGGATGAATCTCAGGAAATCTCAGGAATCAGGGAAGGTGAAGGGGAAAGGATGGCCTGAAGGTGTCAGGAATGTTCCTTGACAAGGGTGTGTAGGGGAGAGCAAACTCACCGTATGTGACTTCGACATCAGCATTGCTAGAGTCTCCACCAATAGTGACAACCACTCCATAAGGTGCTAATGCCATGTCAGGGGCAATGCAGGAGATGGTCCCCGCATCGGTAACGGTGATGGGTACACAAGGAGTGCCTCCTACTTCGACAGAGGTGGAGCCATCAACAAACCCTGTGCCCATGATAACAATGTTGCCGCCGGCAAGAGGTAGGGCAGCAGGGCTGACAGATTGTACGGTAGGTACAGTTCCACCTACTGAGTACGGCAAAACATCATGGTGGGCTCAGAATTGGCTGTGGAGCGGGAAGCAAGGGAAGGCAGGAGGTGTGGCAGTTTGGCAAAAAGGAAAGGTGAGGAAAGGGTGGCAGAGGGGATATCGCCATGGGTGTCTCCATGATTCCAGGGATGAATCTCAGGAAATCTCAGGAATCAGGGGAGGTGAAGGGGGAAAGGATGGCCTGAAGGTGTCAGGAATGTTCCTTGACAAGGGTGTGTAGGGTAGAGCAAACTCACCGTATGTGACTTCGACATCAGCATTGCTAGAGTCTCCACCAATAGTGACAACCACTCCATAAGGTCCTAATGCCATGTCAGGGGCAATGCAGGAGATGGTTTCCACATCGGTAACGGTGATGGGTACACAAGGAGTGCCTCCTACTTCGACAGAGGTGGAGCATCAACAAACCCTGTGCCCACGATAGCAATGTTTCCGCCGGCAAGGGGTAGGGCAGCAGGGCTGACAGATTGTACGGTAGGTACAGTTCCACCTACAGAGTGCGGCAAAACATCATGGTGGGTTCAGAATTGGGTGTGGAGCCAGAAGGAGTGGCAGGAGGTGTGGCAGTTTGGCAAAAAGGAAAGGTGAGAGAAGGGTGGCAGAGGGTATATCGCCATGGGTGTCTCCATGATTCCAGGGATGAATCTCAGGAAATCTCAGGAATCAGGGAAGGTGAAGGGGAAAAGGATGGCCTGAAGGTGTCAGGAATGTTCCTTGACAAGGGTGTGTAGGGGAGAGCAAACTCACCGTATGTGACTTCGACATCAGCATTGCTAGAGTCTCCACCAAAAGTGACAACCACTCCACAAGGTCCTAATGCCATGTCAGGGGCAATGCAGGAGATGGTTCCTGCATCGGTAACGGTGATGGGTACACAAGGAGTGCCTCCTACTTCGACAGAGGTGGAGCCATCAACAAACCCTGTGCCCATGATAACAATGTTGCCGCCGGCAAGGGGTAGGGCAGCAGGGCTGACAGATTGTACGGTAGGTACAGTTCCACCTATAGAGTACGGCAAAACATCATGGTGGGCTCAGAATTGGCTGTGGAGCGGGAAGGGTGGCAGGAGGTGTGGCAGTTTGGCAAAAAGGAAAGGTGAGGGAAGGGTGGCAGAGGGGATATCGCCATGGGTGTCTCCATGATTCTAGGGATGAATCTCAGGAAATCTCAGGAATCAGGGAAGGTGAAGGGGAAAGGATGGCCTGAAGGTGTCAGGAATGTTCCTCGACAAGGGTGTGTAGGGGAGAGCAAACTCACCGTATGTGACCTCGACATCAGCATTGCTAGATTCTCCACCAATAGTGACAACCACTCCATAAGGGCCTAATGCCATGTCAGGGGCAATGCAAGAGATGGTTCCCGCATCGGTAACGGTGATGGGTACACAAGGAGTGCCTCCTACTTGGACAGAGGTGGAGCCATCAACAAACCCTGTGCCCACGATAGCAATGTTTCCGCTGGCAAGGGGTAGGGCAGCAGGGCTGACAGATTGTACGGTAGGTACAGTTCCACCTACAGAGTGCGGCAAAACATCACGGTGGGTTCAGAATTGGGTGTTGAGCCAGAAGGGGTGGCAGGAGGTGTGGCAGTTTGGCAAAAAAGTAAGGTGAGGGAAGGGTGGCAGAGGGTATATCGCCATGGGTGTCTCCATGATTCCAGGGATGAATCTCAGGAAATCTCAGGAATCAGGGAAGGTGAAGGGGAAAAGGATGGCCTGAAGGTGTCAGGAATGTTCCTTGACAAGGGTGTGTAGGGGAGAGCAAACTCACCGTATGTGACTTCGACATCAGCATTGCTAGAGTCTCCACCAATAGTGACAACCACTCCATAAGGTGCTAATGCCATGTCAGGGGCAATGCAGGAGATGGTCCCCGCATCGGTAACGGTGATGGGTACACAAGGAGTGCCTCCTACTTCGACAGAGGTGGAGCCATCAACAAACCCTGTGCCCATGATAACAATGTTGCCGCCGGCAAGGGGTAGGGCAGCAGGGCTGACAGATTGTACGGTAGGTACAGTTCCACCTACAGAGTACGGCAAAACATCATGGTGGGCTCAGAATTGGCTGTGGAGCGGGAAGCAAGGGAAGGCAGGAGGTGTGGCAGTTTGGCAAAAGGAAAGGTGAGGGAAGGGTGGCAGAGGGGATATCGCCATGGGTGTCTCCATGATTCCAGGGATGAATCTCAGGAAATCTCAGGAATCAGGGAAGGTGAAGGGGGAAAGGATGGCCTGAAGGTGTCAGGAATGTTCCTTGACAAGGGTGTGTAGGGGAGAGCAAACTCACCGTATGTGACTTTGACATCAGCATTGCTAGAGTCTCCACCAATAGTGACAACCACTCCATAAGGGCCTAATGCCATGTCAGGGGCAATGCAGGAGATGGTTCCCGCATCGGTAACGGTGATGGGTACACAAGGAGTGCCTCCTACTTCGACAGAGGTGGAGCCATCAACAAACCCTGTGCCCACAATAGCAATGTTTCCGCTGGCAAGGGGTAGGGCAGCAGGGCTGACAGATTGTACGGTAGGTACAGTTCCACCTACAGAGTGCGGCAAAACATCACGGTGGGTTCAGAATTGGGTGTTGAGCCAGAAGGGGTGGCACGAGGTGTGGCAGTTTGGCAAAAAAGTAAGGTGAGGGAAGGGTGGCAGAGGGGATATCGCCATGGGTGTCTCCATGATTCCAAGGATGAATCTCAGGAAATCTCAGGAATCAGGGAAGGTGAAGGGGAAAAGGATGGCCTGAAGGTGTCAGGAATGTTCCTTGACAAGGGTGTGTAGGGGAGAGCAAACTCACCGTATGTGACTTCGACATCAGCATTGCTAGAGTCTCCACCAATAGTGACAACCACTCCATAAGGTGCTAATGCCATGTCAGGGGCAATGCAGGAGATGGTCCCCGCATCGGTAACGGTGATGGGTACACAAGGAGTGCCTCCTACTTCGACAGAGGTGGAGCCATCAACAAACCCTGTGCCCATGATAACAATGTTGCCGCCGGCAAGAGGTAGGGCAGCAGGGCTGACAGATTGTACGGTAGGTACAGTTCCACCTACTGAGTACGGCAAAACATCATGGTGGGCTCAGAATTGGCTGTGGAGCGGGAAGCAAGGGAAGGCAGGAGGTGTGGCAGTTTGGCAAAAAGGAAAGGTGAGGGAAGGGTGGCAGAGGGGATATCGCCATGGGTGTCTCCATGATTCCAGGGATGAATCTCAGGAAATCTCAGGAATCAGGGGAGGTGAAGGGGGAAAGGATGGCCTGAAGGTGTCAGGAATGTTCCTTGACAAGGGTGTGTAGGGGAGAGCAAACTCACCGTATGTGACTTCGACATCAGCATTGCTAGAGTCTCCACCAATAGTGACAACCACTCCATAAGGGCCTAATGCCATGTCAGGGGCAATGCAGGAGATGGTTCCCGCATCGGTAACGGTGATGGGTACACAAGGAGTGCCTCCTACTTCGACAGAGGTGGAGCTATCAACAAACCCTGTGCCCACGATAACAATGTTGCCGCCGGCAAGGGGTAGGGCAGCAGGGCTGACAGATTGTACGGTAGATACAGTTCCACCTACAGAGTACGGCAAAACATCATGGTGGGCTCAGAATTGGGTGTGGAGCGGGAAGCAAGGGAAGGCAGGAGGTGTGGCAGTTTGGCAAAAAGGAAAGGTGAGGGAAGGGTGGCAGAGGGGATATCGCCATGGGTGTCTCCATGATTCCAGGGATGAATCTCAGGAAATCTCAGGAATCAGGGAAGGTGAAGGGGGAAAGGATGGCCTGAAGGTGTCAGGAGTGTTCCTTGACAAGGGTGTGTAGGGGAGAGCAAACTCACCGTATGTGACTTCGACATCAGCATTGCTAGAGTCTCCACCAATAGTGACAACCACTCCATAAGGTGCTAATGCCATGTCAGGGGCAATGCAGGAGATGGTTCCCGCATTGGTAACGGTGATGGGTACACAAGGAGTGCCTCCTACTTCGACAGAGGTGGAGCCATCAACAAACCCTGTGCCCATGATAACAATGTTGCCGCCGGCAAGAGGTAGGGCAGCAGGGCTGACAGATTGTACGGTAGGTACAGTCCCACCTACAGAGTGCGGCAAAACATCATGGTGGTCTCAGAATTGGCTGTGGAGCGGGAAGCAAGGGAAGGCAGGAGGTGTGGCAGTTTGGCAAAAAGGTATGGTGAGGGAAGGGTGGCAGAGGGTATATCGCCATGGGTGTCTCCATGATTCCAGGGATGAATCTCAGGAAATCTTAGGAATCAGGGAAGGTGAAGGGGGAAAGGATGGCCTGAAGGTGTTAGGAATGTTCCTTGACAAGGGTGTGTAGGGGGAGAGCATACTCACCGTATGTGACTTCGACATCAGCATTGCTAGAGTCTCCACCAATAGTGACAACCACTCCATAAGGGCCTAATGCCATGTCAGGGGCAATGCAGGAGATGGTTCCCGCATCGGTAACGGTGATGGGTACACAAGGAGTGCCTCCTACTTGGACAGAGGTGGAGCCATCAACAAACCCTGTGCCCACGATAGCAATGTTTCCGCCGGCAAGGGGTAGGGCAGCAGGGCTGACAGATTGTACGGTAGGTACAGTTCCACCTACAGAGTGCGGCAAAACATCATGGTGGGCTCAGAATTGGGTGTGGAGCGGGAAGCAAGGGAAGGCAGGAGGTGTGGCAGTTTGGCAAAAAGGTAAGGTGAGGGAAGGGTGGCAGAGGGTATATTGCCATGGGTGTCTCATGCTTCTATCAGGATGAATGATAGGGGGGAGGGAGGTGGTGGTGGTTGTGGTGGTGGTGGTGGTTGTGTGTGTGTGTGGGGGGGGGGGGGGGGGACTGACAAAGATTTATAACCTAGTCAGTAATAGGGAGCACACATGCTTGTGGTTATGTAGGATCTACTATAGAGCCCGCTTGATGCTACTTGAGTTTAGGCTTTAGCTTTAGGCTGGAGGCTGGAGGCTGTGCTGAGGGCAATGTAGCCACACCAAATTGTGAGTGTCTTGCTGAGGGCAAAGTAGTGTATGTTTTGATGGTTCCATGTGGTGAACCCTACGTAGCCCGACGTTGACCTACCTAGCCCATCTTACGTACCCTACTTGGGCCTACGCATCCCGCCGTACGTTCCCTACGTAGCCCTACGTACGCAGCCCTACATAGCCCAACGTAGCCTGTTATACCCTACGTGCCCTACGTAGCCCCAAACTTAAGCAGTGGTCTACAGTTTGGACAGACACATCCTGGATGTTTGCCATATTCTGTTATGTACTCCAATGTCACGCGTTGATAACTTGATATGATAATAAGGTGACCTCTGTTCACTCCCGCAGTTATGAGGGGGCATCCGTGCATAGGGGTGGTAGGTACTGGTGTTGAATGTGCATTTGTGTTGGATCCATCTGCCACTCAAGTGTCAGTGTGATGGGGATGATCATGGCAACAGTGCACGATGACAAGCCACCTAATGTGAATGGGGATGGAAAATGAGTGGGTGGGTGACCCTCCAAAAGTCATTTCATTGGGGTGGGTAGGGGGAGGGAGGGAGCCCAGGGAGGTAGCCTGGCGTCGGTACGGCGGGCTAAATGCCCTAGTAACATGATATAATAATAAGGAGACCTCCGTTCACTCCCGCATTTATGAGCTTCTTCATCACGAAGTCATGACGGCCAGGTCATACACAATTGCCACAAAGGTCAGTAGGATGCATAACAACACTCTCCTGCACACATGGCACTTTTTCTGGGTTGTTTTGGCTGCGTTTGGCTATATTAGTTGTGCATGATTAGGGCTAATTGAGCTCATAGCCCTATTAGGGCTAATTTGGTCGGACGTTAGTCCTCAACTCCGAAGCCTAATGATGTGTGCCATGCAGTTGGTTATTTTGGTAGCAATATCAAGAGGAGCAGCTATGGGTACCAGACTACCAGAACTAGGTTGTTCCCGCACACACACCTGTGCAATCAAATCCATTGCCAGTGAAACCGCTGTTGCAAGCACAAGTGAAGCTGCCTTCAGTGTTGGTGCACGCTGCATTATCACTGCAGTTATCACTACTGTCCGCGCATTCGTCCACATCTGTGATGGATGAAACATACAGGAAAGGGTTTAGCCTTTAGGGGACTTGGGTCTATAGCGTTTGGGAATCATGTATGTAGTGTTTGTCTTGAAGGTTCAATGTGGCTGAATTATAAACTAACTAAGCATTGTGTAATACCCAAGTACACATGATTTCATTGGGAGGGATTAATAGACAATGCATGTGTCCACTACAACAAACTATACAACAACTAAAAGGGTCACTTAATACCCACGTGTAGAATGGCATAGCCCTTGTATGTATGTTACACTCCGGGGGTAGGCCGAATAGGCTAAAAGGACTTGCCCAACCGTGATGGGAAGGACATAAAAAGAGAAAGCATTGATGAACTAACCCCCAAACAACTTAAGGGTTCACTTTATGCCCATATCTAGGACGGCATAGCCCTTGCACTGAATCACTCACTTGGGTGCATACAAAGTATGACCACATAGATCTAAAAACATCAGGGCTAGTAGAACATTGGGCACATGATTTGTGCATGCAGTTGGTGAGTTTGGTTGCCATGTCAAAAGGGGAAGCTATGGGTACCAGGCTACCAGAACTAGGTTGTTCCCACACACACACCTGTGCAATCAAATCCATTGCCAGTGAAACCGCTGTTGCAAGCACAAGTGAAGCTGCCTACAGTGTTGGTGCACGCTGCATCATCACTGCAGTTATCACTACTGTCCGCGCATTCGTCCACATCTGTGATAGTTGAAACACATGGGTGTTGAATATCTGCTATAATACACAACCCTGCCTCCCTCTCCTCCCCTCTCCCCTTCCTCCCCTCCCGTCCTCCTTCCTCCCTACAGTCTGAAAGTTTATGTGATAGTTGAAACACGTGGGAAGGAGTTTAGCCTTCAGGTCAAAAGGGGAAGCTATGGGAAAACAGTAGAAAGCAGGGTCCTGCATTTTGTCAAATTGGTCAGCGCTTAAAGCACACAAACGTCAAATTGGTCAGTGCTTTGGAGTGCAATAAGCGCAAAAACTGCGCGCTGCGCCCACTGGAGGTTGAAAAACAGAGCAAAACACCCAGTGGGGCTCTAAAAGCGGGCGTTGTAGTACCCTGGTGCGAAGCTGAAATCATTGATAATTTTCACTTTTTTGTCCGTTTTTTAGTTCCTCTTTATGTTCTCATCTGCACAGCCTCAATTGCATAATTTGGGGTCACCTTCTTTTACTCATAGAGTCATAGGCAGCTGACTTTATTTTTTAACATCCCTCCACTCCATATCTCCCACTTGGTACCCCTCAGCACCCCTTTCCACTCACCTGTGTACTATTTACTAGTCTATCAGTTGTGGCTATCAGTTGTAGGCTGTCAGTTGTGCACGGGCTCAAAGAATGCACCAGATGTTTGGTGGTAGGACCTTAACTGAGGGTAGAATTGTAAAGGATTTTTGTTGGGGCACCCACCCACCTGCAGTGAAACCTATGGCTTTTCTCCAACCCCCTCGCTCCTAGAGGATTTACAGGGTCTAGGGTACAGGGTTTTGAGTTTTAGCTATATATGTAGGGCATTGATGTGCATGGGGCAGTGGGTGCATTGCAGGTTTGCGTAGGGGTATATATGTAGGACATCGGGCTGCTAGGGCAGTGGGCGCATTGCAGGGAGTCAACTAAAAAAAAAGTAATGATAACGCCTGGTGGGGCGTGGTATTAAGGGAGCCCGTCGTACGCGGGTGGGGAGCGGTCTCCTACCTCAACTGGACAAGCTACCATCGCGGTTGACGACGACCTGCAACGCCAAGAGCGTCCAAAGGGGGAGTCGAACCCCCGACTCTTCGTTCCTTAGTAATCTGGTCTACCACTAGACCATTGTAATCGCTATAGAGGCTACTCATGCTCCCAAAATTATGTGTGTGTGTGCATGTGAGTATACAGGAGTGTGTGCGTGTATGAGTACTATATCATTTGTGTGTACACATGTGTGTATATACATGTACAGGTGGGTGTGTATGCGTTGATGTAAGTGGGCGTATCTGTACAATAGTCTGTGTGTACATGTGTGTGTGCGCATATGTGTACATGCATGTGAGCATGTGTTACACGTGCCTGCATGTGCTTGCTTCTCAATAGCCCTTCGTTCCTCGTAAATGATAAAAAAGGGTTCGATGCAGCGTCGCCTGCGACGCAAAAAAATGGCGGGGAGTGATCGCGAGGGAGCGACAGCGACAGGTGGCAACGGAAGCGAGTTAGTTGCGAGACCGTTGGCTGACGTGTCGGGCTTCATCGCGGTCAGATGGATGGATGGTCGGATGGATGGTCGGACGGACAAATGGTAACTCTGGGTGCTCCCGCCCCCCAGAATGGGGGGCTCCGCCAAAAAGTCTGGCACTTATGTCTGGCAAGCCCATTTGACATACCCTTGAACAGCATTAATTAAATCATCACAGCCCCCGTCGGTTAAACGATTGTTTGGGGCTCAGTTCATCAGTGCTTGTTCTTTTTAAGCCCTTCCTATACGGTTGGACAAGTCCCTTTAGCCTATTTGGCCTACCCCTGGACTGTAACATACATACATACATACATACATACATACATACATACATACATACATACATACATACATACATACATACATACATACATACATACCCTTGAACAGCAACATATAAATGCACGCAAGGGAGGCAAGGGAGGCTGTACCTGTTGAGCACTCTCGGTTGGTATTAGCATCGGGTGCAACAGACTCGTACTCATTTTCGGAGCAGGTTTCCAGGGCTACAAGCATCAATGTAAGCACAAGGGGATTAGCGACTAGAGAAAAGTGTGTGTGTGTATGTGTGTGTGTGCAGGTTTACAGGGCTACAAGCATCAATGTAAGCTCAAGGGGATTAGCGACTAGAGAATAGTGTGTGTGTGTATGTGTGTGTGTGCAGGTTTCCAGGGCTACAAGCATCAATGTAAGCACAAGGGGATTAGCGACTAGAGAAAAGTGTGTGTGTGTATGTGTGTGTGCAGGTTTCCAGGTCTACAAGCATCAATGTAAGCTCAAGGGGATTAGAAACTAGAGAATAGTGTGTGTGTATGTGTGTGTGCAGGTTTTTCAGGGCTGCAAGCATCAATGTAAGCTCATGGGGATTAACGACTGATGAATAGTGTGTGTTTGCAGGTTTCCAGGGCTACAAGCATCAATGTAAGCACAAGGGGATTAGCGACTAGAGAATAGTGTGTGTGTGTGTATGTGTGTGTGCAGGTTTCCAGGGCTCCAAGCATCAATGTAAGATCATGGGGGTTAACAACTGATGAATATATGATGTTTAGCAAGTCAGAGGATCTAAGAGGCAAATCGGACATTATATGATAACCATAACTGCATGCAAGTAGTGTGTGTGAGTGTGAGCATGTGTGTGTGTGTGTGTGAGAGTGTGTACATTTGTGTGAGTGCTCGGATAGGTTGGTGGGCAGTGAATGGGAGCAAAGAAGGATGGGTGCATGTGTGTGTGTGAGAGAGTTTGCAGCATGCTCGTGTGTGATTGTGTGTGTGATTGTGAGTGTGTGGAGGGGCTTGATTTGCGTGTGTGTTTGTTTGTGCTTGGTTAACCTGTGTTGTGGGGCTTAGCCAGTTGGTGTATACAAGGTGGAGTACTGAGTGTGTGTGAGTGTGACTGTTTACATTGATGTAAGTGTGTGTGTTTGTGTGTGCTCAGCTCTGAGTGTGTATGTTACGTGTGTAATTGCGTGTGTGTGTGCTTGCTTATCTATAGAAGAAGTTTGTTCCTCGTGATTGATCATGATACAAGTCTGGCCAAACATGAGCAGTAGTAGAGATGGCCATCTCTGCATGAATATGGCCTGAGAGAGAGAGAGAGAGAGAGAGAGATATTGCAAGAATGTGGCCATACATGAGCAGTAGTAGAGGTGGATGCAACGTACTGGTACCCGCTGTTGTAGCAGATTGTCAGGGCTACAAGCATCAATGTAAGGACATGGGGATTTGGTGATGCTTTGGGGGGGGTGACAAGCTGCGAGGGTGTGTGGTTGAATCCGGCTGGTTTGAGGTGGGAGTGGGGGGTTGAAGTAGTGGGGGTTACTATGTGGTTGGATGGGTGGGTGGTTGGGTGGGTGTGGGGGTTGCGAGGCTGGCAAGTATATTAGCATTTTCACCCCAAAGTTTGGGGCCGCAGGGCGGGGGGAGGGGGGGGGGGTCGAGGGAAAAATCTGTCATTTCCAAAAAATTAGGTACATGTCAGGCACTTTTTTCTAGCCCTCAGAATGACATGGGAGTGGAACTAGGGTGTTCCTCTACTAAATACCAGTCCATATATTCTATTGGGGGAGAGATCCACCACATATTATGTCCAGGGCAGAGGGGGGGGGGGGGGGGGGTCTCTCTCTCACTCTCTCCACACACACACACAGCGCCCTAACCAACAAGTGTACAACAACGTACAGAGCGAGACCTCGTGGTAGTTCACTGCTTCTTCTTTATCCCTTCCCGTCACTGTGCGTCTGCTTTCCTTCTGGTGTCTAGTGCTATTTGATGTTATTTGATGGACCCACAATCAAAGGGCACTACCTGCGGTAAACAATTGCTTTGCGGCGACCACGGAAACTTAGGGCGCCATCAGAATTCTCTTGTGTGCTTGGCTGCAGTCGAACAAAAGTTCAGCAGCGCATCAAAGCATTTGATTACCCGTTTCTTCCGGCCTTTGAGCGCTACGGCAGCTGATGGGGCAGCGGCAACAGTGGATCATTGATGATGATAATTTTCTATGCTTCAAACATTCTCAATGGACTCGAGACCAACCTCAATGGATAGGCCTTTAAAATCCCTGTAAAATGATCATAATTAGACACCATAACACTAAGTGGTGGCTGATAGTGGCTTTACAGTGGGTTCCGGAGCTGAGGGGGAGGGGGGGGGGGGGTCTGGAGAAGGGTCCCTTCAGACTTTGGGGGGATGGTGTTTTTCACTTTATTTTTGCCCCCCCCCCCCCTTGCTTTTTGGTTCAGAAAAATAGGACATCGCCATTGGGAGAAGCCGCCCTGGCCCTGGCCCTGTAGACGACAATCTGGATGGTGAGCTGACTATTGAGGATGTCGTCGACGATGGAAAGAAGAAGCGTGAGCAAAGAGATAAGGTGAGAACATATAACGTCTCAAGCATTTTCATAACACGTTTAGGGGGGGGGGGGGGATGAAACGTATGGCATATATAAAACGTTTTTGTAACGTTTTATTAACGTAACAAAGACAAAAACGTCGTCCGGCTGTAACGTAAAAAGTTAGTTTTTACAACGTGTCATTACGCCCAGTTCGGTTTCCATAGTGTCCGCTTTGACTTTGCTTGCTTCCACAGTTTTGCCTTAACTTTGATTTGATTTTCTCCCACAGTTTGCTTTGAGTTTGCTTGCTTCCATAACATAGCTTTGAGTTTGCCTGCTTTGCTTTTATACTGAGCTCCGACTTTGCTTGCTTCCACAGCTTCGGCTTGACCTCGAGATCTAGGGGGTCTTATATGGCTGGGTGGATTTTTGGTTGGCTGTCTGTTGTTTGGCAAGCTGGTTGGTTACTTTTTTGGCTCTCAGGCTTACTAGTTTTTGAGGGGTACTGGGTGAATGGTTTTGGTGGGTCTAAACTGGTAAAATTGACTGTTCTGGTGTGTTACACTTTGTGTTGGAAAGGTCGCTCTTTTTAAGCTTATGCTATTGTAAGAGGCTGAAATGGGACCAGTCACCAAGCACACCCCCTGCTGCAGATGTGTATGATCACACTTGGTCAGAGATAAATACATAAATAGTACGCCTTATTACGAGGCGTGAGGTTGAGGGGGCCAGCCCGTTTGCTTTCACTGGGGCCAACCACCAAACTTGGGCAGAGATTTGCTTTGGAGCTTGAGTTATGTATGTATGTATGTTACAGTCTAGGGGTAGTCCAAATAGGCTAAAGGGACTTGCCCAACCATAATATATAGGAAGGACTTTAAAAGAAAAATCACTGATGAACTGAAACCCAAACAATCGTTTAACCGACGGGGGCCCTGAGTTCGTGTTACAATGATGATTTAATTCTACAACAGCACCACAATCTCTAGTTGAGTTACAAGATTTGGCCAACAATAGCAACCCATGATTATAGTTTTAAATGTTTGCAAATCGTTTAAATTAGAGCCCTGGGGGAGGGGGGGGGGGGGGGGGCAAAAAATAGCAGCCATGAGCTACCATGAGCAACAAAATGAAGTGGAGGAGCGAGCAGATCATTGTGGATACATAAAAAGCGGCAGATCTGGTGCGTTAGTGGAGCAGGTGGGAAGGTGGATGTTGTGTTTGTGTGTGTGGGAGGGGTGAAGTGTTGGGGTTGGGGTTGAGGTTGGGGTTGGGGTTGGGGGTGAAGTAGTGAGTGTTACTTTGTGTGTGTGGGGGAGGGATCTTGGTCAAGACTCACTCTTACAGATCCTGTCGTAACTGGGGGGCTCTCGGATATCCTCGTACTCAGTAGACAGACATGCTGGCGATGGGAAAGCTATAACGTTGGCTTGCATGGTGATGGCTCCATCCAACGCAAACAGCTGACCAGTGATAGTAGCACCAGTCAAGACAGTGATGGAGCTCTGTGCCATGACGGTGCCCACCACCTCCGAGCCGACCATAAATGTTGCAGCGCTGCCAACACTCCAGAATATGTTGCTAGCCAGTGCCCCATTCAGGAGGACCATCTTCATACCAGTGCTCACCTGGGGACAGTTGAAAAGGGGATTCTAGTTTATAGAGGCTTCATCGGGGGTACAAGGGGAGCAGGAACAACAAGGAAGAGAATTAATTGTAGGGAACGGCAATATGACATCATACGATATCTTGTCATCATATGATGCCAGCAGTCTGACTGGGCCAAAGTAACCATTTATACACACTTTCATATGATGCAATCTGTATGATATCATATGATATCATACTCGCCTTTGGTCAACATTATATGATTTGCCGTTCCCTAATTATTAGTAATAGTGAGATCAAAGGGATGGAGGGGAGATAAGGGGGAGGGAGGGAGATCACGGATGGATCTAAGTGTGCAGAGGCGATAATTGCACATAGGCACTGATATGGATGTGGAGTCATTGACAGTTCTATTGCTTGCTGACTATGCAGGTTGTCTTTCTCTGCAACGTGCTCACCAGGAGTGTTGACGCCATCTGGAAAATGAACACGCCGTTGCCTGATAGGTACAAGCTGCCCGATGAGACCTCAAGTGAGACAGCAGTCTTGTACAAGCCAGGGGTGAAGGTGAGCCCTCCGATATTAAGTACGGTGATCAAGGTCACATTCTCGTTGCGGCCCGCGGCATCGAGGGATGCCGTGGTCAGGTCGACCTTGGCAGTTGCAGCAATAGCACCGCTTGCGCGGCCGTTGGGGGTTGGTTCGGTTGTGTAGGAGAACTCGCCTGTAATTGCCGTTCCGGGGCTGACACCGATGTACCCGCCGACTGTGGTAGCGCCCTATGACAGAGCCAGAATGAGCGGAGCACAGTCAGAGTAGAGGTGAGAGTAAGTTGTAGAAAAATAAGTGAACTAACAGCTGCTCAGACTGGCAGCGAGCGAGGTGGCAAGGCGTACGTGCACAGCTAATATAGCAAGGTGGATTTGTTCTGCTATATATAGCGATCGCTAGTTTTGACCCCGTTTTAGCGAAATTATCGCTATAAAAAAGAAAGAAAAAGCTTAATTGCGTGCCCTGTCTCACTGGGACACCTGGGAGATAAATGGTCCTAAAAAGCTACAAAAGGCTGTAAAAGCTATAAAAAGCTATAAAAACACTAAAAACACTGTCTCGGAGGAGGCCTAAAACCATAAAGCTAGAAAACACCCACTTTCAGATTTGAAAAAAAAGATGGAGGCAGAGACATGATGCAGTTAATAAAGTAGAGACACACAACCATCCGTATCTTGACTCACCAATAAGTTGCCACAGGAAGGTTTGGTAAAAAACGTCAATTTAAAGGATATTGGCTCTTTATACATCTGCTGATCAGCCAGCCGGATCCTTCGGTGTAAATCAGTATTACACCAGCGAGTCCCACCCAACAGGAATATACAAAATTATTAGTCCTAATTGCGTACAGCAATATTTCCTTACCCGCAGACCTTGCATTGGAACTGTCTCTGGAACAGGGTACTACAAAGTGCGCGCGGCAGCGCTATTTCGCGCACACTGATCTTTCGTGCAATCCCTGTTTGGGAATTCTGAGGATGCCATTGTATGCGCCCTTGCGTAGAACTCCATAATCCATATTTAAGTTTTGAAATGTTGGATATTTTTATTTAAGGGGGGAAGAATGGGGGGCAGGGGCAACCCTCCTATGTTTTTTAAGGCGTTGCAATGAGCTACAGATCATTTTTTAAACTCCTGAACCGAACTTGCAAAACGACGTGGGTCAACCCCGCATGCGCCCCCCGCATTCGCCCACTAACCGTCCCAAACCAGCACGAAACGACCGCGTCAAAAAATGAAGCGGCGAAGCAATCCGGTTATAATTAGAAAGAAAGCCGAACACCAATGAGGTACAATGAGGTAAAAGCCATCCTACGTGGCTGTTGGTAACTTCTTACCGTGTTGGTAACTGTGGAGGAGGCGAGCACAGTGAAGTCATGTGCTGACCTGAGATTAACAGCTGATGGCGAGGCAATGAATTCTTGCAGCTTGCGGTTGATCAGGCTTGCACTACATGTGCTGCTTGAGGCCAGGAGGAGTAAGCTGAGAGCAAGCCAGAGCATGGCAGCGGCTTTGGCGGGGGATCAACTGCACGCGGCGATACTACAAATGAGGTGTCACATCCGTTTACTAGTGTCCCATACGGCCATACGCCCACCGAGGTTGCCAAGCAACTCTCCACGAGCCCTGAAAATGAAGTCGCATGCATGATATGCGCCTTCGCATGCAGCACAGGTGCTAATGCATGCCCGTCGCGCAACAAGCAGGCGGGTGGAGGGTAATTTCGTACATTAGAACCTACTTGCTATCAAGTTGAGAAGACCACCCAGGTGAGAAGGTCTTCAAGCTCCTCCTAAAAAATCCTATCTTTACACAGAAAGTTGGCGACTAGAAAAGAAATACAGTTGGCCAAGTATTGACAGATGTTATCTATGTACAGAATAATGCAAGAGGCGCCCCACAAGTGCACCGGTGGCTGTGGGGCGCGGGACGAATCTCATCTCAATAGATCGGACCTCTGGATCGGACGGTGCCAGGACTACCAAGAGATATACGTAACACAGGAAAATCGTGCGGTCAGAAGCTGAGAACCAGGCTCCTGTATTCATTGCGGGGCGCATGTGCACCTCCAGGTGAGTGAAACAAGGGTCGAAGAGGTTTATAATAGATATCAGGGCCCGCCGTCGGCCATCCGCCGCATCGGCCATCTGCCGCATCGGCCAGGAGGAGTGACCGACGTGCCAGCTCATAGGTCGTGCACCGCCACCCGCCCCACAGCATTACATTATTACTGTAATCAACAGTTACAGTAATCAGCAATCAACAATCGGAAATGGGTGCCTCATGTCACAAGGGCTCGCTACCCCCGGAAAACCTAACCGTTTACCCTAGATAGTATTATAGTAGGCGCAGTGCCAGCGCTGGCAGGCTCACAGCTTGTTTCCAACCAACCAGTTAAGGGTCCGGTTAGGGATTGTGTTTTGGAGGGTTCAGACTCGACCTCTAACCAGACCCTTAACTGGTTGGAAACATTCCACCAGTTACACACAGCCTTTTACATCTGACCAGGTCAGTTCAAAATGGGTCAACGTGGCAAATGCGCTCTGTAGCACTTCCTCGCGATTCAAACGCTGATTTCAGCGTGTATTCCGCTTCTTGCCGCTGCTGGTTGCCTCAGAATGATCAGTCCATAATTGCGTGGCAGGGACGGTGCCCTGCTGCTGCGAATCCATTTTGGTGAAACAGTGCTATCGATGATGAGTGTCCGAGAAAGAAAGAAAGGATGCGGGACTCCAAAGCAGCGTGATTTTTAAGAGGCGCGCGCCAACTTCGTGACGTCACCAGATCTAATTCAACAACCGAATTTAACCGCCCCTTAACTTTCTTTAACGGCGGGGGGGGGGGGGGGGGGGGGGGGGGGCGCCGTTGCACTAACCGGGACGGTTGGTCTTTAACCGGATCTCAACTTTTTGTGTTTCCGACCAAACACCGGTTAGCGCCGAAAATAACGAATTTAACCGCCGCTTAACCGGACCCTTAATATACCGTAACAGTTATCCCATATATACCTATGATATACCAGTCAGTTCCTATAATAGAAACAAGCTGTCAATGCCAGCGCGAAAGGCGTGACAGGCGTTTATGGTCCGAGGTCCAAACATTTTAAAAGCTTGGCCCTGCAAATGTAACAGCACCTACCCCCTCCTACACACACACACTTCGTGACAAGTCACACACAATGACACCACCAACCAGAAAGTGGTGAGGCACAACTGAGCAACACACGAGGAGAACAAGCTAGCCCCACCTGTCATGAAAAAACAGTGGCCAAGAAAAAATAAACAGGTCCTGTATTTTTCCCAGATTTAAAAGTTGTAAACCCTAAAAACTAACACAACCCCTAGTTTACAGCTCACTCACATTCATGCCAGCAACGTCCCACCCAAGCTAGATATAGGGTTCCCCTATCCAGACCTGGAAGCTCTTACCCTGGGATTTAAGTGACTAGGAGATGGGAGCAGTCCAAGCCCTTACAATTGTGGTTCAGTTATGATCGCGTGGCTTGTTACTGTTGAGCACCCCTACCGCGTGAAGGCGCGTACAGGTAGCTTCTTTACTAGAACCCGACCCGACCCAACCCTCGAACAACCCAACAGCACGTGGGGGAATTGGTGGTCCGATTACTTACCTCGCGCTTCGTCAATCCCCTCAGCGTTTCTTTTTCACCTCCCTTAATTCACTCACCAACACCCCCGACGAACTTTCCTCCTCCTCAACCTCCCCCTACCCTCGCCTATTCTCATGGGGGACTCCGTCGACCTCCACCGACGTACTTTTGCCACAAAGGCTTTTTTTCGACTGGTCCATGGCAAGCACGCCTCGGTGGCGAGGTCCTTTGTAGGATTCGACTCCGTCTTGGGCGACATCGAGACGGTGGAGGTGACAGCAGGAAGACTGTTGACCCGCTACGTAGTGGCCGAGAGCGTGTCGAACATGTACGGCTCTCTGCACGGTGGTTGTGTGGGTAGGTAGTGTCCTGAAACCAAGCCACCTGGCACCTTCTTTCAGTATTATCCGGTTGACCTGCTACTTAGTGAGCCAGAGCGTATCTAACATATTTGGGTGGCCGCATGGGAGATTATGTGGGTAGGTAGTGTTCCTCAACCCAAACCACCTGGTGCCTTCTTTCTGTCATCGTTGACCCCCTACTTAGTGAGCCAGAGGGTATCGAACATATATGGGGGGCCGCATGGAGGTTGTGCGGGTGGGTAGGAGTTCCTTAAACCAAGCCAACTGGATCGCTTTTCCTACTCCAGAGACCACCCTTCTGGGGGGCAGGAGCCCCCAGGGTCACCCATTTGTCCGATTGTATGTTTGTTTGTCAATTTGGGCAGCACAAAATGCACAAGAAGTGCTTCATTCAGGTGAAATAAGAAGAACAGTGGAAACACTGTTGAAAAAGTCCAACCCTGGGCCTCGACATACCCTCTCTCCTCCCTTCCAAACCTTGGACAGCTTGAACCTCGCCATAGCTTTCTTTTCAGCTACTTTCAGCAGCTTCTAGGCAGCCCCCCTGGCTTGCTACCCAGCCAAACATATAGCAACCTAGTGCACCTTGAAGCTGACGTAATCAGCTTTCTAGCGCTGCTGGAATGTTGAGGTTTAGCCCAGTGGCTGGCTCAGGGAGCTGGTATGGGTAGCCGAAAAGCTGGTATGGGTAGCCGAAAATAAGCTGGTATGAGTAGCCGAAAATAAAATCAGTGAACCTCGCCGCTAATTTCCAACTCACTCTCCGCCAATTTTCTGCATCGCTAGACGCACCTAGGACTTGTTACTTTACTTTCCGTGCTATTGTTAACTCCTTCAGAAATATATTTCATGCTCGTGGAAAGGGTAATGAAGTGAATATGTACTTCATACTCATGGAAAGGGTAATGAAGTGAATATGTACTTCATACTCATGGAAAGGGTAATGAAGTGAATATGTACTTCATACTCATGGAAAGGGTAATAAAGTGAATATGTACTTCATACTCATGGAAAGGGTAATGAAGTGAATATGTACTTCATGCTCGTGGAAAGGGTAATGAAGTGAATATGTACTTCATGCTCATGGAAAGGGTAATGAAGTGAATATGTACTTCATGCTCATGGAAAGGGTAATGAAGTGAATATGTACTTCATGCTCATGGAAAGGGTAATGAAGTGAATATGTACTTCATGCCCATGGAAAGGGTAATGAAGTGAATATGTACTTCATGCTCATGGAAAGGGTAATGAAGTGAATTTGTACATGTGTACAAATGGAGTTTATTTGTGTACTTGTGTGGGTAGGTAGTGTTCCCTTGCATGTTATTTCTTAAACATGGCCAAATACTTGCATGTTATTTCTTAAACATTCCCAACTACATGCATGTTTGTGAGTCCTGCTCATTGGCGGTTTGCCCCATTGCAAGCAAATGGGCTGGCCCCCTCAACCACACGCCTTGCAATAAGGCATACAATTTCTTGATTTCTTCTTATTTCTCACAGACAGTGTATTGAAGTGCACGTGCAATGGTCATTGCATGGACTCAATAAGGTTGTGTGGCCATTATTTATTTAACTATATTGATTTACTTGTATTTATTTAACTGGTCATCACATGGACTCACCAAGGTTGTGTGGTCATTATTTTCTTGAAATTTATTGATTTAATTGTATTTATCTAAGTGGTCATTACATGGACACACAGGGGTTATGTGGCCACCATTTATTTAACTGCATTTATTTAATTGTATTTATTTGATGTGTGGTCATTATTTATTTAACTGTATTTATTAAGGGGTCATTGCATCTTCTCGCGGAGGTTATGTGTTTATTATTTATTTATTTAAATGTATTTATTTTAATGGCCATTACAGGGTCTCATGGAGGTTTTGTGGGTAGGCACTGTTCTCTGGCGCCAAATATCTTGGGCATTGTCAACTGGTGTATGTCTATGCCTCGTGCTCAAGGGCATTGTATTCAGCTGCTCATGTTGTGGTCATTAGATGGTCTCGTTGGGGCAGCGGGGTAGGCAGTATTCCCTGGCACATTTGTTTTACTTTTATTTTTTATTTCCAACTGGTATATGTTTGTGCCCCGTGCTCAAGGGCATTGTATTCAACTGCGCATGTGCTGGTCATTGCATGCTCTCATTGAGGCGGCGTGGGTAGGCAGTGCTCCCTAGCGCATTATTTCTTTGTTACTTCCAACTGGTTGTCTGTTGTGCTTTCTAAGACTCAAGGACAATGTATCCAACTGAGCATGTGCTGGTCATTACATGGTTGCATTAGGGCGGTGTGGGTAGGCAGTGTTCCCTGGCGCATTCTTTCCTTGTTACCTCCATCTGGTTGCATGTTTGTGCCCCGTGCTCAAGGACAGTGTATCCAACTGCGCATGTGCTGGTCATTACACGCTCTCATTGGGGCGGTGTGGGTAGGCAGTGTTCCCTGGCACATTCTTCCTTTGTTACTTCCAGCTGCTTGCATGTTTGTGCCCCTTGCTCAAGAACATTGTATGCAACTGCGCATGTAATGGTCTCATGGATGCGACGGGGTAGGCAGTATTCCCTGGCATACTTGTTTTCCCAAAACTGGTTGCATATTTGTGTCTCGTGCTCAAGGGCAGTGTATTCAGCTGAGCATGTACATCCAGCATGTTTGAGCGTGGCTAAAGCCGAACTGCCTTCAAAATGCAGATTACCGCATTTGTTAGTACTAACTTGGGACACAATTTACCAGCCAATAACTGATCTCCTTGCATTGACTCTGCATGGACTCATGGACATAGGTTTTCTTTTCAGCTACCAGCCGCAGCTTCAAGGCAGCTTTCCTGGCTTGCGAAATCTGTTGAAAACTCGGGGATTAGCCCAGTGACTGGCACAGAGAGCTGCCTAGAAGCTGCTGCTCGTAGCGGAAAAGAAAAGCTATGCTCATGGAGGTTGTGCATCTTGGATTTTTATTTTTTGTGGCCACCTCTCATTCCCCAAATTTACAGAAGCAATGAGCTAAGAGCAACAACCATGCAATGCCGCCGCACTGGTGTACACTATAGGCGGTGCAGTCTTCATAATCACCAGCGACCACCTTGGATGTCAGCCAACCTCTCTTGCCCGACACCAGATTAAAGTAACCAAATAAAACAAACCATGCCATGCGCTCCGAACAACAACCATGCAATGAGCTCATAATAACAACCCATGCAATGCAACTGCTCTAGTGGACGCTATTAGCAGTGCGGCCTCATAAGCACCAGCAACCACCTTGGGGTGTCAGCCAACCTGTCTTGCACAACATCAGTTCAACATCCAAACCAAACCATGCAATGCAATGCAATGCAGCTGCTCTAGTAGACACTATAGTCAGGGCGGGCCTCATAATCACCAGCGACCACCTTGGGGTGTCAGCCAACCTCTCTTGCCCGACACCAGATTAAAGCAACCAAACAAAACAAACCATGTAATGAGCTCCAAACAACAACCATGCAATGAGCTCATAATAACAACCCATGCAATGCAGCTGCTCTAGTGGACACTATTGGCAGTGCGGCCTTCATAAGCACCAGCGACCAACTTGGGGCGGCAGCCAGCCTGTCTTGCCCAACATCACCTTCAAGCAACCAGACAAAACAAACCATACAATGAGTTAAGAACAACAACCATGCAATGCAGCTGCTCTAGTAGACACTGCAGCAGTGTGGCCCTTTTAAGCACCAGCGACCCCCTTGGGGTGGCAATCAACCTGTATTGCCCAACATCAGCTTAAAGCAACCAAACAAACCCAACCATGCAATCAGCTCCAACCAACTACCATGCAATGGGCTTAGAACAGCAACCCATGCAATGCAGCTTCTCTAGTGGACACTATAGGCAGTGCGGCCTTCATAAGCACCAGTGACCGCCTTGGGGTGTCAGTCAACCTCTCTTGCACATACCATGCTCCGGCTCCTGTGGGCAAGCTTCTTCTCATTGAGGCCACAGTGTTGAAGGCGGGAAGAACGCTCGTGACCGTGCAGGTGAGAGGATCAGGGAGCAACCTTGTATGGATCTTTTAAACACGCATTCATTACAACTCCAAGAAGTGGGTGTGCTAACCATTTTAAGGTGTCCGTCATCCTGTCTACAAGTTGCATGTTCTCGTTGAGGCGACAGTGTGAAAGGCGGGAAAGAGGGTGAGGGTGGGGGGTCCTAGCATATATTGACATGTTTACCCCCCTAGTGACCCGCATCGTTACCTTGGTGGGAATACTCCTCTTTCCTTGTGACTGTTCTGATGAGGGGATCAGGAGAGAAATACTTTGGGTGTTAAGGAGAAGGGTTTTAGGATGGTCAGGAAATCACGCTGCCAGATTGCCTCATACACAAAGTCAACTTGTGTGATCATGCTAGGGAATTTGATGCTGTTTCTTTTTGGGGCTGTGCATAGCAGCTTTTAGACAGCTCATTTCCCCTGTCCTTGGGACAAACCTAAACTAGCTACTGCGTCTTAACACTGACATGAAGGGCATTCAAATGTAGCTGACAGCTTTAGGCTTGACCCAGTCGATGGTGAATGGAGCTGGATGGAAGCTGCCATGTGTAGCCCAAACAAGTCCTATGCAGCGTCGCAAGCGACGCGGAAAATTGGTGGAGTGTGTCGGGAACGGAACGGCAGGGGACAACGGACTGGAGCTGACCAAAGCCAGTTAGTAATAAGACAGTTGGTTGACGTGTCAGGCTTCAATTTATGGTCGGTCGGACGGACAAATGGGTAACCCTGGGGGCTCCTGTCCCCCAGAAGGGGGGGCTCCGCCAAAAAGAAACATTGTGGGGAATAGGCAGCTAAGGGACAGAGAGGAAAACATTGTATGTTGAGGTGAACGTATTTTTCCTTTTCAGCTGCGAGCAATTGCTTCTAAGCAGTCCCAAGAGCTAGCCACTAGGCCAAGCTCCAAGATTTCAAAAACAATGATAACGCCTGGTGGGGCGTGGTATTAAGGGAGCCCCGTCTCACGGCGGTAGGGAACGGGCTGCTACTTTAACTGGACAAAGCTACCATGGCGGTTGACAGCGACCGCGAACACTTAAGCGCACCCGTGGGGATTCGAACCCGGCACCTTCTTCGTTCAAGGAGGTCTGCCATTGAACCATCCGTCGAAACAGGGATATGTAGCTGAACATTTTAGGCTTGACCAAGTGGATGGCGAATGGATGGTGAATGATGGCATGGATGGTGAATGGAAAGGAGCTGGATGGAAGCTATCATGTGTATCCCAAACAAGAAACATTGTAGGGAATAGGTAGCTAAGGGATGGAGAGGAAAACATTGTATGTTGAGGTGAACGTAGTTTTTCTTTTCGGCTGCGAGCAGAAGCTTCTAGGCAGTCCCCTGAGCTAGCCACTAGGCCAAGCTTCAAAATTTCAAAAACAATGATAACGCCTGGTGGGGCGTGGTTTTTAGGGAGCCCTGTCTTACGGCGGGAGGGAACTGGCTGCTACTTTACCTGGAAAAAGTTACCATAGCGGTTGGCTGCGACCGCGAACACTTAAGCGCACCCGTGGGGATTCGAACCCGGCACCTACGTCGTTCAAGGAGCTCTGCCATTGAGCCATTACTTGAACGGGGATTTCAACAGCACAGGCCTGCCACAAGAAAGATAGTTTTGTCAGCTTCCAGATGCACTACGTTGCTGTACGTTTTGCTGGATAACAGGCCAGGGGAGCTGCCTAGAAGCTGCTGCTTGTAGCTGAAAAAAGCAACGAGAAGTGAAGGTTTTGGGGATGGTCAGAAAATCATGCTGCCAGTTTACCTCACAATAAATGACAAGAAACGTGAAGTTGAATTATCTGCATAGCACGAACTTGAGGCCCTTGTGGTTTACTATTGGTTGGGTTTCAGTTCACCAGTGCTTTTGTTTTAACTTCCTTTCCTGTTTGTAAGCTTGGGCTACTCCTGGACTGTAAAAATACTTATACATTATCAAACAGCAGGAAGATAGGAAAAAGTAACAATAGCAGACAGGATGCAAATGCAAATTAATTTGCCTATGCAAAGATGCAACATAAGAGGTGCTTGAGTGAGACAAGACTAGGAATGGTCCTACTGTAAAAATACATACACCTATAAACAAATCAACTGTGATCAAGGTGCACTAGGCAGCATTAAGATTGGCTGAGTAGCAAGCCAGGAGAGCTGCCCAGAAGCTGCTGCTCGTAGCTGAAAATACAAAACTATGCATATACACAAAGCCAACTGCAATCAAGGTGCACTAAGCAGCATTACGATTGGCTGAGTAGCAAGCCATGACAGCTGCCTAGAAGCTGCTGCTCATAGCTGAAAATACATAACTATGCCTATACACAAATTCGACTGTGATCAAGGTGCACTAGGCAGCATTAGGATTGGCTGAGTAGCAAGCCAGGAGAACTGCCTAGAAGCTGCTGCTCGTAGCTGAAAATAAGAAACTATGCTTGCACACAAGTTCAATTTTGTGTTTAATTTAATAATACATGTTTAATTTATTTTAATAATAAACTACGCATATACACAAAGTCGATTCAAGTCAAGTCACTGTCAGGTAAACTGCGATCACGTTGCCTTGCCCTAGGTTGACTTCCGGAGAGAGGACACGGGACAGCTGACAGCAACAGGTGAGCTCAAGTTAATGTACATGTTTATCACTGTTTTCGTTTTGTGCGACGCATCTGGGCGTGATTCCAGTACGACGCACTGCCCCCCGAACCCCAAGGAGTGCAAAGGGACAGCTGGACAGACTTGTCAGATGCGTAGTATGCTCCACGAATGCTGTAGCCAGGCCTGCGGTCAGTGCGGACAACTGGGCTGGGTAGCCAGATGCACAGTATCCTCCACGAATGCTGTAGCCAGGCTGGGGGTCAGTAGTTTGCGGTCAGTAGGCTGGGTAGTAAGACGGGTAGTGTGCTCTATGAAGACTGCAGACAGGATGGTGGTCAGTGTATATAGGTGGACATGATAGGTAGATGCGTAGTATGATCCACAAATGCTGTAGCCAAGCTGGCGAATCAAGATTGTGGCCGGTCTGTATATACAACTTGGTGGGATCAGTATCTAGGGCTTGGCAGCCACAATTGTGGGGAATAGACTGGCAGATCAGTAATGATAACGCCTGGTGGGGCGTGGTAATAAGGGAACCTCGTCTTACGGCGGTAGGGAACGCGCTGCTACTTTACCTAGACAAAGCTACCATGGCGGTTGACAGGGACCGCGAACACTAAAGCGCACCCGTAGGGATTCGAACCCGGCACCTTCGTCGTTCAAGGAGCTCTACCACTGAGCCATTCGTCGAACGGGGATTAGACAGATCACTGAAGCACAAACTCAGGGCCCCCGTCGGTAAAACAATTGTTGAGGGTTCAATTCATCAATGCTTTTTCTTTTTAAGCCCTTCCTATCAATGTTGGGCAAGTCCCTTTAGCCTATTCGGCCTACCCCTGGACTGTGACATACATACAGGCAGATTATTGACCTCCGTCTCGATGTGGGGAGGAGAGCTGGCTCCAGGGTGGTAGATTGGGGTTTGGGGGGCTAACTCCTCATGTTCATAGGAGTCAGGAGGGGGTTGAGATTAGCCAACCTACTCACCCACCCAACCAACATTCAAAAAACCAAACTAACAAACAAGTAACCAAACCAACACCCAACAACAATAAACAAATATACAAAAATGCAATCAAACAAACAAACAAAAAATGAAGGTCACCAATAAACAAAGAAATCCATACGTTATTAACACACACAGAAACAACGATGCAAAGAAACAAATAACACGCAAACAAAGAAAGAAATGAAACAAAGAAGCAAATAAGCAACCAATCAACCAACTAACTCACCAACACCTGTAGGATTGCACACAAAGTTCCTGGATTCCAAGCAACCCACCTGGCACTCCCAGGCCTGGTCAAGTGATGGGTACACTGCCGCAGCGCATACACAGCCACATACTAAACTTGCCAGCAAGTTGTAGTCACAGCTGGGCAAGTCCCTCGTTATTTGCACCAATCTGAATTAAAGCCTTGCGGTAATCGCGTTTCCAAATCCATTATTCTCGAGTAAAACAGTATAAAATGTGTAGCATATTTGGCCTACCCCTGGACGGTAACATACATACAGTCAGAACCGTGATTGGATTCGTAGGCAGGCAGGTAGAAAGTAGTCATAGAAAGAGGGGGAGGAGGTGGGGGGGGGGGGGGGGGGGGGGGTAGACAGGTAGACAGGTAGGTAGATAGTTATGCAAGTGGGTAGGCAAGGTAGGAACAGGGGAGGGTTCCTTCCCCTTTGTTGGAAGGTAGGTAGATAACATGGTCAGTTGGTAATATAGGTTAGGTAGGTGGGTATTTGTTGTTACAGTCCAGGGGTAGTCCAAATAGGCTTCAGGGACTTGCCCAGCCGTGACAGGAGGGTCTAAAACGAAAAAGCACTGATGAACTGAACCCCAAACAATCGTTGTATTGACGCGGGCCCTGAGTTTGTGCTACAGTGAACATTTAATTACAACTTGAACTTGGTTACATAGCTTCAGCCAGCAATTTGGCCGCACGCCGTCTTCAGCAGTAAAAACATCATTACCAGGAAAATGTAATCGCGAACAAAACACATTTTCATCCCCCCCCCCCCCCCCCCCCCCTTCTTCTTCTGAACGATAAAAACAGTAAAAAAACCTTCAATTATAAGAATCTTAGAATTATTTAATTAATTATAAGATTACGGGTAGGTACGTGGGTGGGTGGGTAGGTGTCAGCTATACTGCACAATGCAGCTGATCAGATGATTGCTCGAGTGCGCGTTTTGGCGCAGATAGTTGACAGGCCCGCGCTTTCTTCTTCGGATAGCTTCAGCCAGCAATTGTCCTGCTCCGCGTTTCTCGGGCAGTAAACAACATTATTCCAGGAAAATTTTTTAACTCGAACCAACTCACTTTTTTCATCCCCCACCACCCCCACCCCCACCCCCCTCCTTTCTTCTGAAACGATAAAAGCAGACAAAAACAAACCTTTTGATTCTAATTATTATTGAATTACTTATAGATTACGGGTAGGTTACGTAGGAGGGTGGGTTTGTGAGGTGTCAGTGGGGGTTTTGGTGTTGTGGGGGTGGGTGGTGTGACCCCTGGCCCCCCTTTTTTTTTTTTTTTGTTTAACAAAAATCACGCAAACACAAAACACACAACAAAACCAAAACAAACCCAAAAACCCATTTTTTTTAAACCCCAAAACCAACAACCCCCCCCCCCCCCCCCCCCCTGGTGGGTGGTGTAAGGTGTCAGCTTATACTGCGCAAAATGAAGCTGATCAGATGATGCTCGAGTGCATTGGAGCAGTATAGCTGACCAGGGTACTACTAAGCGCGCGCTACAGCGCGGTGCCGCGCTGCCTTTTTGAGCCCCTCTGCGCGTTTCGCGCATTTTTCAACCCCCTGTGGGCGCAGCTCGCAGTTTTTGCGCTTTTCGCACTAAAAAGTGCTGACCATTAGACGTTTGTGCGCTTAAGCGCTGACCAATTTGGCAATAAGTAGTACCCTGTGCTCGGGTGCATTGGAGCAGTATAGCTGACACAAGCGTGCAGAAATACTCCCCAGAGGTACAATGTTTGCCTCGTCGGGACTAATGATTCTGGTCTTAGTACTGCGATGTGAGCTAATTATAGCTAAGTGCCCAAGGGGAATGTTTCATGGATTTTGAAACCGTGTTTTTGCCTCATGTTTGAGAGCATTTATATTTCCAAACCCAGCCCAAACCTATGTACACGCACATGCTTTAATGGTTCAAATGTGACATGTTTGCTCAAGGTACCCTTAACTCAAATTGTTACCCGTTAATTGTAGCTGTTTAGCCCAACTTGAGCTCGTTTCGTGAATTGCGATGCTCATATGTGCTCTTATGAAAATCTGACTGATGTAAACAAGTCTTATAATTGTTATAAGATAATAATGTGATAATTTGTGTTGTTATTCATGAAACCTGAAAATGTGGTTTGTGACTAACGGACATTTCCTTTGGGATAACCCCTTATCTTTTTCATTCTGGTATCTCGAGATACATTACGTTGCATTGTCATCAACATGCCATTATTGGTCCAAGACAAGCCCGCTCCACAAAATACAGGAGGGGACTTCCAACAAATCATCAGAGAAGGCATTTGGAGCAAAGGGGGTGGGTATTGAATCCCACTGGACACAGGTCGGGTGTGGAATCTTAGCAAGTAATAAGTCGCCACCATTGGTAAGACCCGCTGTGGCAGTGGTTGGGACCGCAGGGTAATCGTCGTTTCCCCTCTGACGACATGCATTATTATACATATATCATCATAGTCTCACGGATCAATGTATTGAGTCGACGTCAGAAATCGACGTCAAAATCGACGTTGTTACAAATTTAACAAAACCAGTATTTTTAGTAAATATAATCATAGACAAATGCAGAAAGTAGAATAATAAATTAAAAAAAGCTGAAAACAGCTAAATCTATGTCAGAAAAATGGATATTCTAAATGAGCAGCGACTCTTAAGCGGCTTCTTCATCCAGCTCTGCCAGGATAACCTAGAAATCTACTCAAGTTCGTAGCAAATAACTAAATAATCCACTACGACCAGCGGCTCCTAAGCGGCATCATCAGCTAGCTCTACTCGGAAAATCTAGAAATCTACTCATGTTCGCAGCAAATAACTAAATAATCCACTACGACCAGCAGCTTCTAAGCAGCTATCAGCTTTAATACACTCCGTGGAGTGGACAGAGATGAAAGCAGCGGAACAGACTCGCCAATCAATACACGGAGACGAGAATAACATTACAAAAGACTGGGGAACCATAAAGGGACACCAGCGGAGGAAAGGGGCGGTAGCCTGGAACCTGATCAGGGTACAGGCTAGACAGCGCGTGTCAGAAGAACCGATGACGCAGTCAACAGGAAGTCGTCACAGTGTCATGAAGAATGACACAGTCTACGGGAAGCTGACATAGTACTGTCAGGACCGATAGTTCTAAGGGAGTACACAAGGAGTCACCAAGACATAAAACAAGCGAGAGCACCGCTATTCATGCTGATACTCCACCTATGACGCAGGTGACATACAATACTAGTACTCCACCTATGGCACTGGGGACATAGAACCATAAACTGGTAGCAAACAAAAATTATTAAGGAACGGCGGAAAAACAGGAAACCAGAAGAAAGCCTTGTCTAAAATAAAAGGATGAGAAAGGATGAACCAAAAACCACTGTAGTACTCCGAAAATGTAGCAGCAAAAAACTTGGGTCATACCGAGCTGAGCTGAGACCAAAATGGAAATGTAACCATCCATGGTAAGCGCAACAATACTATTCATCCAGAATAGTAGGCACCAAACCAGAAAATCACAGGGAGGCCAAACAGAAATCAATCCTAATACCAAAGGAAGGGGAACAAAGGTGACTGAAAGAACCGAAAACTTAACCTAAAGAGAAGACTGAAAAAATCGTATATCGAAGTTGGGGAACAACGGTATAGAAAACCCGATCCGGGAATAGGAACCTAACGCCAATCAATGATAACCAAAGAGACGGATTGAAATATCGTGTGAGAGCAGCACACGAGAGAATCAAAGCCTAAAGGACGCAGACAAGAGGACACTAAAGACTACTATGGAAAAATAAAGTCGATGGAAAATCCACTACCTTAAAAACTATTCTTAGCATAGAATTCATGACTAGGCTGGGATGAAAAAACCATGATGAACTGGTTTCTTACTCAAAGATGGAAGTAAGAAGAGTTATGAAAGTTAATTATCATAAATCCCCAGTTACGGCACTAACCAAAAACAGTCTAGGAGGTGGGTATCGCACCGCAAAGAACTCGTGCACTCAAGACAAACCAAGCGCCTAACCACAAGCAAACCAAACCTGCAGCAACTGAAAAAATACAAAGGATGCGAAGTTAAAATTGTCAAGAAACCCGTAACCAACAAAGGAAACACAGTTCAATGAACAATAGAAGGTTAGATGTACAACCATAGTACATAAAACCTATTGTTCACTTGAAAATTAGGAAACGCAGAAAAAAGGACTTCAAAGAATTTACTGCAAAGGAAGGAATGAAAGGGCGCTTGAAATACACTCGGAAAACAAGAAAGAGGTGAGCGGCGGTACATCTGCAAGTACAACTGCAAGATTACCCAGCCCACCAATTGACAGTAAAATCCGAAGGGAAACAACTACTATACTCCACAAAAAGTTCTGATCACTGGAGGGGCTGGTGATCTAAAAACAGTGTGGAGTAAAAAGAAATAGCGAATCTATGATAAGCTCCACCGATTGAACCATCTGCCTATGGAACTAAGAGACAGAAACCATCAAGACGCTATAACGGTGGTCTGAAGTTATTACCACCTTCCACCAAAACCAAGAAAGACAGCTGAAAGGAAGCTGCCTAAAGAAAGCGTCGTAACGCTCCACCAATCTAGACTACCCTATAAGACAGTCTAGGCGGTGCTGAGGAATAGGCACCCACACATAGGGCCATGTGAACCTACGTATGAGAACCAGCAGCACCTAAAAAACAATGAATCCTGGGTTGACTGTAACACCCCATCCATACGCAGTATCAGAGCCAGACCAGTGTTCGAGATCATCACTCACTCCACGTGACGGCCACATCGTTACAAAGCCTTGTCCGGTGTAAACCACCAGGGACAGCAGGAGGCGAAGGGATCAACAACGCCCGCGAGCCATTCGAACAGGTGGACGGGGGGTGGCAACTAGTGGACAGTGGACCTATATCAGGCTCCACTATGACCTGAGGCTGTCTTAATCCTAGAGCTTCACCGATAAAACATGGCACAGAGGAGGGCCTGGCGACCCCCTGAGATTCGGCTAAATTATTGTTTGGATATACAACTCCCACCCGCCCTAAAACTTCACACACAATACAGCAAGATCAGGCCCTGGTCTGGAATGCAATCTGGATACATCCCAGCCAGGCCAGCCAACAACAATTGGGGTTGTTAAAGGGCGTAGGGAATTACCGGTGACACGTAACATATCACCGTTTGATGACAGGAGGGATGCAAGCGGGCACGGGGACCCATACTAATGGGAGAGCCCAGTAAGACAGTTTAGACTAACTGGATATAGAGAGTACATCACTACTCACTACTAACTGGCGCAACATCGGAACCCAAACATAAGAACCCTTACTCACCAGGGAATTCCCAACCAGTCTACCAAATAATGCCTTTTTAACTAGCTTGTTACGCAATATCCCATTTACTTCAGACGAGCAATGGCAACTATACACTCGTAACAACGACACATCAGGTAGAACCCCAAAGAACAACTCGTATAGAGTCTTGTCACCCTGATTGGGCAGCAGGTTACGTAGGTAACAAGCACTGAGGAAGGCATAGGGCCAGAAAGACTTAGCTAGCATAGACTCCAAGTGGATACTCCTAGCTATGTTCTGCAAGACCCCATTGTACCTCTCCACAGCTGCGTTCTGCTGAGCAGTGTATACCATCGATAATAATGCACAGCACCAAACGATTTCAACCATTACTCGATACCACTTAACTAAAAAATTCCTAAGCCCTATCAGAACTCAAACACTTGAACACAAACCATGTAGCTAAGGCATACACCTGAGGAGAGCACCTAGGGAAAGGGCCAGGGGCACGGTAAGACAAAGAACGCGACCCCTGTCGAACCACGGAACGCACCTAGGGGTCCCAAGGATCCTAAGAGAGAAAAAATATCCACCAAGATATCATGCCAAAGAACCTCCACGGCATTGGACTAGGGCCAGGACGGCGTCCACTTTGGCCTTTAGCATGGGCAAAGTCCGGCGCTGCGAGACCTGGGATCACAGAAGGTGGGGAAGCGTTAGGTCGAAGTCGAGATTTGAGGTATGGGAAAAAGGAGACGAGGATGAAAGTGCAGCAAATCGCACCTGGTGCAGAAAATCGCACCAGTGGCAGAAAAATCGCAAATCGCAAGGGCAGAATTCGAAAATTTATTGCTAGGATGCGAAGGGCAGAGCCGAGGCATGTAAAGGTCCTAATATCACGCCGTCGACGATCAGTCAATCCCAAGTCCCCCCCCCTATCGCTCGACTCACCCGGTTGGGGGGTAGAGGGAGCAGCACCCGTAGTGGTGCTGACCATACCCCCCCTGCTTCTTACCATCTCCAGAATCTCTAGGTCCAGACGCGTAGGTCGTTCTCCCCTGGCGAACCCTACAGCAGTGCCGGCGATCCGCCAGCTTGATCAAAAAATTCTCCAGAAGGTAGCACAGAGCCACTAGAGCGCAAGCTCATGCCAGTAGCCGACCGTCGGCAGGGCAGAGCAAAGGGGGCACAGAAGACGTAGACATCAGCAGGGAGCTTGGTCGGCTTGGCAACCTCCGGTATGCAGGCAGAGCCGCAAACACCGGAGAAATGGTAGCGACGTCAAGGACGCGAGCAGACGAAGACGGGGAACCTCAACCGATGTCCAGGCTAGTCGCCGACTTGAGTCTGCACGTCACAGTCATCTACGACAGACGGGAGGAGGCGACAGACGGCAGGGGAGGAAAGGAAGAGAAGATGGAGGAAAGACTGGGGGGGGTTACTTCCACGATGGCGGAAGGATCCTCCTCTCCGGCAGCAGAGGCCGCTGGCGCGCAATCAATCAGCCAATTTGTCGTCATGTCAGGACTTCGGAACTTCCAGAATGAAGCTCGTTGAAGCCAAGTAGAGGACGACGCATAAGATGCATTGCAAAGCAGTGGTACCATGAGGAGCCCGATAACCTATCAGCTTTAATACACTCCGTGGAGTGGACAGAGATGAAAGCAGCGGAACAGACGCGCCAATCTATACACGGAGACGAGAATAACATTACAAAAGACTGGGGAACCATAAAGGGACACCAGCGGAGGAAAGGGGCGGTAGCCTGGAACCTGATCAGGGTACAGGCTAGACAGCACTTGTCAGAAGAACCGATGACGCAGTCAACAGGAAGTCGTCACGGTGTCATGAAGAATGACACAGTCTACGGGAAGCTGACATAGTACTGTCAGGACCGATAGTTCTAAGGGAGTACACAAGGAGTCACCAAGACATAAAACAAGCGAGAGCACCGCTATTCATGCTGATAGCAGCTTCTTCATCTAGCTCTGCCCGGAAAATCTAGAAATCTACTCAAGCTCGTGGCAAATAACTAAATAATCCATTAAGAGCAGCAGCTTCTAAGCGGCTTCTTCAGCCAGCTCTGCCCGGAAAATCTTATCGTCTTTGTAGCAAATTATCCACTACGAGCAATAGCTTATAAGCCGTTATATCCCCTGGGCTGAGCTGGCTCCCCCACGGCAGGCTCCTGAACTCCAAGTGCCTTGCGCTTCCGTCCCCTGGGCTGACCTGGCTCCTACACGGCAAGCTCATGGGCTGCACGCGCCTTGCGCTTCCGTCACTTCGGCTCAGGCGCAACCTCATCGCTACAATCAAAGTCGTCGCTTCGGCTGACGCTGCTCCTCTTCCGACGTACCCCTACTGCAGCTTCAACTACACGTAAGAAAGAGAAGAATGAGAAAGAGAAAGTGGTACGAGAAACCAAAAGTGTTGAACGAACTTAATGGAAAGAGAAAACGAAACAGCGAAAGAACCAGTTTTCAACTGCTCCATTCAGATATCGCTTAATTACAATAGCGAATTGCATGTTCTCACCTAATTGATACCTTAGATAATTAGACGCTCGTCCACCCCGGTTAGGTTCCGCTCCAGCTTTTTCCAGACAACGAGAACGATTCAGCTGTATACCCGCCATCGATAAAAAGAATTCTCATACCTAAACTCCTTAACCTGGGCATAGTACTATTCTCCTCCTGGTCGGAAGCATCAGCTTAATGAATATTGAGCGAAAAATCAATTGCCGTAAATCGGATGGGAAGAAATTGAACATTCCGGCCGACACCAGCAATATGACGTCGACCAACGAACTCCGAGACCCGCCGAAGTTCCGACATCCGAAGACTCTAGAGAAGCAGTACAGGCACTACCTGCCAGCTTGGCAATTTATCACGTGCACGACACACACGAGCGTGCAACAAGGGCGTGCAACGTCGCGTCGAATCCCAAAACCCTTAACCTGGGCATAGTTGAACGATGAACGATCTTGCAAGATGTCCAGAAGCACTCGCAGCCCATATAGTTCAAGAGAAGGCATTGGGAGCGAGGGAGTAATAGAGTGTGGAGCTTTCTTTTTTACACAATAACGACAAAACACGCATTCGTGTTAGAACCAGAGGAATTCACAGGTTGCAGGTTTGGCTAACACTCACACATCAAGTAAATAGATGATCCAGGCAATTATCAGACACAAGGGCTCTTTGGACTTATTCAGCTAATAATCCGAGGATCTGTTACACATATCTATATGAACAAATCAGTTAAGCACACAAAAGCTGTTGACTTGTGGCAAAAAGAAAAGCAGGCAACAGTTTGCTACAAAACGTTAACTCCTCCAGTTTCAGTTTGAAAGACAACTACTGAATTAAAAAGTGTCTCATTGTGCAACTGCACTGCAACTCCATAGCATATTTTTGAGGATGGGCAAGTTCCTTACTTCAGTCTTTCTGGATACCCCTGCAGTGCGGCATTCAAAGAGTGTCACTCTCAGGAAGCCCAAGGGAGGGGGGGGGGGGGGGGGGGGGTAGGAACTCGCTCCCCTCCAAATTAGAAAAACCCGCCAAAAGGGTGCCAAAGACCCCTAATTTAGCAGTACCCCTAGTAAGGTAGTTCAAGAGGGTCAAAGTATATTCCAGATTCGCACTAGACCAGTATCCACGTTTTTGTTTATGGGAGAAAAAGCATGTACAAACAAAGGGGCTTCCCCACCCACACTGTTTTTATATATGGCTCGGGTAGTTAGCTTTTAAGCTCCTAGACAAAAAATGACAAAGCTCCCCCCCTAATCGGGGTAACAGCTGCGAGAACGCACAGCAGCTTTTTTGATGGCAGTTGTTGCGCTTTTTTCCTTCCCCCCTTTTTTCCCTTCTCCCCTTTTCCTATGCTTTTGTTAATTGCATCTTCGGGTTTTCTTTCCCTTCTCATTAAGTTTACATCTCCAGGTTAGTTTCGTTTAGGTCTTTAATATTCATGTGTCTTTTCCCCAGATCTCCACTTTTACTTTGTTGTACCGGAAACCACACCCCATCCCACTTCATCCCCCGCCGCCAATCCAGTCCCTTTCTGTGTGTCGCGGTATCGCTCTGTATCCTTCGCTAGATAGAGCAGCCACAGGACGAACGGAATAGGTGCCGCGCCCCCCTGTGTCCCTAGTATACACTTCTGTTTCAAGATGCCACTAGCTACAGCCTTATGAGCACGCACCAGCTTCAAAGATAGGACCGCACCACCGGCACCCCCGCGACCGACGCCCGCGCGCGTGGACCGGCAGCAGCCGCGGAGCCCGAAGACCCGCCCCCCCGCCCCCCCCAGCCCACCCCACACAACCGGGGGAGGTAAGTGAAAGATTAACCCAGCCAGTCCGTGAAGAGGTTAAGAGGAAGAAAGTACCCCCACACAGGGGGAGCACACTAACCCGCGCGGGCAGACCCCCAGCGAAGAGGAGAGACCCCACCGTCCCTACCCCCCCCGAACGACAGCCACCCATTCCTTAAGCCCCGTGGTCACCAGAACCAACCGCGCTTTCTTCCGCCCATAGTATCTTTAAAGAAAGCGCTTTACCCAATGTGTAGTCCCTACTAGTCAAGACATCTTTAAATTCACGCTGGGCCTATATCAAGCTGTTTGCACCCCACGTCGTATAAAATCAAAAATCATCTTTTCCATCCCTCCCTCCACCTTTTCGAAACTCTCATCCACCCTGTCTACGAACCTTTGAACTACAGCAATCTAGTGCAAAACTGAAAACTCCACTAAACTTCTAACTAACTTCCTTGCTAAAACTTGCACTACAAAGCAAGCTATGCAACTGAAAAACTGGCACTAACAAGACAGCAAGCTAATATAACTGTACACTGGGAACGACATAATTAGATTTTGCAAATCTGGCCGATCCTGAACTAAGTAGAACATGCACATGGTATTAAAGCTGACTTAAGAAGCTTTCCCTCACTTGCTGGAAAATGTAGGATCAGCAAGGTAGTGCAACCTAGCAGCTAACGGCAATCAGCATTCCCCGACACGCTATAAGTCTTAGAACTACAAAGCCAGCTAGTGCAACACCTGGAAGATTACAAAACAATCAGCTTTCTAGCACTTTTCCTAAAGCCCTGCTAATCACTGCTGAAATCATAGTAAACGCTGCTATATTTAGCTTCAGGCGAGCTGGTCACATGGGTGTGTAAGCTGACATCATCCGATCCTGCTTTCCATCAAGCACTTCCTAAAACGTAACGGGACAGCTGGCTAGTGGCACACTCTAGAATCTGACACAAATCAGCTTTCCTCTCAGCACTGCTGAAATCAGGTACTACGCCTACTTGCAGCGAGCTAGTTGCACATTGTGTGAAGCTGACTCGATCTCGCATCGGCCGGCTTTCCGCACTTCTGCTAAATCGCGGAACCGAGACTCGAACAGGCTAGCAAAGGCAACATGGACGCTAAAAACCACAATCCCATTCAGCTTTTTCATCTCACTCCCATCAAGCAAGGCCATTTCCCCTTCGCCTTCCTCCACTGACTTATACTACTTTTTCTTCCACCTCCCTCTCTCTGTGTTCAACTAGTGTGGAAGCTGATGCAATAAGGCAAACACTAACTCCACACTGCTGAAAAATCTTTGTACGTACTAACAGCTAAGCGCTGGTTCACATGTGAGCCCTATCTTACCATCCCATCTTACTTTTCCTTCCTCCGGTAGCTCAAATCATACTGACTCTTCTTATGTCCTCCCTCCTACGGCTCCACTTCGCTACTAAGATCTATAGCCATAAACTCAGTAGCTCTGTGCAAATCATAATGGGGCTGTTTGCCGGGGTTGACGAATGCAACACTGGCAAGGAGAAGGCAAAACACACATGCAGTAAGATGCTGTTTTTGTTGTGCTGATACTTCCATAGGCTACTGCGAGGAATGTTGCTGGGGTGTGACAGAATGGCAGCACTGCAAGGAGAAGCACACACAGTGCATGTGAAGATAGTTTTGGGCTCTGATCACTTCTAACTCTCTTGAACTTCTAAATAAACCTGCCTTTCTAACTCTTGCGCTCGTTTCCATTCTTTCAGTGCATTTTTGTTTTCCCTCACCTTCCATAAGGAACCCGTACCCTTCCAAGGATAAAATCAAACCCATCAGTGCATGTGAGAGTGATTATGTTTTTGCTTATTACTACTACTCCATACTTTATCTCCTTCTATTTCCTCAGATCACCGTTTTTCTTTTATTGTGACATAATGGCAGCACTGCAAAGGGAGCACACAACAGTGCAGGAGAATGATGGGTTTTTTTTTTTTTGATGGGCAAGGTGATTTTTATCATTTATGAGGTATAGGATCTTTCTTTTTGACGGACCCCACCCTCCAACCACCCTTTTTCCCATATTTACTCCTTTATGTTCAATTCTTATGCGTTGTATGAGAGGAATGTTGCTGGGGTGTGACAGAATGGCAGCACTGTAAGGGACAGCACACATTGTGAATGTGAGATGATTATTATGCTGATGCGGTTTGGATGGAAGGAATGTTTCTGGGGTGTGACACGAACGGTAATCGCAGGCAAACGCACTGAAGGACCACGCAGACACTGTGAATGTGAGATGATCTGTTATGGCAACACATTGTGACATCCGAACTTACCTCCTCCCTTACATGTGTGTGTGGTAACTCACACTCCCCATCACAACGTCACAAGCCCTCTTGTCTCGTGACTCTCCATCTCCTCCCTAGAGACCCGATAAAAGACCTCGGGTCTAGGTCTATAAAAGCGCTGGAGAACCCTATAAAAAAAGCCTCAAAACCTCGGGTCTAGGCCAGCGCATGTAGAACCCGTAAAAGCCATCTCGTGTTCTATGAGGGCCACCGCGATGGGAACCCGAATACAAGCCTTCGGGCTATGGCCCAATCGCTTTGGAGACCCGATAAAAAAGCCCTCGTTCTCGGGCCCACCACCACACCACAGCGCATTGAGACCCGATAAAACCTCGTGTCCTAGGGCCACAGCGCTGGAGAACCCATAAATCCTCGGGTCTCACCACAAGCGCATGGAGACCTATAAAAGCCTTGTCGGGTCTAAGGGGTCCCCAGCGCATGGAGACCGATAACAAGCCGCGGCTCTAGGACTATATCGCACGATACCCATACCCTTCGAAGATATATTAAATTTTGTAAACTAAAAAACCACCACATTCCAAGGGGTCTCCAGTCTACGGCTTTTTCTCCTCCGCACACGAAACGTACACCAATAGACATTAATTTTTTTTCTTCCGCTAAAAACGCATCAGCTACTATGTATCTACCTTATCCAGCCACTGAGCTAGAAGCCAAGCCCCATATGTTTAACCATTTTTTCTGGACCAGTGGATACTGCAAAGCAGATGCCTGTCACCTCTAAGACACTCCTAGTTTTCTAGAAGACTAGAGAACAGGTTTTCTAGACACATGACACTGGTTTGTCTATCTACGTCTGTTCATTTGTGTGCAAACAACAGCACTTCTATACCACTAGTGTGAGGTTGCAGTAACCTTTGGTGCTGACCTAGCCATCATGGGGAGCGCCTAAAAGCTGCGGCTTTTAAGCTGAAAAAAGAAAAACACTGTGGAGACTCCCACCCTTGGAAAAAATCGACAAATCATTTTTGTAAAACAGTCAGTAGGGCACCAGGAAAAATGTCATCATCGTCATCATCATCATCGTCATCATGCTTATCATCATCATCATCATCTTATCGAAATCATTTTTAAAAAACAGTCCAGTAGGTCACCAGGAAAGGTGTGTAATCATATCGTCATTATCAGCATCATCATCAAATCGAAAATCACTTTTTGTAAAACAGAAACGCATTCCTTTGGCTTACATGACGTCTTCAAGTTCTGTCCACATGAAAATCATGGCGTCAGCAGCAGGAGTAGGGCGGGGATACATGAGCAAGGGCCAAATGCAGCAGTCAGCGGTTATACTGATTCATGTATGTCAAAAATGCATAAATGTAAATTTATAGATAATGGTTCTGTCCACACAGAAATCATGGAGCAAGCAGCAAGATCAGGCCGGAGGTACGAGCAAGGGCCAAATGCAGCAGTCAGTGGTTGAACGTTTAACTTGAAATTGAACTATGTTTATGTGTGTGTATATATATTATGTTTAAACACAAAAACAGCCCATGTGATAGTTACATTACATTACATTACATTACATGTTAAAGTCTACTTGACACGCGAGGGTGTTGTATGAGACTCTGTGCTTTAAACAAAAAGAAAAAGCACCCCCAAAGCAAAAACAAACCCTCCCATTACGTCCATACATCAGGGGTGTGTCGAGGACAAACAAACAAAAAACCAAATTCCCCAACCAATTCCCCGCAACCAACCCCAACCGTTTGGTGCGTAGGTATAAACCCCTTAAGAAGAGCCGGAAAGGTATTAAACCCCTTAGAAGCCGGACCCAGTCCACGCACAACCACTTACATGGCGAGGTAAAGAACTACAATGAGAAGTCACAAAGAAGAAGAAAAAAGGGATTAATAAATACGGTGCCACTAAGCAGGTCCAGGGCTTCCTTGTATTGCTCTTCTACAAGTAGAAAGATAGTCGGGCTAGGTTGCTCCAAAAAGACCAAGAGTGCCATTCCATTCATAAAGTTCTGAATGTGGACTCGCAGACATTCCCATTCCATATACCGGTTAAAGTTGGTATCCTCATGGAACATGCCTTAGTTTGAATCGAAGACAGTGGCCACACTATTTTCTTTTTCAGTCCTATTTTATTCATTAAGTTATAACATGTTTTATTGCTTAAAGAAAGATACAAATCACGGCGCAAGCAGCCAGGATCAGGACGGAGATCCACAAGCAAGGGCCAAATGTAGCAGTCAGTTGTTATATATGTGGTAAGAGTGAGTTTAGGTGGGCTAGCTCGTTTGTTTGCACTGGGGCCAAACCACCAATTCAGTTGTTGTATGCATTTTTACTATCCAGGGACTTGGCCAACCTTAAAAAAACAGGAATGGAAGTTTACGAAGCAAGCACTGATGAACTGCCCCCCAACAAATTGTATACATACTTTAGTCAAAATGTACAAATACTACAGTACAGAATATACAGTGCTACCACATCACAGTACAAATGCCATGTTCTTTTACACACTACTCAGTATGAGTAATAAAACACAAGGTCACACATGCCCTTCAAAAACACACAACCCTCTCCCGTGCTTCGTCAGCCTAAGGGCAGCTTCAATCGAGCGCACTATCACCAACGGGACCTCCCTCACTGGAGATCTGGGATATACATACCAGGGTACTACTGCGTGCCGCCAGGCGTGTCAGCTCGTGGCCACGCCCTGGCGCCTTTTTTTTTTTGAGTTTTTTGGTTTTTTGAGTGAGGCCCCTTCTTGCGTATTTGTTTCAACGCAGTTTTTTTTTTTAATTTTTTTAAAAAAAAAAAAAAAAAAATTTTTTTTTTTTTTTTTTTTTGTGTTTTTTTTAAGAAACACGCCCACTGTGGGCGCGGCGCGCATTTTTTTTTTTTTTTTTTTTTTTTTTTTTTTTTTTTTTTTTTTTTTTTTTTTTTTTTTTTTTTTTTTTTTTTTTTTTTTTTTTTTTTTTTTGTTTTTTTTTTTTTTTTTTTTTTTTTGTTTTTTTTTATTTATTTTTGCTCCTTTTTTTCACGTAAAAGCGCTGAACGGAACCAATTTACAAAAAAAAACGTTTTGGTTTTTCACCTTTAAATTAAAAAAAAAAAAAAAAAAAAAAAAAAAAAAAAAAAAAAAAAAAGGCAAGAAAGTAGTACCCCTGATCACCAGGACCTCCTTCACTGGATCTGGGATATACTACTCTAGGTCAAAATGTGCAAATAAAGACAGCACAATAATATATAGTGCAACACATCACAGTAAATGTGAAATGTATGATGATAATGAAACACAATGCGGTGGTTGGGCCCCACTGAAAGAAAACAGGCTGGCCCCCTCAACCTCACGCCTCGTTATACCCGGCGTACTAACTATTTATGTATCTATTTAATGAAACACAAGTTCACACATGCCTCACACACCTCGTGCTCATCAGGGACGCGCAGCTTCACTAAAATCTCTTTCACCGGATCTGGGATATAAAAACTTTAGGTCAAAACGTACAAATACATTAAGTACAGATATACATAGAGCTACATATCAGAGTAAATATGAAATGTATGATGATTAATGAAACACAAGGTCACACGTGCCTCACGCACCTCGTGCTCATCAGCGTCGTGCAGATTCACTAAAATGTCTTTCAATGGATCTGGGATATAAATACTCTAGGTCAAAATGTACACGTAAATACAGTACAGAAACACATAGTGCTACATATCACAGTAAATATGCAATGCATTATAATGAATGAAACACAAGATCACACATGCCTCACACACCTCGTGCTCATCAGCGACGTGCAGCTTCACCACGACCCTCCTTCACCAGATTCGGAAAGACCTTGACCATTTCCGCTGCAAGTGACCAGGACAATGGGTGTATGTTACAGTCCAGGGGTAGGCCAAATAGGCTATAGGGACTTGCCTAACCGTCACAGGAAGGGCTAAAAAAAACATTGATGAACTGAACCCCAAGCAACCCCAAGCAAGAGCGATGTTGAAAGTTGAAAGTTTTGATTGCAAGTCGGACACCCTGCAGTGTTTGTTTGTTACCGTATGTTTGTTTGATGGAGTCAACTAGCTACATAAGAAGTTTATACTGCAGTGCAGGGTACTTCAAATGGCCAAATTGGCCAGCGCTTTAGCGCACTTGAAAACAAAAAAACTGCGCTTTGTAGCGCAAAAAGCGCAAAAAGCGCAAAAATTTCTTGCAGCGCCCACAAGGGGTTGCAAAAAACTGCACTTCAAGCGCAGAGGGGGTCATAAAGTCAGCGCTCAAAAGCGCAAAAGCGCACGCTTTGAATTACCCTGCTGCAGTGCAGTGCCATGCCACGTCACCCCACGCCATTCCATGAACGATGCAAGGAATGATATAATGAATAGATCGATCTATTACAGTATACCGCATTAGTTTTTGTGTGTACATGTTTTATTCATTGCACTAGCATCTGAGCCCGTCGTACCGATGGGTGGACCCCCGTGGCCACGTCAGCGACAGGTCTCGGAAAATCGAGATCTGAAACCAAGAAACCAAAAGCCCAACTGCCTGGGCCAAAAGCGGCTAAACCCTCGACGGACATGGAACTATTATATATAGGATTACATTACTACAAAGATGCATGACAGGTGTCATACATATATGGAGCATTCGTCACATATAGACGCTTGCTCACCAGTCTCATCACCCATTCCGAGAGGAGCCATTGAACACACAACTCCACTGACAGGCAATGCTATGCCACCCCACCCACCCCAGGCCACTCCACGCCATGGCATGGCATGGCATGGCACGCCACGCCACGCCACGCCACGCCACCGACAGGCAGTGCAATGCCACCCCACCCATGCCATGACCCATGCAATAAATGATGCAATGCAATACATTTGTTTAAGTTGTGAAAGGACTTTCACCCCAGGAGGTGGGTCTCCCATGATGCAATGAATGTATTGTCGTGTGCAAAACAAATCTGCTACAAAACATGATGAAAAAAACGATTACTAAGAATATGCTAGTAATAAAAGCAGAAAACAAATATCGCTCACCAGTCTCATTATCCACTCCGGGAGGAGCGATTGGATACACTACTCGACTGGCAGCCACTAGCTCATGCCATGCCACACCACAGCATACCATGCCACACCACGGCATACCATGCCACACCACGGCATACCTTGCCACACCACGGCATTCCATGCCACACCATGCTATGCAATTTCACGCCACACCACGCCACACACCACCACACCATCTCGCCATGCCATGAACGATGCAACGTATGATGCAAGGAATCTATTATCGGGAGCTTGTTCAACGATGGGGAAAGGGAGCTTCCTAGAAGCTGCTACTAAAAAGGCCTCAATAAGACCCCCTAAAGACTCCTGAAAGGCGCCAAGATAACCAAAAAGACCCAAAAGGGCTCATAAAGGGCTAACAAAGGAAACTGTGTTCACCAATCTCATCGTCCATTCCAGGAGGAGCCATTGGATACACCATTTCACTGACAGCCAGTGCCATGCCACCCACACCATGCCAATCCACGCCATGCCACTCCACTCCACTCCACTGACAGCCAATGCCATGCCACCCCACCCACCCCACGCCATGAACAAAGCAATAAACAAGTTCTATGCAGCGTAGCAAGCGATGCTAGAAATTGGCGGAGAGTGTTCGTAACGGAGCAACAGGTGGCCGCGGAAGCCAGTTAGTAATGAGACTGTTGGCTGACGTGTTAGGCTTTGTCCCAGTCAGAGAAACGGACAAATGGGTAACCCTGGGGGCTCTTGAAGAGGGGGCTCCGCCAATGATGCAGTGAATTTATTGTCACACCATGTGCTGCAGGGTACTTCCAAGCGCGCGCTGGGGCGCTGCCTTTTTGAGCCCCACTGCGCGTTTCGCGCAGTTTTTTGCATCCCCCTATGGGCACAGCAAGCAATTTCTGCGCTTTTTGCTCTACAAAGCGCAGTTTTAATTTTTCAAGAGCGCTAAAGCGCTGGCCAATTTGGTCAATGGAAGTACCCTGATGTGCTGTACTTCGAATTACCGCATATATTATGAGGGGGGTGAAGGCTCATGAAGTACAGCTCATGATGCAAGGAATGGATTTTCGTGTACTTGTTCAAAGATGGGGAAAGGGAGCTTCCTAGAAGCTGCTACTAAAAAGGCCTCAACAAGACCCCCCAAAGACGCCTCAAAGGCCCAGAAAGACCCCATAAGACTCCAAAAGAACTTTAATCACGATGCACATGTCCGAGGTCAGGATCGCGTCCCACAACGTCCTCACGACCCTCTGCATGTACATGGACATCACTTCGCCTTCCCCAAGCTTCGGGGGATTGAGAAGCACGTTGACATGGTCGCTGCCCAGGCTGCTGATGATGATGTGGAAGAGACCCCTACAGACCCCAAAATGGACTCCGAAAGGACTCCAGAAGACCTCAAAAGGACTCAAAAAGACCCTATACAAAGGTAATGATAACGCCTGATGGGGCGTGGTGTTAAGGGAGCCCGTCGTACGCGTGTGGGGAGCGGTCTCCTACCTCAACTGGACAAGCTACCATCGCGGTTGACGACGACCTGCAACGCCAAGAGCGACCGAAGGGGGAGTCGAACCCCCGACTCTTCATTCTGAAAGTGACTCAGTCTACCACTAGACCAATGTAAATCACTGAAAGAGGCTAAGACCCCAAAAAGGACTCGAAAGACTCCTCTAAGGGCTTTAAAAGGAAACAGTGCTCACCACTCTCATCGTCCATTCCAGGAGGAGCTATTGGATACACCACTCCACTGACGGCCACTAGCTCATGCCATGCCACACGTCATACCATGCCACACCATGCTATGCCATGTCACAATACGCCACGCCATGCCACACCAGGCCATGAACGATGCAACGAATGACGCAAGGAATGGATTATCATGTGCTTGTTCAAGGTTAGTTGGGGAAAGGGAGCTTCCTAGAAGCTGCTACAAAAAAGACCCCATAACACCCCTGAAAGACCCCCCAAAAGACCTTACAGACCCCAAGGGACCCCTTAAGACCCCCAAAAAGACCTAACTTGAACTTGAACTGGAACTTGGTTACATAGCTTCAGCCAGGAATTTGGCTGCTCGCCGTCTTCGGCAGTACAAAAAACATATTACCAGAAATTTTAAACTCGAACAAATCACTTTTTTTTCTTTCCATTTTTCATTTTCCATTTTTTTGTTTTTAAATGCATTCCTCTTCTTCTGAACGAAGTACACAAAAAAAACTAAAAGACCTAACAAGAGCTCAAAAAGGAAACAATGCTCACCAGTCTCATCGTCCATTCCAGGAGGAGCGATTGGATACACCACTCCACTGACAGCCACTAGCTCATCTCCCACTTCAATCTTTCCGCTGTGGGCAACGGTACCGTGGGGCTTGATAGCAGCAACTGTGATCTTGCCAGTCGCCTTGTCCTGGATAGAAAGGAAATATGAGTGATGAGTGACGACGATGGTCGTGATGATGATGGTCGTGGTGGTGGTGGTGATGATGGTGGTAGTAGTGGTGACGGTGGTGGTGGTGGTGGTGGTGGTGGCAACGGTTACGCGGGGCTTAATAGCAGCAACGGTGATCTTGCCAGTCTCATTGTCCTGGATAGAAAGTAAAGATGAGTGGTGAGTAACGATGATGATGATGGTGGTGGTGGTGGTGGTGGTGATTATGATGGTGGTGGTGATGGTGATGGTGGTGGTGGTGGTGGCAACGGTTACGTGGGGCTTGATAGCAGCAAAGGTGATCTTGCCAGTCTCATCTTATTAGATAGAAAGTAAAGATGAGTGGTGAGTGACGATGATGTTGGTGGTGTTGATGGTGGTAGTGATGGTGGTAATGTTGGTGGTGGTGATAGTGGTGGTGGTGGTGGACTAGTGGTGGTGGTTGGTGGACTGGTGGTGGTGGTGGTGGTGGTGGATGGCAACTGTACCATAAAGCTTGATAGCAGCAACGGTGATATTGCCAGTCTCCTTGTCCAAGATGTAAAGTGATGATGATGATGGTGATGGTAATGGTATTGGTGCTGGTGCTGGTGTTGATGATGGTGGTGGTAGTAGTGATGATGGTGCTGGTGGTGCTGGTGTGTGTGTGTCGGGGGGTGACGATGATAATGATGATGATGATGATGGTGGTGGTGGTGGTGGTGGTGGTGATGGTGATGATGGTGGTGGTAGTGGTGGTGGTGGTGGTGGTGGTGGTGGTGGGGGGGGGATGATGACGATGATGATGATGATGGTGGTGATGATGGTGGTGGTTATGATGGTAATGTTGGTGATGGTGATGATGATGATGATGATGATGAGGAGGAGGAGGAGGAGGAGGAGGAGGATGGTGACGATGACGATGATGATGATGATGGTGGTGGTGGTGGTGATAATGATAATGATGATGATGATGATGATGATGATGATGATGACGGCGATGACTATGATGATGATGATGATGATGATGGTGATAATGGTGGTGGTGGTGGTCGTGATAATGATGATGATGATGATGATGATGACGATTCTCCGACATAAATACATGCTTACACTGTTTGGCGTCAGGGAATTGAAACATTAATTGAGTCTAGGACTAGTTCATGGAGATCCACCCTTCAAGGTAAAAACCCTTATTGTAAAAGTTAAGCCCTAGGCCCGTCACAAGCGACACAGAAAATTGGCGGAGAGTGGGTTCGAAATATTTGGCGAGGTTCGATCTGTCCGAGGTGTGGAAGGGTGGAGAGTGGGTTTACGAGGCCCAGGGTTGGAACGTGACGGAAAAACAAACACTTGGACAGAGCGGTGACTCTGGGGTCTCCCGCCCCCCAGAAAGGGGGGCTCCACCCAAAAACTTAGGCGAAACCCCTCTTGTTCAACAATGTAACCAAACCCACACCCCATACCCACACCCCATACCCACACCCACACTCCCCTCCCACCCACACCCACACACCCCTCCCAGGTATACCAACCTACGTTGACAAAAACTCCTCTTGTTCAACAATGTAACAAAAGTCTGTCGAAGTTTACAGCTTTCACACAAGTGCGTGAGGTCGGTAGGTAGGCATTGGAATTATGAGGATGCCATTGTGTGCGCCATAGTGTCCAGACCCAGAATCCATATATAATTTCAAGCCATGCCTCTTATTTCTAATTAACGGGGGGGGGGGGGGGGGGGGGGGGGGGTCAGCCCTCCTTAGGTTTTTTTAGGCATGGGTTAGGGTTTTCTTTTTTTCTCCTCCTGGCCAGTATTTAAAAAATGTCAACCAGGATAAAAAAAGAAGTCTACCTGCTTCAGCCTGACTCTACCCAAAAATAAGATTGTCAACCAGGATTAAAAAATAACTCTACATAAAACAAAATTGTCAACCAGGAGAAATAATTAAAATTGTCAACCAGGATTAACAAAAAATTGACAACCAGGATAAAAAAAAACTCTACCTGCTCCAGCTCATACATCATACAAAAAAATAACCCTACCTACAAAATACAATTGTCGACCAGGATAAGAAAAATAAAATTGTTAACCAGGACAGAGCAGGATAGAAAAGAAGTCTACCTAAAAAAAAATGTGAACCAGGATTAAAAAACAATAACTGTACCTGCTCCAGCTCACAGCCCGAGGGTCTTTTGAGGTGAGAACGAAAGGCATTGGGAGTGAGGTAAGATAGTTACACTGTTACAGTGATAGAAACTGAACAAAGAGACGGTACTCAGCAGTACATCCGCAAAGCTGCCCGGTAGAGCAGTGGAGTCGAGGGCTGCTCAGATACCTAGAAAACCAGGATTCTGAAATGGTACTTTGCAGTACATCGGCGAGCTGCCCGATAGAGCAGAGTAGCCAAGGGAAACCATAATACCATTAGAGGAACATGAGGTTGGTACACAGAAATTCAATTGTCAACCCGGATAAAAAAGAACTCTACCTGCTCCAGCTCACAGCCCAAGGGCCTTTTGAGGTGAACGGTGTACCGCACGCATCCAGGCTGTACTGCCTCCTCCTCTGGGGGTGTCGAGTAAGCGAGCTGCGGGTACTTCCTCGTCCTTGTCTTTCTTGAATCGCACCACATGGGAACTGCACAGAAATTAAAAATCGAATATTAGTACCCGTGCCAACAGGCGTGAGATTGAGGGAACCCTCCAGTTTGCAAGCATGTGTACATACTGGAGAATAGCTACCATGTTGAGTTTATTTGATTTCGCAGACTCCTCTACTTCTTCCAAGGCGGCAAATCTGAGATTTTGTAAACCTGGCCAGGGCATTCTTGAATTGCACCACATGGGAGCAGCATATGATCAATCAAGAATTGTTTTTTATTTCCTTTTAATTTTTCAGTTTTTATGTATTGCACATGATTTATCAAGAAACGGGTTTTTCATTCGAATGCACACGAGCAATCAATATCATTTTTTCTTTTTCCTTCCAGTTTTTACTTATTGTCAATCAAGAAACCTTTTTTTTTTCTTTTCTCCTTCTTTCATTCTGTTCCAGTTTTTATTTATTGCACATGATCAATCAAGAAACCTTTTTTTTTCTTTTCTTCTTCTTTCAGTCTGTTCCAGATTTTATTTATTGCACATGATCAATCAAGAAGCAGTTTTTCAGTTGTGTATTGCACATCATCAATAAAAAACAGTTTTTCATTCGTAATATTGCACATGATCAATCATGAAGCAGTTTTTTAGTTTGTTTTATTGAACATGATCAATCAAGAAACATATTTTTATGTGTATTATTGCACATGATCAATCAAGAAGCAGTTTGTTTCCTTTCAATCCATTCATTGTACATGATCAATAAAGAAACAGGTTTTTATTTGTAGTATTGCACATGATCAATCAAGAAGCAGTTTTGTCCTTCCAGTTTTTTATTGCACATGATCAATCAAGAAGTAGGGTTTTATTTGTATTATTGCACATAATCAATCAAGCATTTTTTTCCTTCCAGTTTTTTTATTGCACATGATCAATCAAGAAGCAGTTTTGTCCTTCCAGTTTTTTATTGCACATGATCAATCAAGAAGTAGGGTTTTATTTGTATTATTGCACATAATCAATCAAGCATTTTTCCTTCCAGTTTTTTTTATTGCACATGATCAATCAAGAAGCAGTTTTGTCCTTCCAGTTTTTTATTGCACATGATCAATCAAGAAGTAGGGTTTTATTTGTATTATTGCACATAATCAATCAAGCATTTTTTCCTTCCAGTTTTTTTATTGCACATGATCAATCAAGAAGCAGTTTTGTCCTTCCAGTTTTTTATTGCACATGATCAATCAAGAAGTAGGGTTTTATTTGTATTATTGCACATAATCAATCAATACATATGTTTGGGGTTCAGTTCATCAGTGCTTCCTCTTTTTAAGACCTTCCTACACGGTTGGGCAAGTCCTTTTAGCCTATTTGGCCTACCCCTAGACTGTAACATACGTACATACATACATACATACATAACTCAAGATCCAAAGCAAATCTCTGCAAAAGTTTGGTGGTTGCCCCCAGTGAAAGAAAACGGGCTGGCCCCCTCAACCTTACGCCTAGTAATAATTAGTAAGGCGTACTATTTATGTATTTATCTCTGACCAAGTGTGATCATACACATCTGCAGCATGGGGTATGCTTGGTGTGTGGTGTGTCTGAATTAAATGATCACAAGGGGGTGATCCACATATGATAGCATCGCTATAGCATGAACTCGGGACAGGTTACGGGCGGTAATACGATTGTGTGGGGTTCAGTTCATCAGTGCCTTTTTCGTTTTATTCCCGTAGCAGGACAGGGGTATATGGAATGCCCACTATAGACTGTACAACGGACCGTTGTCGATTGTCGGTAGCGGTATGATGTAACACCACCACCTCCACCACCTTAACGCATTGAATAGACATGGAATCTCGTCTTGCAATGTCGGAATCAGCGTCTCTATAGCACGAACGCAGGACCTCAATTGGCAAATCGATTTGTTGGGGCCCAGTTCATCACTGCTTGTTTTCGTAGTAGCCCTCCTGAATCAAGGTTGTGCAGGACCCTTAAGCCTAGTTGGCTACCCCTGGACTGTAACAAATACACAGTGTCGGAGCCAGGCGTGCCTGCCAGAAAACAATGAAGGATGCGACAGTATATTTTCGGTCGCTCTTATGCAGCTGTTGTCGCGTGTTGAGAAAAAATGAACCATAGAACCTACGAAAAGGATTTATGAACACACAATAAAAATCAGCCTATCCTAATCTCACCTTGATCGGTTAGTTTTGCACGCGCGCGAGTAAGTGTGTAGGGTAATCACACCCGATTTAGCTTTGATTAGAGTCGCCAGCATTTCGCAAATTGTTTGGTTAGTAGCGATAGTATTGTTTCGTTGAACAGTGGTGCTCCAGGTTGCTTACTGGACATATATAACGTCGGACTCCGAAAAAACCGGTTACTAAGTTCTGTTAAGATCAACTCGGATCTCCGTCACAGCTGGACCCTACGTGGCTCCGACACTTGTCGAGATTAAGAATGACAGGACTGGGCGGGTCTGGGTAGGTGATAAACCGTAACCGTATACCAGCCATCAGAAAAACTCGGCAAATTATACCATATAATTTATTTTTTAGATACGAGCAACGGCGTCTTGGCAGCTCCCCTGACTGGCTGTTGAGGCGAACCAAATGCATCCTAGTGCAGCTTGAATTATAGTGCACTATGAATAGTGCGAAGCAGACACAATCTGCTGTCCAGACCTGCTGAAATATTTGGGTTCAGCTCAGTGGCTAACTTAAGGAGCTGCCTAGTCGCCTAGAAGCTACTGCTAGCAGTCGATTGGAAAAGCTCTGAATTATAAACTTTCATACCGACATCTCGTAGCTCTACACTTCACATGGCTGGAGGAAAAAGGTAATGATAACGCCTGGTGGGGCGTGGTATTAAGGGAACCCGTCGTACGCGGGTAGGGAGCGCTCTTCTACCTCTTCCGGACAAGCTACCATCGCGGTTGACAACGACCTGCAACGCCAAGAGCGACCGAAGGGGGAATCGAACCCCCGACTGTTCATCTTTAAAGTGATTTGGTCTACCACTAGACCAACGTGTATCACTGAAAGAGGCTAGAGCATGGGGATGGCTGGGGAAAGAGCATCGGGCATTTGTTTTGCCTTGGTTGGAAATCAATTAGCTTCAGGCTGTGTCTCGAATTTTTGTTCTTCTGTGCCCGACCAAACCCAATGGTGTGTTACGGGAAACCGAAAAATGCTCAAGTCACCTTATCCCACAACAAACACCTGCATACGGTACTGTATGTACCGTAATTATATTAATTAGGGATTTCTGTGGTTGGTCCTAGTGGAAGCAAACGGGCTGGCCCCCTCAACCTTTCGCCTCGTAAGAAGGCGTACTATTTATTTATTTATTTAGGGAATTCTGACTCGAGGACGCAAGGAGGTGATTCATTGAACACAAAACACACAGCTACATAGTTCTCCGCCACCTCTCAAGCATATTTACCGCCCCTCCATTGGTAGCGACCTCAGTACATCAGGCGTGCTGCCGGATGAGCAAACTAGTAGGGTTGGTCAAGACCCTTTATTTAGCCTACTTGGCCTACCCCTGGACAATAACATACACATACATCCATGTATACACTATACAGGGTGCCCTGGCGGGGCCCCAGGAGGTCGGCCCAGGGGCGGGTTGTAATGTTCGTCAAGCAGCAGTGGCAGCCTCATAGGTAAAAGATGCACAAGCAGGTGCTTACATATCCGTACAATTTAATATTTGGAAGGTCAAGAAGCAATATAGCATGGCATGGTATTATTATTCAATGTCAGCATCTAGTCAGCATCAAATCAGAATCCGGTTTTCATCTGGCCAGCATCTCGTCAGCATCTACACAGCATCTAGTCAGCATCAAATCAGAATCTGGTTATCATCTGGCCAGCATCTTGTCAGCATCTAGTCAGCATCAAATCAGAATCTGGTTTTCATCTTGCCAGCATCTCGTCAGCATCTACTCAGCATATAGTTAGCATCAAATCAGAATCTGGTTATCATCTGGCCAGCATCTAGGCAGCATCTAGAATCCCCGTACACCTGCTAGCAGACAGCCTATCATTCTGTGCACATGGTGTACCAAGAGGGAGCTGTTTTCAAGTGCTTGTGGGTGCTGTATGAGCTTCAAAATATCCTCAATACTAACTCCCCCCAACCCCATCCTCCTATCAGCCGACAGCCGATCGCTCTGTGCTCATCGTTGACCGAGAGAGAGCTGTTTTCAAGCGCTTGTGGGTGCTCTACGAGAGTGCCATAACGTTCTAAAAACTAACTTACCCAACCCCATCCTTCTATCAGCTGACAGCCGATCGTTCTGTGCTCATGGTGGACCGCGAGGGTGAGGTTTTCAGGAGCTTGTGGGTGCTGTACGAGCTTCAAAATATCATGGTGAACTCCGAGGGCACGGCAAGTACAGCAGCAAAGCTGGTCACTCTCCCCATTTCTTGGTCTTGGAAAGATCTGAAGGTAGCTTGCACTGTTTGTGTTTGTGTGCGATGCATCGCCATTCCGTCGCTGCATTGCGATGCATGGGTCTGGCTAAACTAGTCGATATATCAAATTTTCAAGTCAGTTAATGTTTATGGGGCTATAGTCAGAAATGCCTTCCACAACCCCCACGGGCTCCACGCTTTGTGCTGTGCGGGGTTTAGGGGGCAGCGCTTTGCACTGGGTTCGCACCGTGTTGCTTAATTTGCGACGCGTCACACGAAAACAACAGTGATGGCTATTTCCCTGTCCTGGCAGGGGGAGGAGGAGGTAGTAGTCTGAACTTGACCAGATTGTGGGGACAACTTCTTAACCACATCCCTGAAAGATTCTGAGAATCTGAGGCTCATAGCTGGGGTCTCAAGACATCTACAGATGTTTTAAATTTGAATTTAATTTTAAAGAAAAGATAAAAAATTAAAATTCAAATTCAAACTGATTGGGCGGTATATGTGTCCTACTACTCTTAAGTTGACCCTGTAAAAATCCCCATACAATTTGAAAAATAAATGACCCTTTTATTCAACTTTTCCATAATCAATTTTGGGTATTACCGGTAATATCTGGCAACCCAGGCCAAATATTATAGAATTCTTTCATATCACCATCAACATTTGTATTGCAACGATAACTTTCCCAATAAATCATAGGGTTACATGTCTGCTATAAGATTGCTTCAAATCACCTCCAATATTAAAATAATAACGATCATAATCGAATAATACCAGGAATAATCGAATAATAAAAATACATAAAAACCAACAACACCTTTCCAAATATACCATAAGGTTCCATGTCTGCTATAAGATTGCTTCAAATCACCATCAATATTAAAATAATAACGAGAATAATCGAATAATACCAGGAATAATCAAATAATAAAAATATAAAAAATCCAACAATACCTTTCCAAAAAAGGAAATATCAAATCATAAGGTTCCATGGCTGCTATAGGATTACTTCCAATCACAATCTCTATTTGTAATTCAGCAACAACACCTTTCCAAAACAATCCATTTCAAAAATTATAATTCATATTTGTAATCCAACAACACCTTTCCAAAACAATCCATATCATAGTATATACTTCATTTTTGCAATCCAACAACACCTATCCAAAACAATCCATATCACATAATATACTTCATATTTGTAATCCAACAACAACTTTCCAAAACAATCCATATCACCATCTATATTTGTAATCCAACAGCATCTTTCCTAATCAATCCTTACCTTCTATATTTGTAATCCAACAAAACATTTCCAAATACAGATCCATGTCACCATCTATATTTCTAATCCAACAACATCATTCCAAATCAATCCATATCAAAATCTAAACTTTGAATCCCACAACATCGTTCCAAATCAATCCATATCACAATCATTATTTAAAAAAGCATTATCCCACAACATCGTTCAAAATCAATCCATATCACAATCATTATTTAAAAAAGCATTATCCCACAACATCGTTCCACATCAATCCATATCACAATCATTATTTTAAAAAACATTATCCCACAACATCGTTCCAAATCAATCCATATCACAATCTTTATTTATTAAAACATTATCCCACAACATCGTTCCAAATCAATCCATATCACAATCATGATTTAAAAAAACATTATCCCACAGCATCGTTCCAAATCATTCCATATCACAATCATTATTTACAAAAGCATTATCCCACAACATCGTTCCAAATCAATCCATATCACAATCATTGTTTAAAAAAGCATTTTCTCACAACATCGTTCCAAATCAATCCATATCAAAATCTACATTTTGAATCCCACAACATCGTTCCAAATCAATCCATATCACAATCATTATTAAAAAAAACATTATCCCACAACATCGGTCCAAATCAATCCATTTCGCCATCTACATTTGTAATCCAACAACACCTTTTCAACCTGAGATAAACTGAAATAACCTAATAGCCTTGATTAGCCTGGATATAACCTGGGTTAGCCTGGTTACCTCACAGGGTGCCTCACAAATCAATCCATATCACCATCAAGAGCAGTGTTTTACTTTTTAGCTGCGAGCAGCAGCTTCTAGGTAGGCTATTCAGCTAAACTTGGCGCAACCTCGAGCACGTCAGCTTTGCAGAACTGCTGAAATAGTTCGGTGCATCCCAGTGGTCAGTGGCTCAGGGAGCTGCCTAGACTTCTATGAAAGTCCGAAAAGAAAAACCTTTATCAAGTTTTTAAATCCAACCACACCTTTCACAGTTATCCAAAGAAAAGGCTGCGATGGGATTGTTTCAAATCACAATTAAAATTTGAGATAAAATACAATTTATCTTCAACTTCCAAACAAAATGTATACAAAATCGATCAATTTTCAGAAATGTATTAAAAAACACCCAACAGCACCTTTCACAGTAATCCAAAGGTGCCATGGCATCTAAATTATTGTTTCAAATCACCATCTTTGCATCGAATGGTGAACAAGATAAAGTTGTGTATGTATTTTTGTGTGTGGGGGTGGGTGGGTGGGTGGGTGGGGTGGGGGGATGATTTGCTTAGCTGGATTCAAGACATTATAATTATTAGTTTTTTTAATCCAACAACACCTTTCACAATGAATCCGAAGATGCCATGGCTTCTATGAGATCGTTTCAAATCACCATCAATATTTAAATAACACAAATGATCAAATAATAACAAGAATAATCGAACAATAACGAGAAGAATAGAATAATAATAAAAAAGCAAAATCCAGCAACACCTTTCCAAACATATATGAAGGTGCCATGGCTGATGTGGGATTGTTTCAAATCAACATCAATATTAAAATAATAATAATGATCAAATAATAACGAGAGGAAGCGAATAATAACGGGAAGAATAGAATGATAAGAAAAGAAAAATGAAGAATCCAACAACGTCCTTCCAACTAAATCCTTCTAAATCTGAAGGTACCATTGGCCTCCCCCAAGCTATCTGAACCAATTTGGCCCTTTTGACGCAAAAGGTCAAATCTCGCTGCTCGCTGAAAAATCGAGGTCGCCATTGGTCATACATTCATCGTGATGGATCAACTGAACTTTTCATGCAACTAGTTGTTTTTAGGGGTTCTGGGACACGTAGAGAGGTCGTTAAAACCCTAACAAATCCTTAATCCACCAGAAAATAACTTCTAAGGCACAACTTGGATGAGGACCCCACCAGCATAAGCCTTCTCCCTTTTCCTTCAAAAAAATAAAACGAAAAAAGTGGCTGGGAATCGCTGGCAAAATTTTAGTGGCCCTCCAAACAATAATTATGGTCACTTGGTGGTTCAGATAGCTTGGGGGAGGCCCATTGCTGCTATGGTATTATTTCAAATCACCATCAATATTAAAATAATGACCACATAATAAGGAGAATAATCGAATTATAATAAAATAATAAAACATCCAACAACAACGCCTCTTGGGGTAAAAGTCCTTTCACAACTAAAAACAAAAAACCAAATATACCTGAACTTGAAATGGCTGCTATGGGATTATTTCAAATCACCATCAATATTAAAATAATGACCAAATAATAAGGAGAATAATCGAATTATAATAAAAAAAAAACATCCAACAACATCGCCTCTTGAGGTACAAGTCCTTTCACAACTAAAAAAATTAAAATAAATATTTCCAAATATATCTCAAGGTGAAATGGCTGCTATGGGATCTCAAGCAAACTGTGCTGTCAAAGGAGACAGACAGGAAGCTGCTGATGGCGGAGATCGAGAGCAAACTGGGAGGTGGTTCACTGGACAACCTGGTGACAAAGCTGAAGGTGGGTGATGCTGCAGATCGAGAGCAAACTGGTAGTAGTGGTGTGTATGTGTGTGTGTGAATGTTAGTGTATGTGTGTGTGTGAATGTTAGTGTATGTGTCCCCCCCCCCCCCCCCCCCTTCCCCCTGGTAAGCTAGAGTTGGTCTTGCATGTCCGAGTTTGGTCGAACAAAGCCTAAACCCTTAACCATAGAGCTCATCAAGTGTTCATGTTGATAAGCCCCCCCCTGGTAATCTACAGTTGACCTAAATCGGACACCTTAATGGCCTAAACCCTAAACCCTACACAGGCCAAATGATGCGCCGAATAATATGGTGGCATAAACCCTACACCTTACACAGGCTGAGATGATGCGCCAAATAATCTAGTGGCCTAAATCGGACACCTTAATGGCCTAAACCCTTAACCCTACACAGGCCAAATGATGCGCCGAATAATATGGTGGCATAAACCCTCAACCCTGCACAGGCAGAGATGATGTGCCGAATAGTATAGTGGCCTAGATCCAAAACCCTAATTGCCCAAGCCCTAAACCTACACAGGCCGAGATGATGTGCCGGAAAGTGGTGGGCCTGCGGGAGAGCATCAAAGGCTTATGACATAAACCCTGAAATCTAAACCCTAAAATCTAAACCCTAAACCATAAACCTTAAACAGGCCAAGATGATGTGCCGGAAAGTGGTGGGGCTGCGGGAGAGCATCAAAAGCTAATGGCCTAAACCCTGAACCCTAAAATCTAAACCCTAAACCCTACGCAGGCCGAGATGATGTGCCAGCAAGTGGTGGGCCTGCGGGAAAGCATCAAAAGCTAATGACCTAAACCCTAACCCCTAAACCCTACACAGACCGAGATGATGTGCCGGAAAGTGGTGGGCCTGCGGGAAAGCATCAAGGGCAAGCGCTTGAAGGGAATGCTTGCATCATGCATCCAGCTGGCATCTATAGCAGCTGCCCAGAAGCTGTATGACGAAGCTGTGGAGCATGTCGAAGCTGCACAGAGCCTTGCTGAATCAAATGGCGGGCCAGCATGTGCTGAGGTAGCTGACTGCAAACACTTGCTTGCTCTCTACAAGTGGTTCACCCTTTTGGTACTGCTTGTACTGCATGTGCTGAGGTGGCTGACTGCAAACACCACCACAACCACCGTCACCATTACCACCACCACCGCCACCATCACACCACCATCGCCCCCACCGGTCATCCCCAACCCCCCTACCACTACCACCACCACCACTTATAACCACCACTTACATTCCCACCCCTAACCAGGTCCAAAGGCATAAGAAGGCACAACATGTCCAATTGTTCACGACCACGACCACAACAACCACCACCACTACACCACCCCTTACACCCTAACCCCTAATCCCATGTTGAAAGGAATCAAAAGTGACAACATGTCCGATTTGTTCACGACCACAACCACCACCACCACCACCACTTACACCACCCCTTAACTCCCACCCCTAACCCCAGGTTGAAAGGAATCAAAAGTGACAACATGTCCGATTTGTTCACGACCACAACCACCACCACCACCACCACTTACACCACCCCTTCACTCCCACCCCTAACCCCAGGTTGAAAGGAATCAAAAGTGACAACATGTCCGATTTGTTCACGACCACAACCACCACCACCACCACCACTTACACCACCCCTTAACTCCCACCCCTAACCCCAGGTTGAAAGGAATCAAAAGTGACAACATGTCCGATTTGTTCACGACCACAACCACCACCACCACCACCACTTACACCACCCCTTAACTCCCACCCCTAACCCCAGGTTGAAAGGAATCAAAAGTGACAACATGTCCGATTTGTTCACGACCACAACCACCACCACCACCACCACTTACACCACCCCTTAACTCCCACCCCTAACCCCAGGTTGAAAGGAATCAAAAGTGACAACATGTCCGATTTGTTCACGACCACAACCACCACCACCACCACCACTTACACCACCCCTTCACTCCCACCCCTAACCCCAGGTTGAAAGGAATCAAAAGTGACAACATGTCCGATTTGTTCACGACCACAACCACCACCACCACCACCACTTACACCACCCCTTCACTCCCACCCCTAACCCCAGGTTGAAAGGAATCAAAAGTGACAACATGTCCGATTTGTTCACGACCACAACCACCACCACCACCACCACTTACACCACCCCTTCACTCCCACCCCTAACCCCAGGTTGAAAGGAATCAAAAGTGACAACATGTCCGATTTGTTCACGACCACAACCACCACCACCACCACCACTTACACCACCCCTTAACTCCCACCCCTAACCCCAGGTTGAAAGGAATCAAAAGTGACAACATGTCCGATTTGTTCACGACCACAACCACCACCACCACCACCACTTACACCACCCCTTCACTCCCACCCCTAACCCCAGGTTGAAAGGAATCAAAAGTGACAACATGTCCGATTTGTTCACGACCACAACCACCACCACCACCACCACTTACACCACCCCTTCACTCCCACCCCTAACCCCAGGTTGAAAGGAATCAAAAGTGACAACATGTCCGATTTGTTCACGACCACAACCACCACCACCACCACCACTTACACCACCCCTTAACTCCCACCCCTAACCCCAGGTTGAAAGGAATCAAAAGTGACAACATGTCCGATTTGTTCACGACCACAACCACCACCACCACCACCACTTACACCACCCCTTCACTCCCACCCCTAACCCCAGGTTGAAAGGAATCAAAAGTGACAACATGTCCGATTTGTTCACGACCACAACCACCACCACCACCACCACTTACACCACCCCTTCACTCCCACCCCTAACCCCAGGTTGAAAGGAATCAAAAGTGACAACATGTCCGATTTGTTCACGACCACAACCACCACCACCACCACCACTTACACCACCCCTTAACTCCCACCCCTAACCCCAGGTTGAAAGGAATCAAAAGTGACAACATGTCCGATTTGTTCACGACCACAACCACCACCACCACCACCACTTACACCACCCCTTCACTCCCACCCCTAACCCCAGGTTGAAAGGAATCAAAAGTGACAACATGTCCGATTTGTTCACGACCACAACCACCACCACCACCACCACTTACACCACCCCTTAACTCCCACCCCTAACCCCAGGTTGAAAGGAATCAAAAGTGACAACATGTCCGATTTGTTCACGACCACAACCACCACCACCACCACCACTTACACCACCCCTTCACTCCCACCCCTAACCCCAGGTTGAAAGGAATCAAAAGTGACAACATGTCCGATTTGTTCACGACCACAACCACCACCACCACCACCACTTACACCACCCCTTCACTCCCACCCCTAACCCCAGGTTGAAAGGAATCAAAAGTGACAACATGTCCGATTTGTTCACGACCACAACCACCACCACCACCACCACTTACACCACCCCTTCACTCCCACCCCTAACCCCAGGTTGAAAGGAATCAAAAGTGACAACATGTCCGATTTGTTCACGACCACAACCACCACCACCACCACCACTTACACCACCCCTTCACTCCCACCCCTAACCCCAGGTTGAAAGGAATCAAAAGTGACAACATGTCCGATTTGTTCACGACCACAACCACCACCACCACCACCACTTACACCACCCCTTCACTCCCACCCCTAACCCCAGGTTGAAAGGAATCAAAAGTGACAACATGTCCGATTTGTTCACACCATTACACCAACCCCACCCTTCACTCCCACCCTAACCCCAGGTTGAAAGGAATCAAAAGTGACAACATGTCCGATTTTTTCACGACCACAACCACCACCACCACCACCACTTACCCCACCCTATCCACCCTAACCCCAGTTGAAAGGAATCAAAAGTGACAACATGTCCGATTTGTTCACGACCACAACCACACCCACACCACACCACCACTTACACCACCCCTTCACTCCCACCCCTAACCCAGGTTGAAAGGAATCAAAAGTGACAACATGTCGATTTGTTCACGACCACAACCACACACACACCCACTTCACACCACCCCTAACTCCCACCCCTAACCCCAGTTGAAAGGAATCAAAAGTGACAACATGTCCGATTTTTCCCGACACAAAAAACACAAACAAAAAAAAAAAGTAACCAAAAAGGAGAAAATATATCCAAGAAAAAACAGGCGGTTGCGAATTGGTATGGAACTAGCTTATCTAATCGGGGATCCCAAGCTTATAAGGGGTGTGAACCGATTCGGGCGAGTGGTTGTATCAATCTTCCTTTATTCGGGTCTGACATTCTAATTAAAAACTGTAAGTTCCTTACATCTTTCTTTTAAATATTAAACCTTTACATCGGCTAAATAAATTTTCATCGTTTACATTACCCTTCTTCCGATACATAAAATAATAATGGATTACCACGAAATATAAATTAGCTGGAGCCGTA
>JACBWV010000715.1:0-29440 GCA_013435795.1 Chlamydomonas sp. ICE-L
TGGTTGTTTTGTATTGTGTGCTGGGGTTTTGTGTGTGTGTGTCCTGTTTTTTGTGTGTGTTTTTGTGGTTTTGTTTGTGGTGTTCGATCAGGTTGGTAAGCCACGCGCTAAAGGGACGCAAGTAATAAAGCGGATGAATAGGTAATGCTACTTGTTTTTTGATGACTTTGTATGTGTGTTGTGTGTGTGTGTGGGTGTTGTGTTATGATTACGTTATCCACATGAGCACGTGTGGAGGCATTTCCTTAAGGCCGTTGTCGCCTGGTGGAAAATCCGGACCCTAACCAAACGTCTGCATCAACTTACTAGGCCTATTGGATCCAGGCAAACCTTAACCGCGTACCTGCTTTGCTGATTCTACTTGTTGCACTGCCTTTTCTTGCTTGAAACCTGTGGTTTAAATGTATTTAAGTATGTACATATGTATGTATGTATGTATGTATGATTAAATGATCTGCATAGCCCGAACCCGTGACCTTTCAGTAAGATTGTTGGGTCTCAGTTCACAGTGGCTTGTTTTTCTTCACACTGACTTTCCTGATTTGAGTTTGGTGAAGTTCTTTTATAATATTTGGCTGTCTACGGACTGTACAAAAACATACATACAGGTATGCGTAGCAGCTTCTAGGTACTTTCCAATCTTCTATGGACTGTTACACAACATACATACAACATACCATACAATACTACATTCATAAGACATACATACAACATACATACATACAATTCATACTTTCATACAGCTGTCGAGCAGCTTCTTGTAGCTTCCTTTAGCCTATTTGTTGTTCTAACCCGTGGACTGTACAAATACATACATCAGGTATGCTAGTAGCTTCTGGTAGCTTTTCCTTTGGGCCTATTTGGCTTGTCACCCGTGGACTGTTATAAATACACATCCACACAGAGCTTGTTTTTCTGCTACCAGAGTGATCGCTACCGTGGGACCCTGTTTTGGGCCACACCTTCGGGTTTAAGTTTTAGAGGTTTCGCTACCATGAGACTCAAATTCAGTCCCCGCCCCCCCCAACCCTTTAACCTAAATCGCTACGCACAAACCAGGAGCCCAACTTTGGAAAGAAACCAAATCCCTGAATCTTACCAGGATGACCCCCTTTATGAAACAAAAAAAATCTCTGGACTGTAACAACTTGTACCAATACTGGTACAAATACTTTGTACAAAGACTGTTACAATCCTGTTTACCAATACTTGTGGACGTACAAATCGTTGCTGTACAAATACTTATTGACGTACAAATACTGTGGACTGTACAAATAGCTGTGGACTGTACAATCCTGGTGTCTGTACAATACTGGGTGGACTGTACAAATTCCTTGGACTTCAAATACTTGTGGACTGTACCAATACTGTGGACTGTACCAATACTTGTGGACGTATCTAATAGTGTGGAATGTACAATACTACTGGTGGACTTTAAACAAATACTGTGGCCTGTACAATACACTTTGACTGTACAAAATACTGTGGCGGTACGAAAAAAAGCTCTGACTGTACAAATACACTAAAGCAGATATGACGAGTACGTGACACGTACCTTGTAGACAATGCGGTCGGCATGCATTGCCATGCTCTGATCTGATGCTGTTGATGCTCTTATCTGGGAGGTGCTCCTTTTTGTGTTGGTCTGGACTGTAACACGTCCAAGCAGTGCGAAGAGTACGTGACACGTACTGCAACATTTGTTTTTTACTGCAAAAATTTATATTTCCTGCAACATTTTATATTTACTGCAACAATTTGTGTTAACTGCAACATTTGTTTTTTACTGCAACAATTTATATTTCCAGCAACATTTTGTATTTACTGCAACAATTTGTGTTTACTGCAACTTTTGTTTTTTACTGCAACAATGTATATTTCCACCAACATTTTGTATTTACTTATGCACTTTGTATTACTGAAACAATTCATATTAACTGCATTGGTGGTTGGACCCAGTGCATGCAACCGGGCTGGCCCCCTCAACCTCATGCCTCGTAATAAGGCATACTATTTAGTATTGATGTCTGTACTGCAACATGTTGTATGTGTATTGATTTGCAGGAGAGTGAAGTCGTGTGGAGTGTCTGGGTACAATTAGGGTCAGCAAGGGTTCCAGCTGGAAGCTGGTGGTTGTGGTCCTAATCCTCCAGAACTGGAGGAGATGGTTCAACTGAAGGAGCTTTTTTTGTAGATCACACCTTTTCGGTTTCACAAAGATTTTACGTCCTTTTCGGCTTGCAATGGTGGTGTCTTTGTGCGCTAGCCCTATCATGCAAGATTCCTTCAACCTGTTCCCTTGAAGCCCCGCATCTTTAGAGAATTCCAAGTTTTTACAAGCTGCTGGTTGTAGCCTGACTCCTACTATTCAGGAGTGATGTTGATGTTAAATTGAAAGGGGCCCACTTTCGTGTTTCAATTAACACTTAAAAATAACAGGGTCCATGCACTTGCTCTGTCAGCAATCCCAGCACTTCATTTACAGCACTCCCATTTTTACAACTGGTTGTTGTAAGCCTGACCCCGTCCTAACAAGAGGATATGGTTGATTTACAATTAAAGGGGCACTTTGTTTTCATACACTTATATTTTATCGTACGTACATACCAGTTGAAATCAACGTCACATAATATTACATTACATTCTATAGTTAAGCTGTTATCTTTTAAAATCTTGTAACGCTCTCAACTTAAACACAACTCCCATCCCCGGTCGCCTGTTTCATCAGCTCTCCTCCTCTCCCCGACTGGGGTCCCGGCTATCTGCGCCCGGTCACTTCTCCATGCATGGCCGATCTACATTGAGGCAGGCAGACTACTTCCAAGTATTGTGGTGTCCGTGCTCCCTTGTGGACTGTGGATCCTAGATCCCAGGGGATAGTTTGTAACAGTTTGTAAGTGCCTGCCCCGGTAGCGTGTGGGAATAAGCCTGGTCAGTCGGGAGAGAGCTATTAGGGTCCTGGGGAAAAGTTTGTAGTTGAAGAGCGTCACAAGATTGTAAAAATTCTTGTGGAGGTCAATAAAGGTATTATGCAGACTACTGAACGTGACAACTCATACACTCCGAAATACATACCTCACCATGTATTCCGACAGCTTATGCTCCTTGCAGCTTATTTACCTGCACATTTACCAACCCAGCAGGATTTGGGAGAACAAGCCCCTCGAACTTTTGCAGGACATCGCCATCCACATTATCCACGTACACAACGCTGCTGCTACATACCTGATACCACACTCCTAATGATAGTCTGATCTCACTCAGGTATCTTAGGGAATGATGCGGCTGACACGCTCGGGAAAGAAGAGACGACTGGTCGACTGCGACTGGTTACGATATAATTAAGGGCGGCCGGAGGCGCGTTCCAAATGAAATTGCCAGAGGTCAAAATTAAAAATATATTAATTGATTTAAATTTAATTTGATTTTATGTTGTGTTTTTAATTCAATTTAATTTAATGTAAAATCAATCAAATTACCGTTATGCGTGATTCCGAATTCGTTTAATTGACTGACTTTCTATGAATTTGAATTCCATCGAAATTAAGTACCTTTGATGTACTTGTATTGTATTGTATCCGAATGCGATATTGAGTATTGTCCTATGTCTAAGAAAGGCGTCGTTTAACTAAAATAAGAATTTAGAGATTGAGGAATTGACCGTACTGTCGTTGCATAATGTCGCGCGGGCTGCAAGCAGTTTGAAGCGGTTGGAAGGTGACGTAATCTGTTGGTTACAATGGGTTTCGGAGGTGGCGTACGGCAGAATGCGCGATTGGCGTGGACCGAAGGCCTGGGTGGACGTAAAACCCTCAGGGATCACCTCCTCTATCTCCGCCTCCTCCTGTAGTACGAGGGGCCCACTTGAGGCAGCCCCTTTTAACTGCCTAATTCTTGACCCCTGGCCACTAACTCTCAAGAATAGAAGGCCAATCAACTCAAATTGAGGTCATAGTAAGCCAAATTTTATATTGGGGTGTCGTACGGAGGTTGGGGCCGGTTGGGGGCGGGTGCGGGTGACAGGTTGGGGCCCTCTGGGATGGGGCGGGGTCGGGGCCTCACAGGGGCGGTACATTGGAAGACAAATTCTACGCTGCTGCCGACATTTCTGGTTCTCCATGTGACTTTTCAAGCCATCTCTTGTACAGTTCTCCATTGCCTGGCGAGTCCTGCTTTGTCGGAGTTCCCCGTTACATCAGTCGATCGAGTCCAACCTTCAAGTGTATGTGAAGAAAGGATAAGAAAGATCGACAATGACCTGGCCGCTCTGGGCCAGACTGGCCACCTTCATCTATGCTAGAGACAGAATCTGTCCGATGCATCTCCTCTAACTCCGAGCTGAGAAAAAACAATGCTGACCGAGGGGGCTGTTGGTCGAGATTTCCTATTTGCCACCTCGCAAGGAGAGCGATGCCTTGACGCTGCCAGCTCTTAGATCGGCACGCTTGCAGTCTAGCCTGGGCTTCCCCAGATTCTGATGTAAGCGTGCAGCTTGGGGTAGCGCATGATATCCTGGGCCAGCTGCCTTGACTCCGCCCCGTTTGTAGCAGACGTTCAGGAAAGAGATGGAAAACAACAAGTATTGGTTCCCCTACAGCACAGCGAGGAGGAGCTGAATTCTTCCCTGGTATTCCGTGCTAGCATTTGGGGGGAGGCTGTACCTGTCGAAGTTGTTTCCAACGGCAAGGTAAGAATTATTGCACGGCTACTAGCATGGCAAGGGTTGACCGCGATGGGTGCAGTGATGATGCAGTAAAGAGCTTAGACCGTTGGGCGTATCGAAAAGGCAACTCGAGATGTCCGATTATTGGTTTTTAGTTAGGTACTGAGTTAGTTCAACCCAGCCACAGATAATACCCATGTTAGAGCGCTCTAGGGACTTCCTACTATCTAATGCAGCAAGTGCAATGCTAGGACCATGCATTGCGCTCTAGTTAACAGCAACGGCTACATGTAGATCTTGATCTGCCAGTGGTATACCCTTGCTGCCTGCAGCACTTACGTACGCCCAGGTGGCTTCGCCCCCATAGTTGCCAGCTGGGGCCAAAATGTCTGCCAGTGACATTAATGTTGACTGGTGCCCTGAGGGTAGGGGACCCCTGGTGCCCAGGGCTCTCCCCGCCCCCCTTCAGCCCTGTCTTGCAGCCTCCCCCTTTTAGTCCCTTTTCATTGTGCCCTGGTCCAAGCTGTGCTTTCTTCTTTGTGTCTTTCCTCTAGTCTTAACTCTACGACCACACTCCTGATAACATAATGTAATCACACTGGTTTGCTTGATTGCAGGTCAGCGGTTTCTCGTGTGACCTCCAGGTTATCATCCCCGAGGCGGTACAGCAGGGTAAGAGGCGGTACATCCACCCGCTTACCATAATTGCCTACAGAAGCCATGATAAACAAGCCATCGCAGTTTCCAGGGTGTTGCTCTTCGAAGAGACTAGGGAGTGCATCCAGGGGGGGCTGAGGCCAGTGATCAAGCTGCTCTCCAGCCCCCAAGCCCAGGAAGCATAGCCTCCGAGCTGGGTGAGGCAACCGATGGTAAGCAGACGGTCAAGGCCCTGTGCAATCTGCTTAGCTCGCTGAACAAGGCCTCAGTCAAGCAGGGCCATCGCTGCCTGCCACAATGTGGACAGGAAGGCAATACAGGCAGTGAAACTGCTGTCCAGCCTGACTCAGTGCGGTGCACGCAACTCAGCTTGCTTCGTATGATTGTCTCCCTCGACCATTTCACTCCCCTCGGACATCATCGAAGCCTTCTCAGCCTTCCTGGACGGCTCTCCTTTGGAGGGCTGCAACCTTCTGCATTTGGCCGTCAAGAGTGGTGACCTGAGGACAGTGCAGGAGGTCCTGTCATGGGCTGGCCTTTACCCTGCCTTGCACACCCCATGGAGCGCGACTGACGTTAGTGGAATGACGCCCCTGCACCTGGACGCGTTGCTGCACAAGGGCCACGTTGCACGCTCGCTCATGATGCAGGGCAACGCAGAAGATGTGCGCGTGGCGTGGGACAGTGTCATGGGTGCTTGTCGAATGTCTCCCCACCAACTGTCTCTCCGTCTCCTCTCCAGCTCTTCACCAGCACACACACCAACACCTCAAGTTCAACACCAACACCAGCAGTTCAACACTCAACACCAACAGTCCAACACCAGCACCCTCTTCGAGGTAGGCAGGCGTTGTGGGGTGCATCCCTCCAGCTACAACCCGAGGCCCCCCCCATGGCCCTCAGTGCACCGCAGGGAGCCCGCAGCATGGCAGCGTCCGCTGCACTCCCCCACCCCCCCGTTGAGCATGCTACTATGTCCACCTGTCTGTGGGGATTCCCTGCTCCCTTGGAGAAAGAGTTTGCCAGGTGGCGAATGAGTCATTCCTTCCAAGTGCTCATGCTCATGCTCGCGGTGATCGCCAGCTTCCCGCTGCTGGTTGAAGGCATTTCTCAATGGTGACAGTCTGCTGGGGGGTCCTCTGGAATAAAGCCAATGGGTCTCTAATGGCAACCGGCTCACCACTTTGCTATGAACTTGTGCTTACAATCACCAATACCGTCGCGTGCATGCTCTCAAGCAAATGGGGCACGCTCCCGTTGCTTGAGTCTGGCGTTGGCGGACTCACCACCTTTTGGCGACATATCAGTTACCTTCCATTAATTCTGGAGTCGGGCACCTTAAACTTCCAATCCCGCTTGGTGCTCAGTACCCTAGGCCCCGGTTCTGGGCGCGCTGGCGTTCCCGACCTCCACTCCAGTCATGTTTGTAAGTCTCAGCACGGCTCGGCTTGTCTTAGCCAAGCCAATACTGGCCAGTGCCGGCCCTAAAGCTTCCATAGCGCTAGTGTCACGGGGTGGGCTGTCAGTTTTGTTGGTGTTAATTGCTATCATAGGCTATATAGATTGAGGCATAGGGACCCTGTTTTTAAGGATCAAGGCGGAAGCTGTGAGAAAACACAGCCCAGGTGAAGAAGCCAGCTCATCCCAATGAATATTAGACTGAGTATTCATTCTCCCCTGCCCAGTTCCCTTGGCAGGTAGAGCGTATGTTGACACATTGGCTGATGCGTATGTGCTTGGCCCAATGGCTCCGTCTGCTGCATTTGCTATCATGCTATTTGCTATTATGCTAATTGCTATCATGCAGGTTGCTATTTGCTAGTATGCTAATTGCTATCATGCAGGTTGCTGTTTGCTATTATGCTATGCTATGCAGGTTGCTTTTTGCTATCATGCAGGTTGCTATTTGCTACCTTGCTAATTACTATCAGTTGCTAATTGCTATCAGTTGGGTGGAGTACTCTGAACAAGTGCGTATTCTGTATGCTAGTGAGGCAAGTGTTTATATCATGCAACAACACTCAAAACAGCGAGCTTCAAGTATTTGGGGTGGAGTACTCTGAACGAGTGCGTATTCTGTATGCTGGTGGTAATTGCATCCTGCAACAGAACTAAGAATATCTAGCTTTAAGTATTTGAGTTGGAGTACTCTGAACGAGTGCATATTCTGTATGCTACTGAGCAAGTGTTTATATCATGCAACAACACTCAGAACAGCGAGTTTCAAGTATTCCGGGTGGAGTACTCTGAACGGGTGCATATTCTGTAGGCTGGTGGGTGATTGCATCCTGCAACAGAACTTAGAATAGCTAGCTTCAAGTATTTGGGTTGGAGTACTCTGAACGAGTGCATATTCTGTATGCTAGTGAGCAAGTGTTTATATCATGCAACAACACTCAGAACAGCGAGCTTCCAGTATTCTGGGTGGAGTACTCTTGAACGGGTGCATATTCTGTAGGCTGGTGAGTGAGTGCATCCTGCAACAGAACTAGAATAGCTAGCTTCAAGTATTTGGGTTGGAGTACTCTGAACGAGTGCATATTCTGTATGCTAGTGAGCAAGTGTTTATATCATGCAACAACAACTCAGAACAGCGAGCTTCAAGTATTCGGGGTGGAGTACTCTTAACAAGTGTGAATTCTGTAGGCTGGTGAGTGAGTGCATCTTGCAACAGAACTTAGAATAGCTAGCTTCTAGCATTGTGGGTGGAGTACTCTGAACGAGTGCGTATTCTGTAGGCTGGTGAGTGAGTGCATCTTGCAAAAACAATTAGAACAGTGAGCTTCAAGTATTTGGGGTGGAGTACTCTGAACAAGTGCGTATTCTGTAGGCTGGTGAGTAAGTGCATCCTGCAACAAAAACTCATAATAGCAAGGTTCTTGCCTGGTGGGTGGAGGACCAAGGCCTCTCCATATCCCCAGGGAGGGTCTTGCAACCCATTTTTTGTAATGTCGGCGTTCCGCCATTCTGTCGCTGCATGACGGCGCATGGGCCTGACTAAAAACTAGTCAGAAATGCCCCCCCCCCCCCCCCCCCCCCCCCCCCCCCCCCCCCCCCCCCCCCCCCCTCCCCCCCTCCCCACCCGAATACCCCAGGCTCCGTGGGGTTTGGGGAGGAGCACGTCGCTCAATTTGCGACACGTCGTATATAAACGATATTATAGTATATTCTCTTACGATTACTGTCTGAAAATGTCGCACCTCGTACACGATGTCGTACAACACGATATATCATGTGCTTGACTATCCAAGGGGTAACTATTTTCAGCTTTTCCAGCTTCCACTGCTCCCATCATATGACCGGGTGATGAGAGATCTGACCGCACGACTAGGTACCAGCACTGAAACGTTTTGGGGCTGCGTGTACCAGCTTCTAGACATTTCCCTCCTCCCTGTCCTTGGCCACATCTGGAGCCATCTGGTGCATGTGAAAGCTGATATGACATACATTGCAATGCAGCTGCAAGCATTGGGTTTGACCCAATGCTGGCCTTTGGAGCTTGGGGGAAGCTGCCTCAAGCTGGGAATGCTGCCCCAAGCCGGGAAAGCTGCCTCAAGCTGGGAAAGCTGCCCCAAAATGAACCGGTAGATACCAACTTGGCTGGTTCTATGAAGAAAAGCTATTATGCGTGTGGTCCCAGCACTGGGCTCTACACTAAATGGTGTAACGTGAACTGAGCACTATACTGCATGGTGTGACGTGTGCGGGGCACTACACTAAATAGGGTGACGTGCACAGGGCACTGCACTAACATGGTGTGACGTGCACGGGGGCACTACACAACGTGTGGACCTAGCACTGGGCACTACACTCATTGGTGCTTGCGGACCTTCTCACACGAATGGATACCAACTTTATTGGTACTATGAAGAAACGATATTATGTGTTTGGTCCTAGCACTGGGCACTACACTACATGTGGACCTAGCACTGGGCACTACACTATGTGTGGACCTAGCATTGGGCACTACACTACGTGTGGACCTAGCACTGGGCACTACACTACGTGTGGACCTAGCACTGGGCACTACACTGCGTGGTGCTAACAGACCTGTCCACACAAATTGATGCCAACTTGGTTGGTGCTATGAAGGGAAGCTAATAGATGTGTAGTACTAGCCCTGTTCATTTCACTTAGAGGTTACATGAACACGTTACATGAACACGTACTTACTTCATCAAAGTTAGAAGAATAATTGTTGCAACGTTTTATATGCCGGCAATTCGGCTTCTAACCGACTGCAAAGTACAGTACTTCCCCCCGTGCGATAACCACGGAAATCAGGGAGTGTGACAGGTTTCGAACTCAGACCGACTATAAACATGTCCAGGTCTGTACACCAACAGCTAAACGATTTCCAGCATTGGAAATAGCATCAGCATTAGGGTTGTTCTGGACGCTGTGTCTAGTGACGCACACGCAGATCCAGTGGGTCGGTTGCGTCACTGACACATATTTTTTTTTTTTGGGGGGGGGGGGGGGGGGGGGGGGGGGGGGGGGGGGGCATCTAGGAGGGTCTGGGTGTGTCGCAAACGCATATTGGGGCGTTCCGTTACGTCACAGACGCAGATTTAGGGTTCGTGTGTGGGGGGGGGGATCTCAGAGAGTCTGGGTGTGTCGCAAACGCAGGTTTGGGTGTTCTGTTGCGTCGCAGATGCAGATTTGGGGTTTGTGGGGGGAGGTATCTCAAAGGGTCTGGGTGTGTCACAGACGCAGATTGGGGCGTTCTGTTGCGTCGTAGACAAAGATTTGGAACCGGCTGCCTCTCAAAAAGCAGATTTTGAAACAGGCTGCGTCTTGAGAAGAGAATTTGGGGGGGGGGGGGGGCTGTACAACCCTGATTCGGGCCCAGGCCAAGGGGGGAGACCCACACAATGAATTTTGGGGGTCCCCCTGAACAAACCTGATCAGGGCTTCGACCATGGGGGGAGACCCACACAATGAATTTGGGGGTCCCCCTGAACAAACCTGATAAGGGCTTCGACCAAGGGGGGAGACCCACACAATGAATTTGGGGGTCCCCCTGAACAACCCTGATAAGGGCTTCGACCCAGGGGGGAGACCCACACAATTAATATGGGGGGCCCCCTAAACAACCCTGACAAGGGCCCTGAACAAGGGGGGAGACCCACACAATGGTGTCGTTTGACACTTAAATGTTGAGACACTCATACAGCACCACCTCCCCCACCCACATCTACACCACGCTATTTGAACTTGATTAGGGTGTGTTTCCAGTGGGGTTTTCGGTCACCGTTGAAGTTCTGCTGAAGTCCACCTGGCACGAAGTGTTTTCAGTGGGGTTCCGCTGACATTTTGATATGTCCCGCTGAAGTCCACGCTGGCTTTTTTGACCGCTGAAGGCCGACGTTGACTTCAGCGGATCCTACGTGGACTTCAGCGGAATGCAAAACTTTAGCGGGAGCCCTGACCCTCCCGCTGAAGTTTTCCATTCCGCTGAAGTCCACGTAGGATCCGCTGAAGTCCAGCCCGGCGAGCACCAAGTATTCTCTCCAGGATTCTCTCGATGAGGTTTGAGGCTTTCAGAACATTGACAATTTGACGTCCGCGAGAAACCAGCCCCTGCCCCACTAGAAACACACCCTTACCGGTACATGGCTCCAGCCAGTAATTCGGCTGCGGCCTTCTATACGATGCTATTATCTAGGTTCATTTTGAACTCTTACAAGGTTCTTTAGACAACTCTGGGCTGCTCACTGTCTGCCCATTCAATTCAAGTCCCCCCCGTGCAATACCCACAGAAGACAGGGAGCACACTAAGCGGACTAGACAGTTTAAAGACTTGTCCATGTCCAAGTTATCTGTGCTGTTGTCTCGGGGGGGCTTGCTTGCAAGCTGCCGAGCTTGAACTTGAACTTGGTTACATAGCTTCAGCTAGCAATTTAGCTGCTCGCCGTCTTTGGAGGGCCAGTTAACACGTGCCGAAGGCTAGTTGCCGAGGGCCGAACAGCTTGTAGGGCCAGTTATCAGCTCGAAGGGCCAGTGAACAGCTTGTAGGCTAATGAACACGTGCCGAAGGCCAGTTGCTGAGGGCCACTTAACAGCTTGAAGGCCCAGTTAGCAGCTTGTAGGGCTAGTTAATAGCTTGTAGGGCCAGTTAACAGCTTGTAGGGCTCCCTAACAGCTTGTAGGGCCAGTTAACAGCTTGTAGGGCTAGTTAACAGCTTGTAGGGCTCCCTAACAGCTTGTAGGGCCAGTTAATAGCTTGTAGGGCCAGTTAACAGCTTGTAGGGCTCCCTAACAGCGTGTAGGGCCAGTTTAATAGCTGTTAGGTTCCAGGTCACCAGCTGTAGGGCTCCTACAGCTGTAGGGGGCAGTTAATAGCTTGTAGGCCAGTAACAGCTTGTAGGGCCTCCCCTAACACTTGTGGGCCAGTTATTAGCTTGTAGGGGCCCGTTAAAACAGCTTTTAGGGCTCCCTAAACAACCTTGTAGGGCCTTTAATAGCTTGTAGGCCAGTTAACCAGCTTGTAGGGCTCCCTAACAGCTTTTGGCCAGTACAACAGCTTGTAGGGCTCCCTAACAGCTTGTAGGGCCAGTTAATAGCTTGTAGTGCTAGTTACAGCTTGTAGGTCCTAAGCACTTTAGGGCCAGTAATACTTGTAGGGTCATTAAGAGCTTAGGTCTCTAACCGCTATGTAAGGGCCAGTTAATAGCTTGTAGGGCCAGTTAACAGCTTGTAGGGCTCCCTAACAGCTTGTAGGGCCGGATAAGAGCTTGTAGGGCCAGTTAACAGCTTGTTGGGCCTGTATACAGCTTTTGTGGCCTGTTGGGAGCATGTAGGGCCAGTTAACAGCTCGAAGGGCCTGTTAACAGCTCGAAGGGTCTGTTAACAGCTCGAAGGGTCTGTTAACAGCTCGAAGGGTCAGTTGAAAGCTCGATGGGCCAATTAACAGCTTGTAGGGCCAGCTTGGGCGGGTCAACAGCTGAAAGGGCATGTTAACAAGGTTATACCTTGATTATATTGTCTATAAGCCTTCCGGCTGCTCACCGTCTGGAGGCGGAGTAATCATGGGCAGCATATGCACTACTACACGACGCTATTATACGTGCCATCTTGGGGGGGGGGGGGGGGGGGGGGGGGGGGGGGGGGGTCGCTTGCAGTAAAGCAAGGGCCAGATAAAGACATCTAGCGTATCATTTGGGAGTGGATTTTTATGCCAGTTATAGCCATTCAGCGGAACTCTTGGGAATCGATTTTTGTGCCAGTAAAAGCCATTTAGCTTTTCATTTGGGAATCGTTTTTTCGAAACAGGTCGTAGTTCATACCTCCGATTTGCCTGAAATCCCTAGAATTCTGGGGATTTCCGGAGAATTGTGTAAATACTCTGGGGGGGGGAGGGCAACTTCTAACCAAAATGACCCCATCGTCCAACTTTGTAGATATCATAGAGAGGATGAAGAATCCGGTTTTATTTCTTGATTTGGCCCAGTAGAAAATAAGTAACGGTGCTCCTAAGTTTGGGGGCGGGGGGGGGGGGGGGGGGGGGGGGGGGGGGGGGTCAGGAAAGAATCCGACATTTTCAAAAAATTATGTACTTTCCTGGCACTTTTTTCTAGCCCTCAGAATGACATGGGAGTGGAACTAGGGTGTTCTTCTACTAAATACCAGTCCAAAAATGCTAGTGGGGGAGAGACCCACCACACATTTTGCCCAGGGCATATTGGGGGGGGGGGGGGGGGGGGGGGGGGGGTGTCGGGGTCTCTCTCTCTCCTCCTCTCTCTCTCTCTCTCTCCTCTCTCTCTCTCTCTCTCTCTCTCTCTGCACACACAACGCCCTAACCAATATTTGTACAACAACGTACAGAGCGAGAGCTCATTCTTCTTTTTCCCTTCCCGTCACTGTGCGTCTGATTTTGTTCTGGTGGCTAGTGCTAGTTGATGTTATTCGATGGACCCACACTCAAAGGGCACTACCTGCGACCAGTGCAACAAAACAAAACAATTGCTTAGCGGCAACCACGGTAACTTAGGGAGCCATCAGAATTCTCTTGCGTGCTTGGCTGATTATTTAATGCCTGATTGAAGCTTGGATTGAAGAACTGATTATTGAAGGCCTGATCCTGGCCTGATTATTGAAGTATATAAGAAGGTGGGCACATTAGAGGCCAAGGGGCCCTGACCCACAAGCCCCACCAAACAATGTAACATTGATGATGATGATTTTCTATGTTCCAAACATTCCCAATGGTCTCTAGACCACCATAAATGGATAGGCCTTTGAAAACCCTGTAAAATGAGCCTAATTAGACACCATTACACTGAGTGGTGGCTGAGATAGTGACTGTATAGTGAGTTCCGGAGTGGGGGGGAGGGGGGGGGGGGGGTCTGCGGAAGGGTGCCTTAGCACTTTTTTGGGATGGGGTCTTTCACTTCTCCCCCCCCCCCCCCCCCCCCCCCCCCCCCCCCCCCCCCCCCTTGTAAATACTGCATTTCATTTAAAAATGCGATAGGAATCACACAGTTTAAATTCCATCCCTTGAAGGATAACGGTTTAATTTTGTAATTAAATTGTCAATGTAGCATGAACTCAGGGCTCCCGCCGATAAAACAATTGGTGAAGTATTCAGTTCATACATGCTCTTTCTTTGTAGCTCTTGCTATCATTGTTGGGCAAGTACTGTTATATGACGGCTTACACGTCGTATCTAGAGTGGCAAAGTGCCCACCGGTCTGAATCCCTGCTGGGCTCTGTTACCCTCTGTACCGCTTGCAGCACAGCAAGCGAAGCCACCTGTGGCTGCATGCACTACTATCCCAGTGCTAGCTCCAGTGCTGCCATCTCCTTTACCCTCATTTTTTTACCTCCTGTAATTTCATTCGGGACGCGCCTCCTGGTGCCCTCAAGAAATAGGATTGGCGGGAAATCCCCAAAACGGCTGAAAACAAATTACGCCATTAAAGTTGGCGATGTTTTCGAAATTGCGGTGCTCCATAAATTGGCTCAAGTTACATATTGGCGGAATCCTTTAAAATTGTTTTCTTTCCTTTCAAACCAGAATCAGGTGTGAGTCATAAAAAGAAAACACAGAGCAGCCCAGAGTTGGATGAAAATAGATGTTACAATCAAATTCAGAGTCTGGTGCGGCAGATTGCCCTGGGACGCAACCTACCAAAGTACCGAATGAGGATGCAAAACCTTTGGCTGCGTCCTAGAAATTGAAATTGAAATGGTTACATCCGTGTAATACAGTTACTCACAGGACGTGAAGTTAAGGACACCATAGCATAAGCCGGAGCTAGCTATAGTCACCGTGGCTGCGTCCTACTACTATCAACAGAATCCGCAGCCCACGGAAATGGAGTGGTGATGGGCCAATCAACTGATGGGTGAGACGCAACCAACATCCTGAACCTGCATCTGCGACGCGACCAACATCCCGAACCTGCGTCTGGGATGCAACGGACCCTCCCATGTTGCGTCCTGTGACGCAGGACGCTGCGGCATGCACTACCCTAGTCAGGTTTGGTAGATTTTATACCACCTAGGTTTATTATGCCAGCAAACACTAAGCCTCAAGGTTTATCGACCGAGCGATTCAAACCAGATTCAGGTGGGAGCCCGGAGTTGGATGAAAACAAATGTAGCAAAGGTGTGTACCTACCGGTACTCTGTCCATGCATCGGACAACCCCTCCTCATTTGAACTTTCGGGGGTATACAGCAGTACACTGTATTGAAGTGAACCCCACCTTAATGTTGGCGGGCGGCCCTAGTTCCAGGGGCTCCCTGTTTTGACCAGTCTGGGTACTTCAATTTGAAACACACAAAAAGCGTCAATAGCTGTAAAAACAATGCTTGTTTATTTTCTTCTTTATTCGTTTATGTTCAACTCAATCTCGGACAAATCTTTTTACCGCCCTCAATGTAGGAGAGACTCAAGAGATACACCGGTTCCACTGGAGGAGCATCTCCGAAGGGCACATTAGGGTTCGGCGTCCATGAGGCCTTCGTCTCAAGCCACCTGACGATGCCACTTCAACTTTCCGCTCAACACCAACTGATGACTTTCAGGTTCGCATTCATATGCGCACTTGCGTTTGCCCCCTTGGACCCATAGAATATGGGAGTATGATCAATACCGACGGCAGCACATTGGAACTGGCGACTAAACGTTACTGGCGACTGTATGATGGGGTGGTCATACTAGTCCAGCTGGCTTCTGCATGCGAGCAGATAGCCTACCAGAAAACTCTGAGTGATTAAACCCCCGTGCACGCTTCAGGCGTGACACGCGAAAGACAGACATGGAAACTCACGTCAACGGGTTCACCACTCGAGTGACCACCTCAGAATACAGAATTTATAACCACACCGCATGCGCATCACCAAGGTACGCCAGAATCCGCAACTCCGCGCACATCCCGACACTGAAACGACCAATATCAATTCCTTCAACGTGTACACATTTTCATTGTACAAGAGGGTAAAGCCAACTGCGTCTAATCCCTTTTCGATTTCCGGCATAGAAAGCTCACTTGGTCAACGGGTCGCAAAAATGCCAAAACATCATTGCACCCCTTTCCGAATGCATAGTGGGCAAAGCCGTACTCAGATCTATGCGTCCATGCTCACATGTGACTTGGGCCTATGCGGAATCGCGCGGGAGAATCTGCAAATTTCCTTGCCTGCTTTTCGATCCACATTCACCCTCCGACATATTTCGCAACTATCCACATGCGCCCTAATCTGCTCAGCCATTCCATGCCTGTAACATAGTTGGAGCTATGGAGCGCACTTTAGGGTGGGGACAATGCCCAACGGATGGCACGACATGGAACTCAGCTAGTAGGGGTTTGCAATTCCGCTCCAGCAGAAATGGATGGCCCATTGCCAAAATACCTAAGTTAGGCCGGGAGTAGAAAAAAAGATAGGCCACACCACGCCTAAAAAACCTGGGAAGGGCTGACCCCCCCCCCCCCCCCCCCCCCCTTAAACAGAAATGACCCCTTTTTGAAATACTTAGATATGGATTCCGGGGGTTTACAGTATGGCGCACATAATGGCATCCTCAGAATTCCCACAAAGGGATTGTGTGATAGTTAAAACCCACCCATATTATCAACCCATATCCTCTCATACTCTGGGCTGGGTTTGGGTTTGGGTTGGGGGGGGGTGGGGGGGTGGGGGGGGGGGGGGGGGGGGGTAAATACTTATTGCATGATGTTCAAAGTGGTGCCAATGGACTACCCTTACCAAGGCCTACTTAAAGGTGGTCTCAGAATTTCATTTGGAGGTCTGAGTAAAAAGTTAGCAAAAAAACCATATGGGGGCTGACCCCCCCCCCCCCCCCCCCCCTTAATGAGGTGATCAGAATGACCTGAAAAGTAACTTTTAATATTGCCTAGTTACATGCCATTACAGCCCCGTTCTTAGAAAAAATCGATCGGCCTGACTGAAAATTCTGTGTCCTTGGCACCTCCAGTTGACGCTGATAGGTTAGGCAGTAGTTCTCGACCACCTGGCCTACACGGATACGCAAGCATGACTGGAAGAAACGCTATAGTATGACAACTCAGCTACAGTACACAATCAGAAGTCCAAGTGAACCTGCTGTCCTTTCTTGAGAGGAGGTTCACTTGGACTTCTGATTGTGTACTGTAACTGAGTTGTCATACTATAGGAGTTAGGTTGAGTCAAGTCAAGAAAGCGTCGTTTGGAAGAGGGATAAGTGTGAGAGGGGTTTAGGAGATGACGCTTGCACACTTGGGGAAGTCGACAGATCGCTAAATGCGTACGAGCGCAGCGGAATGCACGCGGAACGCACGCGGAACGCACGCGGGGTCCGCGATTAGTCATAGCTAGTTAATGACTAATAACTTCTAAGCCCTATACCCGCGTCGCCTGTAGCTCGGAATCCTGAGACATTTCACCTACATTTAGCCAAGGCGGATTGTCGTCGAAATGTCTCTGACTTCTGAGACATTTCGCCTACATTTAGCCTAGGCGGATTGTCGTCGAAATGTCTCAGACTTCTGAGACATTTCGCCTGCACCTCGCCACGCACGGCGGCTTGTGCACGTTAATGAGGCGAAAAGTACGTTCTTTTGAGACATTTCGCCTGTACTTTGCCTGCAGGGCGGTTTGGGCACGATGGTCGGAGAGGTCGCATTTCAGGAATATTTTCCAGGAGCATTTCCCAATTACACCAGGATTCGAGAAGATAGATTACATACATAATAAACTATGCATCCATTAACCTATTGATCTACCTATTTATCTATGTAAGCATCCTTACACATGTACATCCACTACAGCCCATATAATCCCTATACATCCATTAACCATAGATAGACAGCGAGCAAAAGACGACGAGCAGCCAAATTGCTGGCTGGAACCATGTAGCTAATTAAGTTCAAGTACAAGTATAAACGCAGCCTGTCATGCAGGCAGCTATCTATTTGTCTACTTATGACAACATAGGCCTATATATCCACCAAGAAGAAACGTCCAATCAAAGCTATACATCTATATATCTTCACTGATTATATTTTATATTTCCATCTTCAGCATGTGTAGTTCCTTCGTGGCAACAATCTTCATCGCAGCCGTAGCATTTCCATCCATCATTTTGCCCTGCAAGACATGCAGAGCAGGGCATGCGTTAGAGAGCAACCATGGGCAGGGTTAATGGCAAGGGGCAGGACGGTGCGGTGATGAGCAGAGCATGGCATGCGTTACATAGCAGCCAATGGCAGGGAGCATGGCAAGGGGCAGGCATGTGCTAAACAGAGCAGAGCAGGCATTATAGAGCAATGAATGGCAGGGAGCACGGTAAGGGGCATGGATGCGATAAGCAGATCAGGGCATGTGTTAGAGAGCAAAGCAGGGAAGGGAGCAAAGTACGCCTGGAAAGTGATGATCAGAGAAGGGCATGCGTTCAAGAGGAAGGAAGGGAAAGGAGCAAGGCAAGGGGCAGGACCACAGTGATGAGCATAGTAATGCATGCATTTGAGAACCAAGAGCATGGATAATGGCAATTGCCAGTATCCCTGCCCCTCTTTGCTCTCTAACGCCTGCCATGCTCGGCTCATCACTGTCGTCTTGCCCCTCGCCATTATCCCTGCCCCTCTTTGCTCTCTAACGCCCGCCCTGCTCTGCTCATCACTGTCGTCCTGCCCCTCGCCATTATCCCTGCCCCTCTTTGCTCTCCAATGCCTGCTTTCTTTGCTCATCACTGTCGTCTTGCCCCTTGCATTATCCCTGCCCCTTTTGCTCTCTAACACCTGCCCTGCTCTGCTCATCACTGTCGTCCTAACCATTGACATTATCCCTGCCCCCTTTTTACTCTCTAACGCCTGCCCTGCTCTGCTCATCACTGTTGTCTTGCCCCTTGCCATTATCCCTGCCCCTCTTTGCTCTCTAACACCTGCCCTGCTCTGCTCATCACTGTCGTCCTGCCCATTGACATTATTTATCCCTGCCCCTTTTTACTCTCTAACGCCTGCCCTGCTCTGCTCATCACTGTCGTCTTGCCCCTTGCCATTATCCCCGCCCCTCTTTGCTCTCTAACACCTGCCCTGCTCTGCTCATCACTGTCGTCCTGCCCCTTTGCCATTATCCCTGCCCCTTTTTACTCTCTAACGCCTGCCCTGCTCTGCTCATCACTGTCGTCTTGTCCTTTGCCATTATCCCTGGCAGAGCTTTGCAGGTTCGCGAGAATGACCCCTCGAAAAGGTTGCTAACAGACCCTCGAGCGACAGAAAGTTGCATAGCTCTTCGGGTATTAGAACTCAGTAGTTAACGTGCGATCGAGGAGTTATTGGTCACGCTTCAGTCTACGAAAAGTTCTGGGTGTCTGTCGGGATCGCTGGTTTGAGGTGAGCCGAGACATTTCGTCCACTGTACGCCTACATTTCTCTGTAGTTCCGCTGCAAATCGTGTCTTTCGCCTACATTTAGCAAAATTGTCACTTCCCCGAGTGGCAACGACCGAAACCAATGGACCGGCTGCAGCGAATCTAAGACATCCTATCTGCCGCATGCGCCTGCATTATGCATGGCGCGTGGCGCATGCCAGCGTCATCTCCTAAACCCCTCTCACACTTCTTATTCCTCTTCCATACGGCGCTTCATCCATGCGGCGCTTTCTTGACCGGAGGCAGGGGGAAGGACGCAGGAAGTTGAGTCATAGTACACAGGCAGGCGGCCATAGTACAACGGAGTACCGAACAGTGCTCCACCATCCACACCCCCCGTGGCCCGTTTTTGGGCCCCCATCCGAACTTTTTCGACCCTTTTCGACGGTTCTGGGCTTCTGATCCCTTCAGGTCCCGAATTCAGCATGCGGTACACGAGCAACTTCCTGTTGCCCCACTGGTATATATCACAATATTCCACAGTATTTCACAATACTCCACAATATACGGGCGCAGTAGACTTGATCTCAGCAACCATGATGATGTGATCATAGAGTACTGAGTGCAAGAGTACAAAGTGCAAGAGTACAGGGTGCTATCACAGAGTACTGAGTGCAAGAGTACAAAGTGCAAGAGAACAGGGTGCTATCACAGTGTACTGAGTGCAAGAGTACAGGGTGCTATCACAGAGTACTAAGTGCAAGAGTACAGGGTGCTATCAAAGCGTAGTACTGAGTGCAAGGAGAAGAGTACAAGTGCAAGAAGAGTACAGGGTGCTTGCCTATAGAGAGTACGGAGTTCGTGCAAGATACAAAGTGCAGAGACAGGGTGCTCCAATTGTACTGAGTGGAAAGAGTACAGGGTGCTATCACAGAGTACTGAGTGCAAGAGTACAAAGTGCAAGAGTACAGGGTGCTATCACAGAGTACTGAGTGCAAGAGTACAGGGTGCTATCACAGAGTACTGAGTGCAAGAGTACAAAGTGCAAGAGTACAGGGTGCTATCACAGAGTACTGAGTGCAATGGACGTACAAAGTGTGCAAGCAAGATACAGGGAGCTATCACCGAGTACTGAGGCAAGCGTACAGGGTTGCTTGTCTCAAGAGTCCTGAGTTTGCAAGAGTACAAAGTGCACAAGATTGACAGGGTGCTATCACAGAGAGTAACTGAGTGCAAGGAGGAGTACAAAGTTGCAAGAGAACAGGGGGTATCAAAAGACTGGTGCAAGAGTACAGGGGTGCTACACAGAGTACTAAGTGCAAGAGTAAGAGGACAGGTGCGATACAGAGGATGGAGTGCAAGAGTACTAAGTGCAAGAGTACAGGGTGCTATCAAAGATGTACGGGAGGGCGAGAGTAAAGGTGACTATCTATCACAGGTACGGGAGTTCAGTTGCAAGAGTACAAAGTGCAGAGTCACAGGGTGCTATCAATTGTACTGGATGCAAGAGTCGGGTGCTATCACGAGTATGCGTTGCAAGAGTACAACGAAAGGCAGAGTACAGGGTGCTATCACAGAGTACTGAGTGCAAGAGTACAGGGTGCTGGCTATCACAGCGGACTGAGTGTGCAAAGAGTGCAAAGTGCAAGAGTACAGGATGCTATCACAGAGTACTTAGTGCAAGAGTACAGGGTGCTATCACAGAGTACTAAGTGCAAGAGTACAGGGTGCTATCACAGAGTACTGAGTGCAAGAGTACTAAGTGCAAGAGTACAGGGTGCTATCACAGAGTACGGAGTGCGAGAGTACAGGGTGCTATCACAGAGTACGGAGTGCAAGAGTACAAAGTGCAACAGTACAGGGTGCTATCACATTGTACTGAGTGCAAGAGTACAGGGTGCTATCACAGAGTACTGAGTGCAAGAGTACAAAGTGCAAGAGTACAGGGTGCTATCACAGAGTACTGAGTTCAAGAGGAGTTAAGAGTAAAGGGTGCTATCACAGGGAGTACTAGGAGTTGCAAGAGTACAAAGTGCAAGAAGACGTTAGGGTGCTATCACAGAAGTACTGAGTGCAAGATTACAAAGTGCAAGCGACAGGGGTATCACAGAGTACTGAGGGTGCAGAGTACAAAGTGCAGGTACAGCGGTGCTATTCACAGAGTACTTTTTTCTTTTTTAGTGCATGAGAACAAAGTGCAGAGTACAGGGGTTGCTATCACAGAGTCCTGGGGCAAGAGTACAGGGTGCTATCACGAGTACAGAGTGCAATAGTACAAAGTGCTAGAGACCAGGGGGTGTGCTATCACAGAAGTACAAGAGGGCAAAGGGTACAAATGCATGCGTCGGGTGCTATCACGGAGTACGAAGTGCAAGAGGACAGGGTTGCTCTCACCAGATGTACGGAGTGCAAGAGTACAGGGTTCTAACCACAAGAGTATGAGTGCACGCGACAAAAGTGCAAGAGTACAGGGGTGTGTCTTCACAGAGTTTACTGAGGGCAAAGAGTACAGGGTGCTTTGCTATCACAGAGTTTATGAGTGCGAGAGTACAAAGTTGCAAGAGTAAAGGAGCTATCACAGAGTACAGAGTGCAAGAGTACAAAGTGCAAGAGTACAGGGTGCTATCACAGAGTACTGAGTGCAAGAGTAAACCGTGAAAGGACAAGGGCTATCACAGAGATTGAGTGACAAGAGTACAAAGTGCTAGAGTACGGTGCTATACAGAGTAGGACAGAGGTGCAAGAGTACAAAGTGATGAGTACAGGGTGCTAATCACAGGTACTGCGTGCAAAAGAGTACCAAAGTGCAAGAGTCAAGGTGCATCACAGAGTACTGAGTGCAAGAGTACAAAGTGCAAGATACAAGGTGCCTATCACAGAGCTAAGTAAATGAGTGACAAGGTAAAGGTTGCTAGAGTACAGGGTGCTTGCTATCACAGAGTACTGAGTGAACAGAGTACAAGTGCAAGAGTACAAGGTGCATCAATGTACTGAGGGCAAGAGTACAGGGTTTGCTATAACTGAGTACTGAGTGCAAGGAGTTACAAAGTGCAAGAGTACAGGGTGTGCTATCACCGAGTACTGACGTGCATGAGTACAGGGGTATCACAGAGAGTAATGAGTGCAAGAGTACAAAGTGCAAGAGTACAGGATGCTATCACAGAGTAATGAGTTGCAATGAGGATACGAAGTTCAAGAGTACAGGGTCGCTTGCTATCACAGGAGTTACTGAGTGCAAGAGTACAAGTGCAAGAGTACAGGGTGCTATCACAGAGTACTGAGTGCAAGAGTACAAAGTGCAAGAGTACAGGGTGCTATCACAGAGTACGGAGTGCAAGAGTACAGGGTGCTATCACAGAGTACTGAGTGCAAGAGTACAAAGTGCAAGAGTACCTCCCCAAGGGGGGGGTGCACACAGAGTACTGAGTGCAAGAGTTACCGTGGTGGCATCACAGAGTACTGAGTGCAAGCGTACCAAAGTGCTAGGAGTACAGGGTGCTATCACCGCGTACAGCATGCAAGCGTACAAGTGCATGAGTACAGGGGGCTATCACAGAGTACTGAGTGCACGAGTACAAAAGGAGTGCAGAGTACAAGGTGCTAATTAACCGAGTATAGTGCAAAGAGTACAAAGTGCTGCAGAGTACAAGCGGTGCTACACAGGTACTGAGTGCAAGAGTACAGGGTGCTAGAGTACAGGGTGCTATCACAGAGTACTGAGTGCAAGAGTACAAAGTGCAAGAGTACAGGGTGCTATCACAGAGTACTGAGTGCAAGAGTACAGGGTGCTATCACAGAGACGGTGAGTGCAAGAGTACAGGTGCTATCACGAGTACGCGTTGAAGAGTACAGGTGTGCTATCAAGAAGTACTGAGTGCAAGAGTACCAAGTGCTAGCGAAAGGGTGCTATCACAGAGGTACTGGAGCAGAGACAAAGTGCATGAGTACAGGGTGCTATCACAGAGTACTGAGTGCAAGAGTACAGAAAGTGCAAGAGTACATGGTGCTATACAGAAGTAAGTAAGTACTGAGTGCACGAGTTCAAAGTGCAAGAGTACAGGGAGTGCTTTCCAGGAGTTATGAGTGCAAGAGTACAGGGTGCGATCATAGGTACACTGAGGGCAAGAGTTACAAAGTGCAAGAGTACAGGGTGCTATAAAGGAGGAGTATGAGTGCCAAGAGTACAAAGTGCCAGAGAACAGGGTGTGAGTATCACAGAGTATTGAGGGAGGAGGACAGGGGCTATCACAGAGTACTAAGTGCCGACGTACAGGGTGCTACACAGATACTGAGGCAATACTAAGTGCAAGAGTACAGGTGCTATCACAGTATACGAGTGCAAGAGTACAGGGTGCTATAAAGAGTCGGAGTGAAGAGATACAACAGTGCAAGAGTACAGGTGATATACAGAGTATGAGTGCAAAGAGTACAGGGTGCTATACAGAGTACTGAGTGCAAGAGTAACAAAGTGCAAGAAGTACAGGGTGCTATCACAGGAGAGATGAGGCAAGAGTACAGGGTGCTATCACAGACGTACTGAGGCAAGAGTAACAATGCAAGAGTACAGTATGCGATCACAGAGTACTGAGGCAAGAGTCCAAAAGTGCAAGAGTACAGGGCTATCACAGAGTAATGAGTGAGGAGTACTAAGGGGCAAGAGTACAGGTGCATCACAGAGTACTGAGTGCAAGAGTACAAAGTGCAAGAGTACAGGGTGCTATCACAGAGTGATGAGTGCAAGAGTACAGGGTGCTATCACAGAGTACTGAGTGCAAGAGTACAAAGTGCTAGAGTACAGGGTGCTATCACAGAGTACAGAGTGCAAGAGTACAAAGTGCATGAGTACAGGGCTGGGTATCAAGAGTACTGAGTGCAAGAGTAGAGAGATACAAAGTGCAAGGTACAAGGTTGTCTCACAGGTACTGAGTGCAAGAGTAAATAAGTGCAAGAGTACACAAGGTGCTATAATGAGTACTGAGTGCAAAAGAGTACAGGGTGCTAGAGTACAGGGTGCTATCACAGAGTACTGAGTGCAAGAGTACAAAGTGCAAGAGTACAGGGTGCTATCACATTGTACTGAGTGCAAGAGTACAGGGTGCTATCACAGAGTACTGAGTGAAAGAGTACAAGTGCAAGGCGTACAGGGAGCTGAGCTATCAACAGAGAGTAATGAGTAGCAAGGTAAAGTTCTATCACAGAGTCCTGAGTGCAAGAGTAAAAGTTGCAAGAGTTACAGGATTGCTATCCCAGAGTACTGAGTGCAAGAGTACAAAGTGCAGGTGACAGGGTGCTATCACAGAGAGTACGAGTGTGCAAGAGTGTAAAGTGCAAGAGTACAGGGTGCTATCACAGGGTACTGAGTTGAAAGGAGTGCAGGGTGCCTAACAGAGTAACTGAGTGCCAGAGATAAAAAAGTGCACAGAGTACAGCGTGCATATCACCAGAAAAGTATGAGTGCAGGAGTACAGGGTGCCTATGACGAGCGTACGGAGTGCATGAGTACAAAGTGCAAAGATTACAAGTGCTTATCCACAGAGTACTTGAGTTGAAGAAGTTATCAGGGTGCTAGAGGACAGGGTGCTATCACAGAGTACTTAGTGCAAGAGTAACAGATCGAGAGGGCAAGGAGTACAGGGTGCTATCACAGAGTACTGAGTGCAAGATACAGGGGTGCTATACAGTAGCTTGAGGCAAGAGTACAAAATTGCAAGAGTACAGGTCTGCTATTCACAGAGAATGAGTGGCAAGAGTACAAAGTGCACATAGAGGTACAGGAGCTATGACACAGAGTAATGAGCGGCAGAGTACAGGGTGTGCTTGCTTCATAGAGTACCCTTGAGGCAAAGAGTACACAAGTGCAAGAGATCAGGGATGCTGATATCACAGCAGATACTGAGTGCAAGAGTACAAGGCAAGAGCAACAGGGTGCTATCACCAAGACAGTATGAGTGCAAGAAGGTACAGGGTGCTATCAACAGATACAAAGTGCAAGAGTAAGCGGTTAGCTATCACAGGTCTTACTGAGGCAAGAAAGGTACTAAGGGCAAGAGTAACGGGTGTTATTACAGAGTACTGAGTGCAAAGAGTACAGGGTGCTACACAGACGCAGTACTGCAATGTGCACGGAGTGCAATAGTGCTAGAGTACAGTGGTGCAATCACAAAGTACAGGAGTGCAAAAGTACAAAAGTGCATGCTACAGGGTGCTTATCACAGAGTAATGAGTGCACGAGTAAAAAGTGCACGCTGTTACACAGGTGCTATCACGCGTACTGAGTGCAAGAGTATACAAGGGCAAGGAGTACAAGGTCGCTATCACAGAAGTACCGAGCCTGCAATAGTACAGTGGGCTAGAGTACGGGTGCTATCACAAGAGGAGTACTGACCGTGCAGAGTACACAAAGTGCAAGTACACAGGGTGATATCACAGAGTAATGACGTGCACACGAGGACAGTCCGGGCTATCACACAGAGTACGGAGTTTGCAGATTCAGGGTTGCATATCACAGAGTACTGAGTGCAAGAGTACAAAGTGCAAAGGTTACAGGGTGCTTATCACAGAGGAACTGAGTGCAAGGTACAGTGTGCATAACAGTAGTTCTGAGTGAACAAAGTGAGTACAAAGTGCTAAGCTAGAGTACTGGGTGCTATCACAGAGTACAGAGTGCAAGAGTACAAAGTGCATGAGTACAGGGTGCTATCACAGAGTACTGAGTGCAAGAGTACAAAGTGCAAGAGTACAAGGTGCTATCACAGAGTACTGAGTGCAAGAGTACAAAGTGCAAGAGTACAAGGTGCTATCACAGAGTACTGAGTGCAAGAGTACAGGGTGCTAGAGTACAGGGTGCTATCACAGAGTACTGAGTGCAAGAGTACAAAGTGCAAGAGTACAGGGTGCTATCACAGAGTACTGAGTGCAAGAGTTACAGGGGGCTATCACAGAGTACGGAGGCAGAGTACAGGGTGCTATCACAGAGAGTACTGAGGCAGAGTACAAAGTGCAGGAGTAAGGGTGCTATCACAGAGAAAGCTGAGGTGCAAGAGTACAGGGTGCTAATACAGAGTAGAGTACTGAGGGCAAAGAGTACAAAGTGGTAGGAACAGGTGTGCTACTTACAGATACTGAAGTGCAAAGAGTACAAAGTGCATGAGTACAGGGTGCTATCACAGAGATACTTCTGCAAGAGTACAAAAAGTGCAAGAAAGGAGTACAGGGGGCTATAGGTACTGAGTGCAAAGGTTCAAAAGTGCAAGAGTTACAGACGTGCACACAGAGTATGAGTGCAAGAGTACAGGGTGCATCATAGAGGTATGAGTGCCAGCAAGGAGACAAAGTGCAAGAGTAAGGGGCTATAACGAGTACTGAGTGCAAGAGTAAGAGTACAAAAGTGCCAGAGGAACGGGTGCTATCACAGAGTATTGAGTGCAAGGCGTACAGGGTGCCATCACAGAGTACAAGTGCAAGAGTAAGGGTGCTTATCACAGAGTTTACTAGAGTGCAAGAGTGAGGTACTAAGTTGCAAGAGTACAGGGTGCTATCACAGTATAATGAGTGCAAAGAGTACAGGGTTCAATCACAGGACGGAGTGCAGAGAAGTAACAAAGTGCAAGAGTACAGGTGCACACATTGTACTGAGTGCAAGAGTAGCGAGGGGTGTAGTAACAGAGTTATGAGTGTGCAAGGAGTACAAGGTGCAAGAGTACAGGGTGCTTATCACAGAGCGACTGAGTGCAAGAGTACCCGGGTGCCTATCACAGATTACGAGTGCAAAGAAGATGTACACAAGTGAAGAGAGTACAGAATATGCTACAACAGCAAGTAGTGAGGCAGAGTACAAAGTGCAAGAGGTAAGGCGTGCCTATCAAGAGTGAATGACTAGCAAGAAGTATAAGTGCAAGCAGTCCAGGGTTGCACAATCACAGAGTATGACGTGCAAGAGTACGGAGTGCTCAATGTAGACAAACGGGTGCTATCAAAGAGTTATGAGTGCGAAGGTACCAGTTGCGTGCTATCACAGAGTAACTGCAGTGCCACAAGAGTACAAAGTGCTAGAGTACACGGGGGTGCTATACAGAGTCAGAGTGCAATGAGTAACCAAATGCCCATGAGTACAAGGGTGTATCACAGCGTACTCCCAGTACGTGCGTGCAAGAGTACAAAAGTGCAAGAGTACACAGAAGTGATAATCAGAGTCTGAGTGCAGAGTACAAAGTGCAAGAGTACAGGTGCTATCACAGAGTACTGAGTGCAAGAGTACAGGGTGCTAGAGTACAGGGTGCTATCACAGAGTACTGAGTGCAAGAGTACAAAGTGCAAGAATACAGGGTGCTATCCACATTGTATGAGTGCAGAGTTCCAGTGGGTGCTACTCACAGAGTAGTACTGAGTGCAAGAGTACAAAGTGCACGAGTAGTCCGAAGCTCATCACAGATAGTACTGAGGGCAAGTACAGAGTTCTACTACAAGAGTTACTGACTGCAAGAGTACAAAGTGCAGGTAAAGGATGATTATCACAGAGTACTGAGTGCAAGAGTACAAAGTGCAAGTGTACAGGGTGCTATCACAGAGTACCGACGGGAAAGAGTAAAAGTGCAAGAGTACAGGGTGCTATCACAGAGTACTGAGTGCAAGAGTTTCAGGGTTGCTATCACAGTAGTACTGAGTGAAAGAGTACAAAGCGCAAGAGTACAGGTGCTAACAGAGTACTGAGTTCAGGAGTACAGGGTGCTTGCTATCAAAGAGTACTGATTGCATGATTACCAAAGTGAAAGATTACAAGCGTGCTATCACAGAAGTATGCGGGCAAGAGAGTACAGGGTGCAGAGTCAGGGTGTATCACAGAAGTAGCGTACTGAGTGTGCAAGAGAAAAAGTGCAAGAGTAAGGGGAGCACAGAGTATGAGTGGCCAAGAGTACAAGGTGCTATCACGGTACTGAAGTGCAAGAGTACAAAGTGCAAGAGTACAGGGTGAATCAAAGAGTTAGTACTGAGTGCACGAGTAACAATGCAAGAGTACAGGGAGCTATCAAAGAGTAATGTGAGTGCAAGAGTACAGGGTTCTATCAAGAGTAATGAGTGAAGAGTACAAAGTGCAAAGAGTACAGGGTGCTATCACAGAGGACTGAGGGAAGAGTTACAAAGTGCAAGAGAAAGGGGTGCTATCACAGAGTATGAGTGCAAGAGACAGGGGGCCTATCACAGAGTACTAAGTGCAAAAGAGTAAGGGTGCTATCACAGAGCTGAGCAAGAGTACTAAGTGCAAGAGTACAGGGTGCTATCACAGAGTACGGAGTGCGAGAGTACAGGGTGCTATCACAGAGTACGGAGTGCAAGAGTACAAAGTGCAAGAGTACAGGGTGCTATCACATTGTACTGAGTGCAAGAGAGTGACAGGGTGCTTCACAGAGTATGAGTGCAAGGTACAAAAGTGAAGGTACAGGGGGTGTGCTTGCTATCACAGAGTACTTGCGTGCAAGAGTACAGGGTGCTCCACAGAGTAACTGAGTGCAAGAGTGCAAAGTGCAAGGTAACAGGATGCTATCACAGAGTACTGAGTGCAAGAGTACAGGGTGCTATCACAGAGTACTAAAAAAAAGTGCAAGAGTACGGGTGGTGCCTGTGCGATCACAGAACTGAGTGGCAAGAGTACTAATGTGAATTGAGTAAAGGGTGCTATCACAGGTACGAAGTGCGAGAGTACAGGGTGCTATACAGAAGTCGGAGGGCAAGAGTACAAATAGTGCAAACAGTACGGGGGGGTGCTATCACATTGTAATGAGTGCAAGAGTACAGGGTGCTATCACAGAGTACTGAGTTCAAGAGTACAGGGGTGGCTACACAGAGTACTGAGTGCAAGAGTACAAGGCAAGGATACAGGATTTGCTATCAAAGAGTACTTAGTTGCAAGAGTACAAATGCAAGAGTACAGGGTGCTTATCACAGATTACTGAGTGCAGAGTACACAAGTGCAAGAGTAACAGGGTGCTATCACAGAGTACTGAGTGCATGAGTACAAAGTGCAAGAGTACAGGGTGCTATCACAGAGTACTGAGGGCAAGAGTACAGGGTGCTATCACAGAGTACTGAGTGCAATAGTACAAAGTGCTAGAGTACAGGGTGCTATCACAGAGTACAGAGTGCAAGAGTACAAAGTGCATGCGTTCAGGGTGCTATCACAGAGTACTAAGTGCAAGAGTACAGGGTGCTATCACAGAGTACGGAGTGCAAGAGTACAGGGTGCTATCACAGAGTACTGAGTGCAAGAGTACAAAGTGCAAGAGTACAGGGTGCTATCACAGAGGA
>JACBWV010000714.1:0-23929 GCA_013435795.1 Chlamydomonas sp. ICE-L
CTCAGCCCAGCCATACAGGTCTCCTGTACCTAGTGCCTCCAGCATCCCCTAGAGCTCTGCCATCTGTTCCATTACGCAGGAAGAAATCAATGAGCCTTCGCCGACTGCCTGTACTTGGTCAGACTGGTCCTACAGAGAAGCAGAGAATGTAGAGGTTGCATATTGCCAGATGTGCCCGTCTAGTGTATCCAGGTATGAATGATGCGCAATAATGTTTCCCAACAGCTGGCCAACATGAAAGCATCAATGGCTTGAGAACATCTATACTTAGAGTATCCATCGTATCCAGCCATCAGACTATCCATCCACCAGGTAGTAGGCACCAGTAGAGCATCCAGCAGAGGCCACCAGTAATAAGCCACGCAGTAGAGGCACCAGTAAAGCGCACGCAGTAGAACTCACGGGGCAGTAGGAGCACCGTAGTACGCAGCGAGTGTAAGCCATTTACCAGTATAAAGGTCCCCTCATAGAGTCGGCTACAGTATAGGCTAAACGCTGGCTTTCGATAACTACACGTTTGCGCACTGCTCATCCCTATCCCTATTCCAAGAGGACATACTCCTCAGACATGGGGGTCCGCCACTGGCATCCCAGACTTCTCGTCCAGGTCGCACACCTCCTCGAGCGATCAGAACCAGTTCGCCAGGCTGACATACAGAACATGCCCACATCTGCTGTCAGGCTACATTAAACAACCCTTGAGAACCACAGGTAGGATACTATATCCCCTGGGGGAACTGCTGGAATATTAGATCAAACATGATGGCTCTTGCCACCCGCACCCTGTCATATCCACATGCTCATGGTCCCCTTATACAGACCTCTTGATCGCACGACTTCTACTGCAAGGTACAAGCACCTAGGATGCGCCTTTCTAAACCAAGTCTGGAGAGTAACAAGAGGATATGCCCACAATCCTGCAACCATTTATTACTCCCTACCCCTATCCACTTGGCACTCTATAGCTTCTAGCCACTCTCATATATAAGTATGACCCCTGCTCAGCCAGCTTAGGATAGATTGAAGTGACCATGCTGCCTGCTAGGCGACCATGGTCAGTGCTTCCCGCAATGCACCACAGGCAGCCAGGACTCCTCATGCGTGCCGCTCAAGGATCAGGTGAGATGAGAGCCCAGTCCTATCCTTATCTACGTTGATGATGGCCATCATGCCCCTCTCGAATCAGCAGACTGTTTCATCCTCAACTTCTGCCGTACTCCTGCCTTGCCAGGCTCTGACGCCTACAGCTGACCTGTGGACTGACCTGGCACCAGGTCCATCCAGACTAGGTCTTAAGGAGAGATGGGTTGCTACGCGAGATCCATACCCAGTTGATGACAACCTGATCGCCTGTTATCCAGTAGCTCGCCTAGTCAGTTGGATAGATGATAGTTACATGTCATCCTGTAGTCTTTTAGATTTTACTTTCGCATCACAGTCACTGCTATTCACCTGCGATTCTTAGATCTCCATGAGCCCAAGTAACAGAACTTTCCTAGATATTGATTTGATGCAACTTGATTGTCCGGCTTTCTTCTATTTTAAGATTTGACTATGAGCTTTGACAGTACATCCTGTCCCTACCAGGATATTCCTGTGCCTCCTCTCGTGCTTTAGCACCTAGTTAAGCGCAGCTTGCCATTCAGCCCAACTTTATCTTTCAAATGCATAAGTTACTTATAAATTTAAAGTCCTCTCTTAGTTTTTTCTTTTAACTCTCTAATGCCCGGAATTCTCCAGAGTGAAGAATACCATGGAATTGGGGATGTTGTTCACGTAACGGGTTTCAAACCCGGCGGCTCACCTAAGTGACTTAGGAGTTGCACAGGACTACGCCGCTGCCATGTGGCACTGTACTGCGATGCCGCTGGTGCCAGCTATGGCACGGACTCTGATGGGCCGGTAACGGCCTAGGTGGCCCGCGCCATCTCAGTACGTCCTCGCTAGCGCATTGATGTCAATGCGTATCTAACTGTAAAGATCATTATCGCTACCCGTCTTCCGCCTCGGCTCTGTCTCTGGCATCATCACTCCGGAACTACAACGTTCACAAAGGCGCTAGTCCTCTCTGTCGCCAGTTCTCCGAGGTTTTAATTTTCCAGTATGGCGCCATCCAGCCTATCATGGAATTATTCGTATATGTCGGCAGGTAGCGGTAAAGGAATCCGCTTTAGATATCCCACCTGCACTGTGCCACGTAAATAAATACACACCCCAGCTCTGTTGTCGCACTTACCAGGCCATGCCTCTACTGAAGGCGCTTATGAGAGCGGGGACATGCGAGGCTGCGATTTATGGGAACAACCTATCACGCCTGGCGGGCAATCGAAGCATTTCTGCCAGGCTGGCTCACCTCTCGTACTCGCGGCCGATGATAAGCGGAGAAACCAGAAGGGCCCTCATCTGTGTAAGCAGTTCCTTTTGCAAAAATGATTTTCGCTGAAAAGGGTTGATGCATCCCTGCACCGACATATTCTGGAAGTATTAAAATGTGATGTGACGGACCTTTCCTACTTCACGAGGGAGTAGTAAGCCGGAGTAGGCATGGTGGGGCGGTGGTCCGCTTACTTGGTGGGGTCCTACTGAGTAATAGTCCCCAGACGGCGGAGGGTGAGGCCGAGCCGCGGCGACCAGAGTGCAAGGAATCCCGTCAATACCACCAAGACCTATGTGTTTTAAAGCCGGTGCTTTGCAGCATACGTAGGGAAGGGCGTCTGTCAAATTGATATTGTATGATATCATGTCATCATATTAATCATAATGATACGATGCAGTCATGACATAGGCTAAGTTACGCAGGTTATATACGTAAATCGTATGATGCGATTTGTTATGATATCATATGATATGTCGGTCCCCTAAACAGAAGTGCTCCATTACGTGCCTTCGTGTTGGGGGTGGCAGTGTGGCCCATACAAGCCCTGGGGTTTAGACTTGGTGTGCCAAAAAAGCTGGCTATTAGCACATGGAGGCCTCTGAAAACACTGTTCCCTAGAGCGAGTAGCACCCTGTCAGGCTCTGAAAAGCATTGGTTCTCCTAAAGGAAAACAAATAAACGGTCTCCATCCTGCACTTGTCCATCAGCACAATGGTTTATTAGTGTGGCACACATGGTTAGTGATCTATATCCAACGGTGGGGCAAGTCCCTTTAGAGCCTATTTGGCCTACCTGGACTTTAAAGTAGCATACCTACAATACATAACATACAAACTCAGGGATTTTCCTCGCGCGTCTACATATAGTTCGATCCAGGCTACTTTTGACGACCCTTTTTTTGCCCAAATTGCCACTATGTCCATATTATATGTACCATAGGTGTTTATCAGTGTATTATTATATATTGTTAATATATAATGCAGACATATATCTGCATATATAATAATATGAGATATATATGTATCATTATATCTTATGTGATTATATATAATGTATTTATAATGCACAATCGTATAAATATATATGATACAAATAACAACTAGTGTATTTTGATTTGCCTTAATGGCTCTATAAAAGTTGTAAAAAGCTATCCAAATGCTGACTATCTTGGAGTGAGGCCCTACACGCACAATAGGCCTATAAAAACACACTTCAGATTTGAAAACATTCCGCATATCTACCCTCTACCTGCGATGTTGCTTTGTAATAGAAGAGGATTTTGAACGAAAATCGCACAAGGAAGGGGTTCTTCTTTGCGCTAGGCCTCAAACTCAGAGAGATGGAAAGAGGAAGTAAGAAAAATTGGGAATTATTTGTTCACATTTACACTTCCTTTTCAAAAAAAAAACAGGTCCGAAGACAGTTGTGCGGGCCAGAATTGTCTTGCTGAGTCTATGTACGCTATAGCAAGTTTTCAACGCTCAGCTCCTTGCTCGCTAGCCCTGGAAAACTCATAGGATTTTGTCTCGGATGTGAAAGGATTATTGGTACACATGTCATCGCAGCAGGCTGGCCGTACCGAGCTAACACATCACGCATGTGAACTAAGTAGTTGGACATACATTATAGGGTGTGGACAAATTTCATCCTCATTACCGTGTGTAGCTGGTGTAGGTTGCCCTCGCACACAGTCTTTGATTTCAATGTTTATTTCAATAACGCCAAGGCAGTAACGTAAGAATGTTTTGAGTTTTGTGCAGGGAACATTTTGGCGTAGACCCCGACAGCTCCCTCATGTGTTTTTATTTGTGCGACGCGGTGCGCATATTGTGTGTCGGCGGTCGCCACCCGCCCGCGTTCGACCGCTCAGGTGTGCAAAATTCGGGCCGAAATGGGTGCCTGCTTGGTCGCCTACGAGGCGGACCGCATCATGGTCTAGTGATTTGCGCCTCTAGTCGTCACGCTGTTCTGTCACCTGGGTTCGCACAGGTAGGCCCAGCGCCAGGTAGCTAGCGTCACAGGCTCTACCTCTACGGTTGGACGTGACCTATTCACCTTCGTTGGCAGATGGCTAAGGCCACACCGTCCGCATGATGAGCCTGTGTTCGTCCACTTTGTGCTTACCAAAATTGGCCTGAAGATTTCTGATAATAAACAATACTGGCCTCCAGAACTCCCGGGATGCGGTAAGCCTCTCAGAGCCACTTCCAGATCGTTATTCCTTTATGTTTGTTTTGTTAAGTTTGTCAGTTAGTTACCTAGTTTGATCTAGTCTTTAGGTTAGTACATGTTTTCCCGTCACGTTTCAACAATGTGCCTTATTACTGCCCTATGCCCTGTCCTTAAACCCTGGCTCCATGCCGCTGGCACTCGAGTCCGATGCTAGCCTGTCGCCATCTGATAGCCTAACAGCTCTCCGCCTCTTTTGCCCAGTCGTCGGCTTGCGAACGACGCCTAGGTCTTGTTCCGTCCAGATAGAAAGCCCCCCTCCCCTCCCTATAGCGAGCAGCACATAATTCTTCCTGTCATCTGAATATAGGCTGATATTAATTCATTGTAATTGTCATAGATGTACCGGCCATAGTTTAGCCTAAGACAACCAGCGTCTAACCCTGCTCAACAATAAAGCACCGGGGGGGATTCTTTCTACCACCCTCATAACGCAGTTTGAAGGAGTAATGAATGTTCCCAACTTCTGCGTACTGCGTTTGGCCTACATCTCCTGACCGCCGGCACTATTATTTGCCCTTAGTCTATGGGCATGCCAGGTAAATGTAATCATTGTCGTCGATCATCATCATCATCATCATCACCTTAGCTAGCCCCTTTAGTAATACGACTGAATTGGTTTGCATGCATGATCTATCGTAGGTCGAGTCTGATGATCGCAAGGCATGGCAAGCGGCCTTGGAGTTGTTGTACATTGCAGGTGGGTACATATATAACTTTGTATATCCTGATGATTATGATGGTGGTGGTGGTGGTGGTGGTGGTGATGATTATGATTATGTTTATGATTATGTTGATGCTGTTCCTGGTGACGGTGATGGTGACGGTGGTTACATACCCCCTGATGCCCTGCTGGACTCCGACTGAGTCTAAGGGGGACTAAGATGGCATCACAAATAAAACGATTGTGGAACTCGGTTTGCAACATGTTGCTATCGGGCAATCTGCTTCTTAGCTTATGTTATCCTTACGCTTATTTCTAATTTATTACTTATTGCTTCTTTGCTACGTTTCAGTTGCTTACCCACTTCTTAGCAAACAATTTTAGGAAACCCTCCCATGTGTGGGATCTCACCGTGATGCCATCAATGACGTGTTTTATTTCCCATACAGACAATGTACCCGTAATACAGGGTAGTATCACCCTGGCTGACCTGTATAGAGCACAGCACCTTAAACAATCACAAATATAAACGCACCCACCTGCCCACGGACCCGCCCACCCACCTACAAGATAATTTGAATACATCTGGTGTAACTGTATGTTAGCTATACTGTGCCACTCTTGATCAGTAATGATAACGCCTGGTGGGTGCGTGGTGTTAAGGGGAGCCCGTCGTACGCGGGGTGGGGAGCGGTCTCCTACCTCAACTGGACAAGCTACCATCGCGGTTGACGACGACCTGCAACGCCAAGAGCGACCGAAGGAGGAGTCGAACCCCCGACTCTTCATCCTCAAGCGATCTGGTCTCCCACTAGACCATTGTATATCACTGGAAGGGGCTATCAGTACTAAGTCCCGAATTGTAAGACCTGCGGGGCAAACATGAGACTGCTGGGGAGCTTCCGGAATTGCGTTTTGTTAGCTATACTGTGCCAATGCACTCCAGCGTCATCCGATCATGGTACTACTTCTTGCCAAATGGTCAGCGCTTACAGCGCACAAACGTCAAATCAGTCAGCGCTTTTTAGTGCAAGAAGCGCAAAAACTGCGCGCTGCGCCCACAGGGGGTTGAAAAAACTGTCTATGTTTTGACGGTGAAACTTTGTTTGAACAAAGTATGCATTGGTTTAGTCTTGCGCATTGTCTTTTCCACCTGTCTATGGCGTCTCAATATAGACCGTGAACCCAATTGTGATTATTTATCCTACAATAAATATGGACACGAGCTATCTATTGGGGGAGAATAGTGCATTGTTGCTTTATGGTTGAGCTTGTTGAACCGATGAAGGGGCTGGGTTCGAATCCCTGCGAGTGCGCTATAGATTTCGCCGTTTATTTATCCTACAATAAATATGACATGACCCAGGGATTTTTTTTCGTTTTTGAAGCCCCCCCTTTCCATAGCTATTCTGGTTTTGGAGCCATCTGGCCAGTCTCCGTTTGTAGCTATTCGTAGCTATTTTCAAATTGGCGTCTTTCAACATTCTAACTTCAGATTTAACTTGGCCAAGGATGGGCGAGCTCAAGTGGATCTAGGTCTGGTCTAGGTTTCTCCCAATCACAAGCACACTCCATAAGTTCAGATTATTTATCCCCTGAACTACTGCTTACCCCCTCCACTCTCTACCAGAACCACTCCCTTGCCCTTCTCTTCCCCCCACCCCACCCTCACACACACCACAACCCCAACCACCCACGAACATGCACATACTCCCCTCCTCCAACCCAATCTGCCTACCGCTCTTGCACCTCATTTGCGGCGAGCATTGATCATGCAGAAAGACAAAGACCAGGTTGCGAATTCAACTTACCTGATTGAACCAAGTTGCGAAGTGTTGATTTCGCGATGTGTGCCAGAATTGCGCAATCACAAATCTAATCGCCTGGAGCTTCTGCTTTGCGCGCAGTTACCCACTCAGTTGGGTTTTCAAGCTGTCCAATCGAGTCGATCAGCCTACGCAAGTAAACTCGGTGCATGGTATGCAATACATCTGTTTGGCCATGACCCATAGGGGCAAGAGTCTTCCTCTTATCTGGGAGTATCCTTGGCATAAACGACAGATGGGAATGTAATATTGTCCTCGAGGAAAGCAACGAGGCTGCACATCGCACTCGACCCCTCTTCTGTAACTGCCAGCCAGGGTTTGACCACTACGGCGAGAGTTACCACGTGCTGCACGGGGCGGGGGGGGGGGGGGAGCCGGCCAGGCTGGCCGAGCCTGGCCAGAAAGTCGAGGGAGTTCCAGGCCAGGTCAGCTCCTAGGCGGCCTGGGCCAGGCCAGTTGGGACTCGAAGACCAGATCTAGCTGCATCGCTCAAACCGCTTTCATCGCTAGGCCAATCCCGAACGCGATGGTTTATTCATCGCTAATAGCGACACATCGCTCAAATAAAAACCCTGACATGACCTATCTATTGGGGAGACTAGTGCATTGTTGCTTTATGGTTGAGCTCGTTGAACCGATGAAGGTGCTGGGTTCGAATTCCTCCTAGTGTGCTTTAGATTTTGCAGTCGCTGCCCTGCCATGGTAGCTTTGTCAAGGTAAAGTAGCAGCCCGTTCCCTACCGCCGTGAGACGTGGATCCTTTAAACTTTTAATACCATGTCCCATCAGACTTTCTCATTATTGTACGCATTGTTGCTCAAATTAAGCATGCTAGGTCTAGCTTTATTCCAACATAGGAAGGCCTTATGATGTATTGTCCCATTTTTCAAAATAGAAATTGTGCGATTTGTATTCCTCCATCTACATTATGTAGATAAAGCGAGTACAGTTGAAAGACGACCCCGTAAATTGTGGTGAGAGTATGCCAATGTAATGTAATTGCATCTTATGACTATGTGACTTACTGAGTACTAACACACTTACTGTGTGTCAGTAACTCACACAGTAAGTTGTGTGACTTACTGACCAGGTTTGTCCAACACGTTACAGTTCACTTTTCAAACACAGATTTGGGAGGGTCTGTACCATTGGACGCGTAAATCTTAGCTTGAGACATAGATTTCTGCTCATGACACGTAGATTTGGCTCATGAAAAACACATTTTGAAAACAGTTACGTCTCTAAACAAAATTTTGAAGTGCCGTTGAAGACCCCTGGTAAACACTGGCCTGCCCTGACATGACAATATATGTGTCATCAATATATTTATCATTTAGTGGCGTACTAACCTCCCCCCCCCCCCCCCCCCCCCCCTCCCCGATCATTTATAAACTTCAGTGAATGAATCCACATGGCAGTTGGACAATTTTTTCAGCGCCATGCCCATCCTGCACAAGTACAAACTTCTCTGAGCTACTTAACCGTGTGGCAAGGCTAGTGGAATTGGAGGCAGCTTGGGCCAAGGGCGACAAGAAACTCAAACACACCTTTAGGGAGTGGCTGTGGCTTCTTGACGAAATCCAGCTGGTGGAGCTTCACAGTGGCTTTCGCAAGCTGATAAAAGGTTTGCCTAGGAGTCGTTTGTACGAAATTGGACATGAGGTGTCCGCTGCTGCCGAGGCCAGGAAGCGCATCACGGCAGTTGGGATGGTGATGAAGGAATTCGACCCCTTTAGACTTGAGTTGTCGTACATGACATCCATTTCGGCGTCCGGAAACACAATCTACTACAAGGATTCTCAATTGATTCGGTGCCGGAGCTTTAAAGAAGGAATGGGTGTGATGATGCTGATCCTGGTGCTCTTGTTTATGTTTTGGGCGATACGTGGTACTGTCAAAGTTCAATTTTATTAATCCATGATGGTCAGATGGTGGAATTTTACCATCCAAGCAGTTTTCTATCTTTAGGCATTCCAGCTGTTGCCTTCGTAGAAGGCTAGGCAGAAAATAAGACCTTCTCGACCTTCTTCTTAAGTACTTCTCCACTTGTCCACCGGTTCAAGTCGTCATAGCTTTTCTTTTCAGCTACGAGCAACAGCTTCTAGGTAGCTCCTTGAACCAGCCACTAGTCCAAGCCCCGAGATCTCGACAGTTCTGGACGGCGGGTTCTGCCAGCTTCCTGACACACTAGGGTACCAGGGTTACCGTATTCAGGACGCTGCGTCCTCCGTCGCAGACGCAATGTCGAAGAGTCCGTTGCAACGCAGGACGCAACGTGGGGAGGGCCCGTTGACCACAAGGAAGGGTCCGTTGCGTCGCAGGACACAGGCTATACAATCGGTTGCGTCTCAGGCAGCAGAGCTGGGGGTCCTTCTGCCCTGTAGGGTACATTAGCTTAGGCTGAATATCCAGTTAGGGGGGCTGCCTAGAAAGCTACAATAAAAACACTGGGAGGAAGCATCTGATGACTGACATACGGGGGCATGCTCGGGCATGCTACAGCTGGAGAGGTGGTTGGCGGGCATCTCCACCTTCATGGACTCCAGGCTGCGCTTGCATGCAGAGATAGAGGCGAAGCATCAGATGACTGCAATGCGGGGTCATGCTGCAGCTGGAGAACTGGTTGGCGGGAATCTCCGCCTTCATGGACTCAGGGGAGCTGCCTAGAAAGCTGCTGCTTTTAGCTGAAAATAAAAACACTGGTTCAAGCTTAACTTGAACCTCAAGTTGCAAGAATTGACTTATCGACTGACTTTGACCTGAACACGCCTTTAAACTGTGTCAGCTGTACTAGTGCGCACCATCTGATCAGATGCCAATAAGGCACTCGTGTCCTAGTAGTACAGCTGACAATAATGCCTGACTCGGGAGGAAAACGGGGGGGTTGATCCTCCCCAGAAGGTCGCGGTACACAGGCGGGGTGCGGGTCTGATCAGTACTAAGTTGCCCCCAATCGTAAGACCATAGCCGAGAGCTTGGCTGTGGATTTGTGGAACCTCTGGGTAATCTGTTCTCCTCCCGGGACATGCATTATTGTCAGCTGTACTACTAGGACACGAGTGCCTTATTGGCATCTGATTCAGATACCAATAAGGCACTCGTGTCCTAGTAGTACAGCTGACAAACTGCCTAATTCGCACACAGTAGTTTGCTCCCTGATGTCCGTGGGTATTGGAGGGGGGGGGGGGGGGGGTGGAATTAGGAGACGGGGAGCAGCCCAGAGTTGGCTGACTAACCATGAAACAATCAAATAAAATAAAATCATTATCAAGCGACCAGCGAATGCTGTGTATCAGGGGTGTTCCGTTGTTCATGGCTACTAAAACTCTACAGTTCGAGCAGGTTCGAGACGAAAATGTTTTCAAACTCTACGTTCATGAGCCAAAATCTACGTGTGCAACGTATTGGAACCTCACAAATCTGCGTTTGGAGAGTGAAATGTAACGTTTTGAACAACCCTGGCTCCTGCACTGAGTAACGGCGTCCATGAGAATGTTACATACCAGGATTGGTTGTTGGACCCAGTGCAAGTAAACGGACTGGCCCCCTCAACCTCACTCCCCGTAATGAGGCGTATTCTTTATTTATATACAGAACAGGGGAAGGGTTGTTCATGGGGGCTCAAATATCTGCATCTTGAGACGCGTCCAGTTCAAAGATCTGCATCTGACTCGCAACCAACCTATATGATCTGCGTCTGAGACGCAACGGACCCTCACAAATCTGCATCTGAGACGAAGACGCAGCGGTTTGAACAACCCTGGCCAGGGGTCGCCATCTGAGATATTGTATATGTTACACAAATGATTTATTTTTCTTTTCTTCTTTGTGCATGATGTTCATAAGTCCCCCTTTACTCCGTCAAGCCGAGGGCACATTTGAAGTCCAGTAGGGCACCAGAAAAATGTCATCATCATCATCATCATCATAGGATAAGCCTCAGCCGCCAGGTTCTTATGTGGAATCCGTGCCGTGGTACACATAACACAGCACCAACTTCGGCTCAAGAGACTTGCCCAATCTCGAAAAATCAAGAGATATTCTAGATTGCAAGGAGGGGCAAACTGACAGAAACACATGACAAACTGGCCCCCAAGAAATCAGAAGCATGATGCACACGACGGAGGACGTAAGTTAGTGAGTTTGAGCGCTATTCATATATTTTGATTCTACCTAGATGCAACCCATTTTTTTCATAAAACCTGAAATGTGGTTTGTGACTAACACACTAACTAACGGACGGACATTGTAATGGGGGTTATCCCATCTTCCACAAATCTGGTGAGAATAAGTTGGAAGAGCCCTCCCAGATGTTGGGGAGCAGGCTTGACTTGGGTCAGCAAAGGTCTGCTGATGGCAACATAATGTAATGTTGTCCAGGGTGGATACATTGCTCATAGCAATCATGGGCTGCCTTCCTTAGGCATGATCTCCAATGCAGATTTACATGACATTATATTGCCACGGACAGGCCATAGTTGAAACCAAGACAAGCCCGTTCCACAACATCGGGGTGGTGGTGGTGGTGGTGTGTGTGGGAGGGTCTTCCTTCACAGATGCACCCCATACCTCAATCGAGCTGTGGGCACATTTTTAGTCCAGCAGGGCCCCATTAGAATAGTAACATGCTTCTTTGTTGCCAACCAAGTGATTTGTGACGGATGTTCACATATTATACATATCAACCTCCTTCTCATCATTATTCTCCTCCTCATCATCATCACCACATTCATCATCACCATCATCTCCACTCATTACCACCCTCAATGTAGCAGATACCCCACTGTTACACTGGTTACACCGGGGGAGGTGCCGCGATACCTAAGGGTTAGGCGTCACAAAAAAAAAACATAACGACAACAAAAACAACAACAACAACAACAAGAACCGGTTGTCGTTGTTGTCGTTGTTGTTGTTGTTGTTGTTGTTGTTGTTTGTTGCCCACACCACCTGCGCATAAACCCGTGACATGGGCCGACCACCTCAAGTTGATAAGGGCTGTCAGGTTGTTCTTTACAGTGCTGTCCAAGTCGGAGATACTCCTCATGGCATTCGAGGGCTGCCTACCCCAGGCCTAAGAAAAGTAATGATAACGCCTGGTGGGGAGTGGTATTATGGTTAAGATGTGTGTGGTAGGGGGGGGCACAGGGCATCAGTCCAGTCCAGTCCATAAGTCCATATGTTCCGAGGCACTTCATCACATACCAATATAACATCCCATCTACACAACGTTATCCAAGGTGGAGATAATCCTCATGGCGATGGAGGGCTGCCTCGCTCTAAGCCCCACTTCGCCCCTCTTCTCCTCACAAGGTACAGGGGGGGGAGGAAGTGTGTGTGTGTGTTTTGGGGGGGGGGGGGCTGTCTTCCCTACTCACAGATTTTGTGGCACTTCACCACATGCCATCCCATCTACACAACGTTATCCAGGGTGGAGATAATAATCCTCATGGCGATGGAAGGCTGCCTTCCCCGAAGCCCCACTTCGCCCCTCTTCCCCTCACTAGATGCAGGAGAGGAGGAAGTGTGTGTGTGTGTGTGTGTGTGTGTGTGTGGTGTGTGTGTGTGTGTGTGTGTGTGTGTGTGTGTGTGTGTGTGGGGGGGGGGGGGCTATCTCCCCTTACACACAGACCCCGTGGCACTTCACCACATGCCACCCCGTCTACACAACGTTGTCCAATGCTGAGATACCCTTCATGGCAACGGAAGGCTGCCTCCCCCTAAGCCCCACTTCGCCCCTCTTCACCTCACTAGCAGCAGGGGAGGAGGAAGTGTGGGGGTGGGGGGGGGTAGGGGTGGGGGGGCTGTCTCCCTTACACACAGACCCCATGGCACTTCCCCACATGCCATCCCGCCTACACAACGTTGTCCAATGCTGAGATACTCCTCATAGCAAGGGAGGGCTGCCTCCCCCTAAGCCCCACTTCGCCCCTGTTCCCCTCAATAGGTGCGGGAGAGGAGGAAGTGTGTGTGAGTGTGTGGGGGGGCTGTCTCCCCAACACACAGACTCCGTGGCAATTCACCACATGCCATGCCATCCCATCTACACAACGTTGTCCAATGCCGAGATACTCCTCATAGCGAGGGAGGCCTGCCTCCCCCTAAGCCCCACTTCGCCCCTCTTCCCCTCACTAGGTGCGGGGGAGGAGGGGCCGCACCGTCAGGAGTCCGGACCATGGGCGTGGCCCCCCAGGCGGTGGAAAATCTGGCTGCGGAATGTCACTGGTCGGCGCATGAGTGCTACGATGCCGAAACCTACGCTGATGGCGACAAAGACGAGGACGAAGAGGAGGTGGTGGCGGAGCTTCACTATGCGTATGTGAGCAAAATGATTGGCTTTATCCACATCGTCAGAGGAGATGGCAGGCCTGGGGGGGGGGGGGGGCGGGGGGGAGGGGGGGGGGGGGGGGGGAGGGGGGGGGGGGGGGGGGGGGGGGGGGGGGTGGGGGGGGGGGGGGCATCCAGTTTTGTTTTTGAGTGGGGAAGCTACTTAAAGGGGCCAAGAGGGGGAGGGGGGAGAGGAGGGGCGCGTCAGAGGTGGGGGGGGGGAGGGTCAGTTACTCGTATAGCGGGGGGCTCTGGGGTGGTGGGGTGGTCAAGTAAAGCAGTTTTGCATTGACTTGTTCTTTTGTTTTTTGCGTTGGTCTTGATTTGAGTTTAGGGTTAGTTGGGTTGGGGACGTAGACAAGGATGACAAGGAAGTGGTGGCGGAGCTTCACTATGCGTATGTGAGCGAAACGATGGCCGTGATCCATTCGTCGAGAGGATGGGGAGTCTAGGGGGGGGGGGCGGGGGGGGGGGGGGGGGGGGGCATGGGGGGCATAGCCAGGTTGTTTTGGGATGGGGAGCCGTTAAAGGGGACTAAGAGGGAGGAGGGGAGGGGGTCGGCTGTATGATAGTCAGGGATGGGGGTGGGGGAGGGTCGCTTATAAGGGGGGGAGGAGGGGGGGGGAGGAGAGGAGGAGGGGGGGGGTGGGGGGGTGGGGGGTGGGGCGGGGGAGCGAGGGGAGGGCGGGGGGGGGGGGGAGGAGGGGGGGGGGGCGAGGGGAGGGGGGGGGAAGGAGGGGGGGGGAGGTGAGAAGGGCAGGGGTGGGGGGGACAGGAGTGGAGGGGGGGGGGAGCGAGGGGGGGGAGGGGGAGGAGGGGGGGGGGGGGGGGGGGGGGAGCGGGGGGGGGTTGGCGGTCAATAAAGCCCTGCCATTGTTTGGTTTGGTTTTGACAATTGCGGTTTGATATGAGTTTAGGAGTTTGTTGGGTTGAGGGACGAAGACAAGCGACAACGGGGACCTCGGGTGGTGGACGGAGCTTCACTGTGCGTATGTAAGCACTAGTTTCCGTTGACGACGCGTGCCATTCCGTCGCCTGCATGGCACTACGACAGAGATACGACCCCACAGACCCCCCACCCACCTCTACCACCCAACATCTTTCCCCACCATTCCTTCCTGCCCAGACAACCCCCCGAACCTACCCCACCCCACCCCCCCCCCCACCCCCACCCCCCCCCCCTACACCCACACCGTATCCACCCTTTATTTTCCTTACTGCCAGACAGACCCCCGAACCCCCCCCCCCCTACCACACCCACATCCTTATCCATCCTTATTTTCCTTACCTGAGACAGACACCGACCCCCAACCCAACCCCCACCCTCGACCACCCACATCTTTCCCCACCCATTCTTAACATGCCAGATAGACCTCAAAGCCATCCCAAAGCTACATGCTGCTTTGGAATCCCTCCTGTACAATTTTAACCCACCCCCTACTCTCAACCCCCAACTGAACCAACCGCAATTACAGACCCCACAGACCCCCAACCACCACCCTCTACACCAACATCTTCCCACCCATCCTTACCTGCAGGACAGACCCTCCGACCCCACCCCCCCCCCCCCCCCCCCCTCCCCCCCCCCCCCCCCAACCCCCCCCCCCCCCCCCCCCCCCCCCCTACCACCACATCCTATCCACCATTTATTTTCCTACCTGCCCAGACGGACCCCCGACCCACCCCCCTAACACCCACTCCTGATACATCCTTTATTTCCTTCTGCCAGACAGACCCCCGACCCCCAACCCAAACCCCCACCCTAGACCACCAACTCTTTCCCACCATTCATTACATGCAGAAGACCTCAAGCCATCCCAAAGACTACATGCTGTTGGATTCTCCTGTACAATTAAACCCACCCCCTACCTCTCAACCCCCAACTGCAACCAACCGCAACCAACCCCTAACCCAAACCAACATTCACCCTCTACCACACACTCCTTTCCTTTTCTTACCTGCCAGACAAACCTCCAAGCCGTCCCAAAGCAACCTGCTGTTTTGAATCCTCCTGTGCAAGTAAACCCACCCCCTACCTCCCAAACGCAACCAACCCCTAACCCAAAACCAACCCCACCCTCTACCACCCACATCTTTCCCTACCCATTCCATACTGCAAACAGGACCTCCAAGCCGTCCAAAGCTACCTGCGCTCTTAGAATCTCCTAGAGACCAAACCCACTCCCTACCTCCCAACTCCCAACCGCAATCAACCGCAACCACCCCCTAACCCAACCAACCCCACCCCCTACCACCCACACCTTTATCCATCCTTTCCTTTCCTTACCTGCCAGACAAACCTCCAAGCCGTCCCAAAGCCACCTGCTGCTGCTGTTTGGAATCCTCCTCTGCCTTGCGAAGGATCTGTGACTTGGCCGCAACGCTCTGGGTTAAAGCTGGGGCAGAGGCGTCACCATACACTCTGATAAGGGGACAGGGGGTTTGGTTTGGTTGGTTTGGTTTGGTTTGGTTTGGTTTGGTTTGGTTTGGTGCGGTTTGTTTGTTTTTTCTGTGGGCCGCAACGCCCTGGGTAAAAGCTGGGGCAGAGATGTCACCAAACACTCTGATAAGGGGACAGGGGGTTTGGTTTGTGTAGTTTGGTTGGTTTGGTTTGGTTTGGTTTGGTTTGGTTTGGTGCGGGCGGTTGTTTTTTCGGTGGCCGAACCAGTTGGGGTAAGATGGGGCAGAGGCGTCAACATACACTCTGATAAGGGGACCAGGGGGTTGTTTGGTTGGTTTGGTTTGGGTGGTTGGTTTGGTGCGGTTGTTTTTTTGTGGGGCCGCAACGCTCTGGTTCAAGCTGGGCAGAGCTGCCACCATCACTTGATAAGTAGGAACGGAAACTAAAGAGTGTTTGAAAAACTATATCTAACTAAAGTATTAGTATAGTGTCACAAAATATAGTTTTTCAAAATAAATTCGAATTCTGGTGATTGAGACGGCTCGTACAGACATAATATTATATAATCTTATAAATATTATTTATTCACTAATTAATAACTAGCCGACCCCTACTGATAAGGAACAGGGGGTGGTGGTTTGTGGTGGGTTTTGGTGGTTTATTTTCTGTGGGCCGCAACGCTCTGTGTTAAAGCTGGGGCAGAGGCGTCACCATACACTCTGGCAAGGGGACAAGGGGGTTGGTTTTGTTTTGTTTTGTTTGGTGTGGTTTTGTTTTTCTGTTGGCCGCAACACTCTGGGTTAAAGGCGTCACCATACACTCTGATAAGGGGACGAGGTGTTTGGTTTAGCTAAATTTGGGTTGTTCTGGTGGGGCAGTGAGTGGTTTTGGTTCTGATTTTAGTGATTGTCTTGTTTGTCTGTTTGGTTATTTTTGGTGTGGTGTTGTTCTGTTTTTCTGTTGGCCGCAACGCTCTGTGTTAGAGCTGGGGCAGACGCGTCACCATACACTCTGATAAGGGGACAAGGGCTTTGGTTTAGCTAAATTTGAGTTGTTCTGGTTGTGCAGTGAGTGGCTCTGTTTGTAGTTATTGTTTTGTTTGTTTGTTTGGTTAATTTTGGTGTGGTGTGGCCGGGTGTGGTTCTGTTTTTCTGTTGGCCGCAACGCCCTGGTTTAGAGCAGGAGCAGATACATCACAGACTCTTGACTAGGGAAGGGGGCGGCCCTTTCTTTCTTTTTTTTCTTTTTTTTTTTTTTTTTTAGTTAAGCTTCAATTTGAGTTGATTCGGTTTGGCCACGGAGTGGTTGGTTCGCGTAGTTATTGTTTTGTTTGTTTGTTTGTTTGGTTAATTTTGGTATGGTGTGGTTCGTTTTTTCTGCGCGCCGCAACGCTCTGGGTAAAAGCTAGGGCAGAGGCGTCACCATACATTCTGATAAGGGGGCAAGGGGTTTGGTTTGTTATGGTTGTTCTGTGCACCGCATTGCTCTGGTTTAAAGCTGGGGCAGAGGCGTCACCATACGTTCTGATTAGGGGGCAAGGGGTTTGGTTTGGTTTGGTTTGGTTATTCTGTGCGCCGCATTGCTCTGGGTTAAAGCTGGGGCAGAGGCATCACCATACGTTCTGATAAGGGGGCAAGGGGCTTGGTTTGGTTTGGCCTGGTTATTCTGGGCCGCACGCCAGTGCTCTGGGGTAACGCTGGGGAAGGGCATACAATACGTTCTGAAAGGGGGGGCAAGGGGCTGGTTGGTTGGTCTGGTTATTCTGTGCGCCGCATTGCTCTGGGTTAAAGCTGGGGCAGAGGCGTCACCATACGTTCTGATAAGGGGGCAAGGGGTTTGGTTTGGTTTGGTCTGGTTATTCTGTGCGCCGCATGCTCCTGGTTAAAGCGGGCAGAGTAGGCGTCACCATACGTTCTGATAAGGGGGCAAGGGGTTTGGTTTGGTTTGGTCTGGTTATTCTGTGCGCCGCATTGCTCTGGGTTAAAGCTGGGGCAGAGGCGTCACCATACGTTCTGATAAGGGGGCAAGGGGTTTGTTGGTGGTTGGTTATTCTGGCGCCGCATTGCCTATGGGTTAACGTGGGGCCAGAGGCGTTCACCCATACGTTCTGATAAGGTGGGCAAGGGGTTTGGTTTGGTCTGTTATTTGTGACGCCGCATGGCTCGGGTAAAGCTGGGGCAGAGGCGTCACCATCGTTATGATAAGGGGCAAGGGGTTTGTTTGGTTTGGTTGGTTATCTGTGCGCCGCATTGATATGGGGTTCAAAATGGTGGCAGATGCGTCACATACGTTCGATTAGGGGGGCAAGGGGTTAGGTTTGGTTTGGTTATCTTGTATGCGCCGCATTGACTCTGGGTTTTAAAGCTGGGGCAGAGGCGTCACCATACGTTCTGAATAGGGGGCAAGGGGTTTGGTTGGTGGGTTATTATGTGCCGCCGCATTGCCTCTCGGGGTTAAAGCTGGGGCAGAGGGTCACCATCCGTTATGATAGGGGGCAAGGGGTTGGTTTTGGTTGTGGTCGGCGTTATCTGTGCCGCGCATTGCCTGGGGGTTAAAGTGGGGCAGGGAGGCCGTCACATAGTTTGAAAGGGGCACAGGGGTTTGGTTTGGTTTGGTTATCTGTGCGCGGCATTGCTCTTGGTTATTAAAGCTGGGGCAAGAGTATGTCACCATACGTTCTGATGTTAGGGGGCAAGGGGTTTGGTTTTGGTTTAGGTCTATGGTGATTCTGTGCCCGCTTGCTCTGGGTAAAGTGGTGGCAGAGGCGTCACCATACATTCTAATAAAGGGGCAAGGGGTCTTGGTTTGGTTTGGTTGGTATTCTGTGCGCCGCATTGCTGTGGGTTAAAGGATGGGGCAGCAGAGGCGTCACCATACGTTCTGATAAGGGGGGCAAGGGTTTGGTTTGGTCTTGGTTATTCTGTTGCGCCGCATTGCTCTGGGTTTGTTGTAAAGCTGGGGCAGAGAGGCATCACATAGTTAGGATAATAAGGGGGGGCAAGGGGTTTTGGTTTGGTTGGTCTGGTTATCTGTGCGCCGCATTGTCGGGTTTAATTAAAGATGGTGGCAGAGCGCGTCACCATACGTTTTCTGATAAGGGGGCAAGGGGTTTGGTTGGTTTGGTGTCTGGTATTCTGTGCGCCGCATTGCGCTGGGTTAAAAGCTGGGGCAGCAGAGTCGCGTCACCATAGTTCTGATACTAAGGGGCAAGGGTTTGGTTGGTTTGTCTGGTTATTTCTGATGCGCCGCATTGCTCTGGGTTAAAGCTGGGGCAGAGGCGTCACCATACGTTCTGATAAGGGGGCAAGGGGCTTGGTTTGGTTTGGTCTGGTTATTCTGTGCGCCGCATTGCTCTGGGTTAAAGCTGGGGCAGAGGCGTCACCATACGTTCTGATAAGGGGGCAAGGGGTTTGGTTTGGTTTGGTCTGGTTATTCTGTGCGCCGCATTGCTCTGGGTTAAAGCTGGGGCAGAGGCGTCACCATACGTTTCTGATAAGGGGCAAGGGGTTTGGTTGGTTTGGTATGGTTATTCTGTGCGCCGCATGCTAGGGTAAAGCTGCGGGCGAGCGTCACCATACATTTCTGATAAGGGGGCAAGGGGTTATTTGGTTTGGTTTGGTTGGTATTTGTGCGCCGCATTGCTCTGGGTTTAAGCTGGGCAGAGGCCGTCACCATACCGTCTGCTAAGGGGCAAGGGGTTTGTTTGGTTTGGTTATTCTGTGCGCCGCATTGCTGGGTTAAAGCTGGGGCAGAGGCGTCACCATAACGTTCTATAGGGGGCAAGGGGGTTGGATGTTTGGTCTGCGTATTCTGTGCGCGCATTCTTCTGGGTTTAAGCTGCGGGCGGGCAGAGGCGTCACCAAACATTCTAATAAGGGGGCAAGGGGTTTGGTTGGTTGGTCTGGTATTCGTGCCGCCGCATTGCTCTGGGTTAATTAAAGCTGGGGCATGAGGCGTCACCCATTACATTATGATAAGGGGGACAAGGGGTGGTGGTTTGTTTGGATTATGTGCGCCGCATTGCTCTGGGTTAAAGATGGGGCCAAGTCGTCACCATACGTTTGATAAGAGGGGAAAGGGGTTGGTGGTGGTTTGGTCTGGTTATGCTGTGCGCCGCATTGCTCTGGTTAAATGCTGGGCAGAGGCGTCAACATAGTTTCTGATAGTTGGGCAAGGGGTTTGGTTTGGTTTGGTCTGGTTATTCTGTGCGCCGCATTGCTCTGGGTTAAAGCTGGGGCAGAGGCGTCACCATACATCTTGTAAGGGGGCAAGGGTTTGGTTGGTTTTGGTATCTGGGCGCCGCAATTGTCTGTAAAGCCTGGGCAGAGGCGTCACCATTACGTTCTGATAAGGGGGCAAGGGGGTGGTTTGGTTTGGTGGTCTGGTTATTCTGTGCGCCGCATTGCTCGGGCGTTAAAGCTGGGCAGAGGCGTCACCATACGTTCGATAAGGGGGCAAGGGGGGTTTGGTTTGGTTTGGTTAGTCTGTGCGCCGCATTGCCTATGGGTTAAAGATGGGGCGAGGTGTCACCATGACGTTCTGAAAAGGGGCAAGGGGTTTGGTTGGTTTGGGTATTCGTGCGCCGTCATTGCTCTGGGTTTTAAGCTGGGGCAGAGGCGTCACACATTAAATTCTGAGAATGGGGGCAAGGGGTTTGGTGTGGTTTGGTTTATTCGTGCGGCCGCATTGGCTCTGGGTTAAAGATGGGGCAGAGGCGTCACCATACGTTCTGATAAGGGGGCACGGGGGTTTGGTTTGGTCTGGTGATTCGTGCGCCGCATGCTCTGGGTTAAAGCTGGGGCAGAGGGCGTCACCATAGGTCTGATAAGGGGGGGGCAAGGGGTTGGTTTGGTTTGGTCGGTTTTCTGTGCGCGCATTGCTTGGGTAAAGCTGGGCAGAGGCGTCACATACGTTTATGATAAGGGCGGCAAGGGGTTTGGTGTGGTTTGGTTATTCTGTGCGCCGCATGCTGCTGGGTTGTTTTAAAGATGGGGGCAGAGGCGCCACCAATACGTTCTGATAAGGGGGCAAGGGGTTTGGTTTGGTTTGGTCTGGTTATTCTGTGCGCCGCATTGCTCTGGGTTAAAGCTGGGGCAGAGGCGTCACCATACATTCTGATAAGGGGGCAAGGGGTTTGGTTTGGTTTGGTCTGGTTATTCTGTGCGCCGCATTGCTCTGGGTTAAAGCTGGGGCAGAGGCGTCACCATACATTCTGATAAGGGGGCAAGGGGCTTGGTTTGGTCAGATTGGGCCAGTTTGAATTCTTAAAAAAGCCTAGCCTAGCCTGAACCCTGCACACATTGCATGCAGCCTGGGCCTTCCGATTGAGATCGGGCACAAACAAAAAGAAACCACAAGTGGGAGGGCCTATCTATTGAGCTAGAAACACACACACAAAATAAATCACATGTAGCATGCCAATGGGTCTACCGTTCAGCCTGCACACATAAAAAAACTAACTAACAAAAGATACCACATGTGGCGTGGGCTTACCTGCAGAGCCAGCACACAACAAAAGATACCACATGTGGCGTGGGCTTACCTGCAGAGCCAGCACACAACAAAAGATACCACATGTGGCGTGGGCCTACCTGCTGAGCCAGCACACACACAAAAAATAAACCACATGTAGCATGCCAATGGGTCTACCGTTGAGCCGGCACACAGAAACAAAAAAACTAACAAAAGATACCACAGTGCGGGGCTTACCGCAGATGCCGGCACCCTATAAACAAAACAAAACTGCCCCCAAAAAAGACACCACCATGTGGCGGGGCGGGCTTAACTGCAGAGCCAGCAAACACACAAAAGAACAAAAGAACACATTGTGGGTGGGCTTACCTGCAGAGCCAGCACACACAAAAAGGCCCACATGTGGCGTGGGCTTACCTGCAGAGCCAGCACACACAAAAAATAAACCACATGTGGCGTGGGCCTACCCGCTTAGCCAGCAAACACACAAAAAATAAACCACATGTGGCGTGGGCCTACCCGCTGAGCCAGCAAACACACAAAAAATAAACCACATGTGGCGTGGGCCTACCCGCCGAGCCAGCAAACACACATAAATAAACCACATGTAGCATGCCGATGGGTCTACTGTTGAGCAGGCACACAGAAGAAAAAAAACTAACAAAAGATACCACATGTGGCGTGGGCTTACCTGCAGAGCCGGCACACATAAACAAAACAAAACTGCCAAAAGACACCACATGTGGCGTGGGCTTACCTGCAGAGCCAGCACACACAAAAAGAAAAAAACTCATGAGGCGTGCGCCATGCTATTGAGCCAGCACAAACATTAAAAAGAAACCACATGTGGCGTGGGCCTACCCGTTGAGCCAGCACACACAGAAAACAAAACGCATGTGGCCGTTGGCCAACTTTGTTTGAGGCCAGCAACACAAAAACGAAACCAATATGTGGCGTGGGCCTACCCGTTGAGCCAGCACACACAGAAAACAAAACGCATATGGCGTGCGCCAACCTGTTGAGCCAAGCAAACACAAAAACGAACCACATGTGGCGTGGGCCTGCACGTTGAGCCAGCACACACAGAAAACAAAACGCATGTGGCTTGCGCCAACCTGTTGAGCCAATTAACACAAAAACGAACCACATGTGGCGTGGGCCTGCACGTTGAGCCAGCGCACACACACACAAAAAAACTCATGAGGCGTGCTTCAAGCTGTTGAGCCAGCACACACAAACAAGTCCTCGCGGCGTTGCAAGCGACGTAGAAAATTAGCGGAGAGTGTTGGCTATCGGAGCGACAGGTGGCAACGGTATCAAGTGCAGCGGACCGAAGCTAGGGTTTACGAGACAGTTAGGGCCAGGGTTACTTGGCTTAGTGTGGTCGGACAGACGGACAACGCGGGGACCCTGGGGGGCCCACCAAAAACAAACCACTTGTGGTGTGGGCCTACCCATTGAGCCAGTACAGACACATAAAACAAACCACACGTGGCTTGGGCTTACCTCTTGAGCCAGCACACACAGAAAACAAACCACATGTGGCGTGGGCCTACCCGCTGAGCCAACACACACAGAAAACAAACCACATGTGGCGTGGGCCTACCCGCTGAGCCAGCACACACAGAAAACAAACCACATGTGGCGTGGGCCTACCCGCTGAGCCAGCACACACAGAAAACAAACCACATGTGGCTTGGGCCTACCCATTGAGCCAGCACACACAGAAAACAAACCACATGTGGCTTGGGCCAACCCGTTGAGCCAGCACGCACATAGAAAACAAACCACATGTGGCGTGTGCCTACCCGCTGAGCCAGCACACACATTAAACAAACCACATGTGGCTTGGGCCTACCCATTGAGCCAGCACACACATTAAACAAACCACATGTGGCGTGTGCCTACCCGCTGAGCCAGCAAACCCAGAAAACAAACCACATGTGGTGTGGGCCTACCCGTTGAGCCAGCACACACAGAAAACAAACCACATGTGGCGTGTGCCTCCCCGCTGCGCCAACACGCACAATAAAAACAAAACACATGTGGCGTGTGCATACCTGTTGAGCCAGCTCATTCACAGAAAACAAACCACTTGTGGTGAGGGCCCACCCATTGAGCCAGCACACACAGAAAACAAACCACATGTGGCGTGGGCATACCCACTGAGCCAGCACACACACATAAAACAAACTACAAGTTGCGTTGGCCTACCTGTTGGGCCAGCACACACATTAAAAACAAACCACATGTGGCGTGGGCCTACCCGACGATCCAGCAAACACAAAAAAACATGTGGTGCGGGCCTACCCCTTGAGCCAGCACACATTATGAAAACAAAGCACACATGGCTTGGGCCTACACGTCGATCCACCAAACTCAGAAAAACATGTGGTGTGGGCCTACCCCTTGAGCCAGCACACATACAAAAAAACTGAAGCACACTTAAACAATTAATCACTGGTGGTATGGGCCTCCCCGTCAAGCCAGCACACATAATAAAAGCAAACTAAAGCATATCTAACGAATCAAACCACATGTGGCGTGGGCCTACCCGTTGAGCCAGCGCATGATTTCCTCTTTGTTCCAATCTATGTTGGCCAATGTTGCCGGGTCCTCAGAGGCCCCCCATCC
>JACBWV010000717.1:0-57017 GCA_013435795.1 Chlamydomonas sp. ICE-L
ATGATTCACACTACCCCCCCACACACAACACAGGAACCACACCAACTACCCCCCACCCCCACCCCAACAACCCCACACACCACACCTCACACACCATAATATACACAATACCCCCCCACACACCACACATGCACACACCACACCCCCACCCCCACCCCACACACACACACCCACACCGCAACACCATAATTATATCACAATACCCCCCCACGCAACAACATGCACCAACACTACCACCACCACACACCACACACCACCACACACCTCACACCATGATATATAACATACCCCCCCCCCAACACACACCATGCACACACCAATACCCCCACCCCCACCCCACACCCCACACCCCACACCTCAACACCATAATATATCACAATACCCCCCCACACACACCACACAATGCCCACATCACACCACCACCACTACTACGACCACCACTAAACCCCACCACACCACACCACCACATACCACCACCACCACCACCACACCCAACCCCTCCCTAGTACACTCATGCCATATTTGTATAACACCTTCAACACACCGCATAAAGTCTGACTGCAAGCCTCCTCCCCCTTCAGGAACTATCACCCCTACACACACACCACTACCACCACTACCACCCACCGCACACCCCACACCTCACACACATGATATATCACCAATACCCCCCCCCCCACACACACACACACACATGCACACCCCCCTACCTCTACCACTACCACCAAAACCACCACCACCACTACCAATACCACTACCACCACCAATACCACCACCACCACCAATACCAATACCACCACCACTACACTAACACCACCAATACCACCCCCACCAACCAATCAATAACCACTACCCACCCCACTACCCACTAACACCACCAACCACCACTACCACACCACACCAAGTTACACCACCAATACACCACCACAATACCACCACCACCACAGTACCACCACCACAATACCACCACATCACTAACACCACCACACACAAATAACACACTAACACGAAAACAAAACAACGAAAAAAAAAAAAAAAAAAACAAAAAAATAAAAGACATAAAAGATAAAAATAGAAAAAAAACACAAAAACAAACCAAACAAACACAAAAAAACAACACACAAACACACAAAAAACAAAACACACCACAACAACCACTAACAAAAAAGACACCAGAAACAAACACACAAAAACTAAAAACAACAACACCAACACAAAATCAACAGACAATAAACATATGCAACAAGATCACCCACCCCCCCAACCCCCTACACAACAACACACACACACAAACAACAAACAACGGACACACCACTAACACCACACCACCATAAACACACACCACACCTCACAGAAGAAAACATATCACAATACCCACCACACACACACACACACACACAAACACAACAACACACACACACCACCACAACCACCACTACAACCACTTAAAAAAAAAACACCCAAAAACCCCACCAACACCACACACATCAGACAGCATTAAACATAACACAATACCCACCCCCCCCCCCCCCTTCCCCCCCACACACACACACCACGACCCCACGACCACACTACCACCACCACCACCACACACCTACACAGCCATAAAAATATCACAATATCCCCCCAACACACCACACACACACAAACACACACACAACACGACCACTACCACCTCGACCACAATCAACAACAATACAACACACAACACTACCACCACAAAACAACTCACAACCATAATAAACATATCTCATAACCCCAGCCCCACCCCCCCCCCCACCACACACACACACCACCAACACACCAAACACGCACACACCAACACTCACACAAACTAACCACCACAAACCCCGACCTCACGCCTCCCAACCATCAACCTATACTCAATCCTCCCACCCCCGCCCCCTATCCCCCGCTCAACCCACCATAAACCACCCACGCGAAGCGCGACCAACACACCAACCTACGCCCCTCCCTAGCACACTTGTGCCATGTTCTCATAACACCACAACACATAAGCACATCCAATACCCAACCTATCCCCCCACACACTCCCTACCCCCACCACTACTACACAACCACCACTACCACCACCCAACCACCCACCATCACCACCCCCCACGCCCCTCACCTAAGCACGACTTTTGCCATGTTCTCATACCAGCACACCATCATCAGCATCCAATACCCCCTACCCCCCCCCCCACACACCCCCACACCAAGCCCAACACCCTACACCCCACCACCCTACTAACAACCTAAATACCCCCCACACCACTACTATACTAACAACAGACCTCTACCACCCAACCACCAAAACATCACCACCACCCAACCCCTCCCTAGCACACTTGTGCAATTTTCCTCATTACATCAATAATCACATCACAATACCCCCCCCCACACGCACCTACCCCCCAACTACCCCCCACCCACCACACTACAAACCCCACCCCCCTTCCTCCCACCACCCACCCCACTAACACCCCCACCCCACCCCACCACTACAAATACAAAGCCACACCCACCCCACACCACTACAAACCCGCCCATCCTCCACCCCAACCACCCCCACCACTACACCCCACCCCCACCCCACCCGACACCCCACCCCACCACCACCACAAAACTCTACAACACCCCCCCCACCCCCACTACACCCCACCCCACCCCACCCCACCCCACCCCACCACTTACAACCCACCCCACCACCACCACCACTACAACAAACCGCCCCCCCCCCCCCACCCTCTACCACCACCCACCACAACCCCCCACCCCACCACACTACAAACCAACCCCCCACCCCACCCCACCGCCACCCCACCACCACTAACCACCCCCCACCCCACCACCCACAACCCCCCACCCCACCCACCCCTTACCCACCCCTTCTTTTTTACAAACACATTCCAGCTGTCAAACTCGTCACCTCCATCATTTACCCCCCCACACACAACATCCAACCACCAACACCACCACTACAATCGCCCCACACCACACCAAGCCCCAAAACCCCCTTAACCCACCCCTTTGTTCAAAAACAACAGGCCACCTCAACGCCCCCTCCTCCCCCTCCTCACGGAAAACGACTTCCTCAAAACAAGGGCTTCCTGAACTTCTGCAAAAATCCATCCGCAGTTGACGCGGCTTCCCCCAAGTCCCAGCAGCAGGCCCCGCAGTGGCAAGCCGCTGACCCAGGATCTCCCCCCATCCGGGGGGGCGCCCACCACCAAGATCAGGGTCCAGGATCTCCCCCCATTCTAGGGGGTGCCCCTGCAACTGCGGCGTGGGAGGACGAGCCCATTCCGGCAGGACACTCAAGTGCTGGCTTCGTTCCCCCTGGAGCCGATAATGACAGGGCGTCCAAGGCCACCGCCAAGTGCAACAGCTGTGGTCGCACGTTCAATAAGGATGCTTATGCAAGGCATGCCAAAGTGAGTCCATTCATACATTTATATTTTAGTCCTAAAAGTGATATACTCATACTTCTAGTTCGGGGGGCACCATCAGAAGTGGCAACAGCGGTGGCACACGTTCAATAAGGATACTTATGCAAGGCATGCCAAAGTGAGTCCATTCATACATTTATATTTTAGTCCTAAAAGTGATATACTCATACTTCTAGTTCGGGGGGGCACCAGCAAGAAGTGCAACAGCTGTGGGCGCACGTTCAATAAGGATGCTTATGCAAGGCATGCCAAAGTGAGTCCATTCATACATTTATATTTTAGTCCTAAAAGTGATATACTCATACTTCTAGTTCGGGGGGGCACCAGCAAGAAGTGCAACAGCTGTTGGCACACGTTCAATAAGGAGCTTATGGCAGGCATGCCAAATGGAGTCCCTTCTACACTTCTATTTTTTAGTCCTAAAATTGATAATACTCATTCTTCTAGTTCTGGGGGGCACCAGCAAGAAGTGCAAGCACTGTTTGGCACACCGTTTCAATAGGATGCTTATGCAAAGGCATGCCAAAGTGAGTCCATCATACATTTCTATTTTAAGTCCTAAGTAAGTATACTCATACTTCTCGTTCGGGGCCACCAGCAGAAGTGCCAACAAGCATGTTGGCACACGTTCAATAAGGATGCTTATGCAAGGCATGCCAAAGTGAGTCCATTTATACATTCATCTTTTAGTCATAAAAATAGTTTAAATGGTCCAGAGGGGGGCACCAAGAAGTTTGTTTTGATTTTATTTGGGCTTCGTTCCCCCCGGGGCCGATAATGACAGGCAGGGTACTACTTCTTGCCAAATTGGTCAGCGCTTAAAGCGCATAAACGTCAAATTTAGTGCAAAAAGCGCAAAAACTGCGCGCTGCACCCACAGGGGGTTGAAAAAACTGCGCGAAACGCGCAGAGGGGTTAAAAAAGGCAGCGCGCTTAGTAGTACCCTGAAGACAGGGCGTCCAAGGCCACCGCCAAGTGCAGCAGCTGTGGTCGCACGTTCAATAAGGAGGCTTATGCGAGGCATGCCAAAGTAGGTCAATTCATACATTTATATTTTAGTCCTAAAAATATGTATAATTATACTTGTAGTTCAAGGGGAGCACCACGGAGGGAAGGTTTCTACCTCTTCCAAGGCGACCTGTCTGTAATTTGGGAACCTGGCAAGGGTTCGAACCACAGACCTGGCTGGCTGGATTACACTAAGCCATACCAGGGTACTACATTTTTTCATATTGGTCAGCGCTTTATTAAAGCGCACAACGTCCAAATTGGTCGCACTTTTGTCGTGCAAAAAGCGCAAACACTGCGCTCTGCGCCCACAGGGTGGTTGAAACGGCGCATGGGGCTCAAAAAGCGTGCGCAAAATCTAGCTGCCGCATGCGCTTTGTAGTGCCGCTGCCCCCAGTGCTTAGTTTTCAAGGTGGAAGTTGGTTTTTTTCCAAACCACCTCTATGCACCAAGCGGGCTCTGGCGTGGTACCACGTTAATACCAAACCACCTAGCTCAATCGGGATTGGCTGTGGGTTACCCACGTTAATACCAACCACCTCTATGCCAATCGGGCCGGTGTGGTACCACGTTAATCCAACACCTCAGCTCAATGGGCTCTGGCTGTGGTACCACGTAATACCAACCACCTCTAGACTCATCGGGCTCTGGCTGTGTACCACGTTAATACCAACCACCTCTATGCCTCAATTGGCTTGGGCTGTGGCACCACGTTAATACAACCACCTCTATGCTCAATCGGGCTCTGGCTGTGGTACCACGTTAATACCAACCACCTCTATGCTCAATCGGGCTGGCTGTTGGTACCACGTTAATTCCAACCACCTCTATGCTCAATCGGGCTCTGGCTGTGGTACCACGTTAATACCAACCACCCTATTGCCAATAGGGCTCTGGCCGTTTGGTACCACGTTAATAATACCACCTCTATGTCAATCTGGCTCTGGTGGGTACCACCGTTAATACCAACCACCTCTATGCTAATCTGGGATGCGTGGTTACCACGTTAATACCAACCACCTCTCTGCCAATAGTGCTTGGCTGTGTACCAGTTAATACACCACCTCTATGGCTCAATGGGCTCGGCTTTGGGTACCACGTAATACCAACACCTCTATGCTCAATCGGGCTCTGGCTGTTACTCACGTAATACAACACCTCTATGTTAAGCGGGTCGGCGGTGGTACCACGTTAATACCAACCCGGAACCATGAAGCCAGAGCAGTGTTTCATTTTTTGACGACGCGTGGCCATTCCGTCCCCATTCCGTAGACTGCACACCCCGGGTACCCCGTGATATCGAGCCGCGCTGCCCCCGACCCCCCCAGGTTTGCGCTGTGCGCTCCGCCATGCTTTGGTCGCAACCTATCCTGAAATCAGGGTGATCGCCCCTACGTAGCTTACCAACCTGGACTACAGAAATCTGAAATAAAAAAACACTGAGCCAGAGCCCGATTGAGCCTATTGTATATATTTAGAGACCGCAACTTTGGATGGCAAGTCAACAACATACAAAGTACTTTCATATTTATAGGGATACTTACATCTTTACATACTTACATCTTTAGACACTTACATCTTGACATACTTACATACTTACATCTTTACATACTTACATCTTTAGACACTTACATCTTGACATACTTACATACTTACATCTTTACATACTTACATCTTTAGACACTTACATCTTGACATACTTACATACTAACATCTTTACATACTTACATCTTTAGACACTTACATCTTGACATACTTACATACTTACATCTTACATGTACTTTACATCTTTAGACACTTTACATCTGACATACTACAGACCGTAATCTTTCATATACGCTCTTTAGACCTTACATCTTGAACGAACTTACATTACTTAATGTCTTACATACTTACATCTTTCGACCACTTACATCTGGAATACTTACAATACATCTTTACCTACTTACATTCTTTAGACACTTACATCTGGACATTTACTTACATCTAAATCCTTTAATTACTTACATCTTAGACACTTACATCGACATACTACCATACTGAATCTTACATACTTACATCTTTAGACACTTACATCTTGACATACTTACATACTTACATCTTTACATACTTACATCTTTAGACACTTACATCTTGACATACTTACATACTTACATTTTAAACTTACTCTTTAGACACTTACATCTGACATACTTACATATTACATCTTACATTACTACATCTTAGAACTTACATCTGACCTACTTATGATACTTAATCTTACATGACTTACATCTTTACATCCTTACATATTTCTAGAGCTACATAGCAAACTTCATATTTATAAGATAAAACTACATTACTTACAATATTCATAGAGATACATACAAACTTACATATTCATAGAGATACATACAAACTTACATATTCATAGAGATACATACAAACTAACACTTCATTAGGTTGAGGGGGCCGGAGATACATTACAAAACTTACGTATTATAGAAGATAACATACAAACTTACCTATTCATATAGATCTAATACCCACTTACATATTTATAGAGATAATACAAAACTTACATATTATAGATATACATACAAACTTACATATTATAGCGATACATACAAACTTACATATTTATAGAGATACATACAAACTTACATATTTATAGAGATACATACAAACTTACATATTTATAGAGATACATACAAACTTACATATTTATAGAGATACATACAAACTTACATATTTATAGAGATACATACAAACTTACATATTTATAGAGATAAATACTTACATATTTATAGAGAGCTAATACAAACTTACATATTTATCGAGGGGGGGGCAAGGAAAAAGATTTCGTACCGCATGTTCGATATGGATAGAGAACCGCGAGCAATAGTGGATACAAAAAAAATCATGTCGATACACCCACGGGCGGCCGAGATACGAGGGGGGGGGGGGGGGGGGGGTTCCGACCGTTTTCCCAATTTTATTTGTACCTCGTGTAACTTTCTTGCCAGTGCGAATTTTTGAGCGTGACGTACACCATTGAGAAGGTCTCGACGAGAGGAGTACAAATCTGAAGTCGTTAGTTAGTGACACCAAGGGTGTAATTGGTGGATCTCCTGGAAGGTACATCCAGGCTGGACGCCAGGCTGGACGTCACCCAGACCTTCGCGTCCAGCTTGGAACGAGCGGCAGTTGGGCGGAAAAAGGCGCGCGCGCAACGCGTTCTGAATTCCGGTCCCCTACCGTACGAAGTTCCTGAAGCAGTCGAGCCTGGGGTCGAGCACTCGAGCCCCCCACCCCCACCCCACCCCCACACACCTTCCCCCCCCTTCCCCCCACCCCCCCACCCCAAAACACACACACCACCCGAGCCGACCATCAGGCTCCAGAATACAAGTTGAGTAGATCAAGCCATGATAATGATGATGATAAAGATAAAAAGACAGATAAATAACGCCTTCAGTCAATTTTCGTAATCTCCTCCTAGGGCGCGGACGACTGCTGAGCGCCCAAGAAAGTTGTAAAAATACTAAAATCTAAATAACTTTGTCCAAACTTGATATTTATACATTTTGGTTGTATGGTTGGAAAGGCCTTGACGAGATGATGCTCATGGACCCCCCTTTCACTATGTAATACTGTCTGGGTGTCTAGATATGAGGTCTCAATGAGGGGGAGGGGGGGGGGGGGGGGGGGGGGGGGGTCAAAATAACAACTTCCGAACGTGCGGTCAGCCAACTTTATTCCTGCCCCCCCCTCGATATTTATAGAGATAAATACTTACATATTTATAGAGATAAATACTTATATACTTACATATGTATAGAGATACATACAAACTTACATATTTATAGAGATAAATACTTACATACTTACATATTTATAGAGATACATACAAACTTACATATTAATAGAGATAAATACATACATACTTACATATTTATAGAAATAAATACTTACAAACTTACATATTTATAGAGATACGTACATATGTGCATACTTACATACTTACATACTTACATATTTACACACTTGCATATTTATAGAGATACAAACTAACCATCCCCGTTGGATTGTTGCAGGTTTGCGAGAAGGTCTTTGTTCAGAAACGCAAAGTTTTCAACATGACTGCCGCGCGGGTTGAGGGTTCAGAAGCTGCCAAGTTTGTCGACGTGAAGAGGGGTGTCCCCAAATCCGAGGCCAAGCCACCCAGGGGGGGACAGCCTGGCGCGGGTTCTGGGGGTGGGGGGTACGAGGACAAGCCGATTTCGGCTGCCGGTGCCAAGAAGGCGAAGTGGAAGATGCAGTCGGATCAATTGAGGAGGGCCATGAAGGGCAGTCGGATGATGAAGCAAGCCGAGGAGCAAGGGTTGGATATAAGGTAGGGGAAGGAACAGCACAACTGCCTATGCATTCATGGGTGTGTGGGGTGGGGTCGGTGGGGTGGGGGGGGGTGTTTGTGGGGAGCGAGGGGGGGGCAGTGGCGGTGTATGGGGGGCTGCAGTGGGGGGGGCAATGATGGTGGGGCACGAAAGGAGCTGGACCACGTAACTGCCTATGCATTCATGGGGTCAGGGTGGCGCTGGGGATGGGAGTGGTGGTGTGGGTGGGGCTGACGGTGGTGGGGGCAGTGGTGATGTGGGGGGGGCTGACGGTGGGGGGGGGCAGTTGGGCTGGGAGCTGAACCACGTAACTGCCTATGCATTCATGGGGTGGGGGTGGCATTGGCGCTGGGGGTGGCAGTGGGGGTGTGGTTGGGGCTGACGGTGGGGGGTGACAGTGGTGGTATGGGGGGGGCTGACGGTGGGGGTGGCAGTTGCGCTGGAGCTGGACCACGTAACTGCTTGTTCATTCATGGAGTGGGGGGTGGCAGTGGGGGGTGGGGTGGCTGTGGGGGTGGGGGGGGGGGTGGGGGGGGGGGGGGGGGCAGTGGCGGTGTGGGTGGGGCTGACGGTGGGGGGGCAGTGGGGATGGGAAGCTGAACCATGTAACTGCCTATGCATTCATGGGGTGGGGTGGCTGTGGGGGTGGCAGCGGTGGTGTGGGTGGGGCTGATGGTTGGGGTGTCAGTGGTGATGTGGGTGGAGCTGACGGTGGGGGTGGCAGTGGCGGTGGGGGTGGGGCTGACGGTGGGGGTGGCAGTTGCGCTGGGAGCTGAACCATGTAACTGCCTATGCATTCATGGGGTGTGTGTGGCAGTGTGGGTGGGGGGGGGGCAGTGGTGGTGTGGGTGAGGCTGACGGTGAGGGTGTCAGTTGCACTGGGAGCTGAACCACGTAACTGCCTATGCATTCATGGGGTGGGGGTGGCAGTGGCTGTGTGAGTGGGGGTGACAGTGGTGGTATGGGTGAGGCTGGCGGTTGGGGTGGCAGTTGCGCTGGGAGCTGAACCACGTAACTGCCTATGCATTCATGGGTGGGGCTGGCGCTGGAGGGGGCAGTGGTGGTGTGGGTGGGGCTGACGGTGGTGGTATGGGTGGGCTGACGGTGGGGGTGGCAGTGGTGGTGTGGATGGGGCTGACATTAGGGGTGTGGGTGGGGCTAATGGTGGTGGTGGGGGTGGGGGGGTGTGTGGGGGGGGGAGGGGGTAGTGGGGCTGAGAGCTGAACCACGTAACTGCCTATGCATTCATGGGGTGGGGGTGGCAGTGGTGGTGTGGGTGAGGCTGACAGTGGGCGTGGCAGTTGCGCTGGGAGCTGGACCACATAACTGCCTATGCATTCATGGGGTGGGGGTGGCAGTGGGGGTGGCGCTGGCGCTGGGGGTGGCGCTGGCGGGAGAACTGCCCCTGGACAGCGTTTGGTTTCAGATTTCTGTCAGATTTATTTCAGATTTCTGTCAGATTTATTTCAGATTTCTGTCAGCAGCTGTTGGCCAGTTTTTCAACCCTGAACCCTACAAACCTAAACCCTGAATACCTAAACCCTAAAAACTTACAAACCTGAACACTAAACCCCTCCATCTTTCTTCAGGAAAATGATCTTTGATACCGGACACGACCCGGAGGATGTGGTGGTGTGGGTCGGGCTGGCGGTGGGGGTGGCAGTGGTGGTGGAGGTGGCTGTGCGGGTGACAGAGGTGGTGTGGGTGGGGCTGGCGGTGAGGGGAGAACTACCCGTGGACAGCGTTTTGTATCTCAGATTTATGTAGGCGGCTGTAGGCCAGGTTTCAAACCTTTACCCTAAATCTAAAACCGCTCCATCTGCCTTCAGGAAAATGACCTTTGATACCGGACACGACCCAGAGGAAGTGGTGGTGTGGGTGGGGCTGGCGGTGGGGGTGTCAGAGGCGCTGGGGGTGGCAGTGGTGGTGGAGGTGGCTGTGAGGGTGACAGAGGTGGTGTGGGTGGGGCTGGCGGTGAGGGGAGAACTACCTCTGGACAGCGTTTTGTATTTCAGATTTCTGTAAGCAGCTTTAGGTCAGGTTTTAAACCCTAAACCCTAAACCCTGAACCCTAAACAACTTTACCCTGAATCCAAAACCTCTCCATCTGTCTTCAGGAAAATGACCTTTGATACCGGACATGACCCAGAAGAGGACGACGACCGTGTGTCCTGTCCTCACTGTGGTCGGAAATTTGCGGCGCTGGTGGCAGAGAGGCACATGCCTCATTGTAAGAACACCAAGCACAAGCCTAACTACTTGGCTGCGGGTGGTGGGGCGGCACGCATGCGCAAGGCGTAGTAGTAATAACATATAATATGATATATGTAATAATGATGCTAATGATTATAATAGTAATAGAAAGAACAATAATAATAATAATAATAATAATAGGCCACCGCCGTAGAGTGGGGCTCGCCGTGGCTGCAAATTCGCGCTTGTGGCCGAGAGGCACATGTCTCACACCAAGCACAAGCTGAACTACTTGGCTGCTGCTGGTGGGGCAGCACGCATGTGCAAGGCCCAGATGAGATGATGATTTAATTATATTGTAGAATAAAATGAGCCATGTAGCAAGAACTCAGAGCCCCCGTCCCCACACAAACACCTACACACCCGCAGACCCCCCCCCCACCCCCCACCCCCACCCCCACCACACACACACACAGTGATCACTGTAGCAAGAACTCAGAGCCCCTGTCCCCACACAAACACCTACACACCCGCAGACCCCCCCCACCCCCCACCCCCCACCCCCACCACACACACACACAGTGATCACTGTAGCAAGAACTCAGAGCCCCCGTCGGTAAACGATTGTTTGGGGTTCAGTTCATCAGTGCTTTTCTTTGTAAGCCCTTCGTATCACGGATGGGCAAGTCCTTTTAGCCTATTTAGCCTACCCCTGGACTGTAACATACATACACGGCAGAGTCGACCACACACATAGTGGTCCACAGAAGGGTGGAGCACGCTGTGGCATTTCACTGGGGTGGGTACCAATGCTCAAGAATGGTGGGTACCAATGCTCAAGAATGGTGGCTCAAGAATGGTGGGTACCAATGCCCAAGAATGGTGGCTCTTATTCCGAGCTGCCTATGAAATCAGTATTCTTGCCTTCCGGCTGGTTTCACGTTTGGAACCAACAGATGTGCGCACGCTATTGCCTTACCTATTCAGACATGCGTCTTTTGATGCAAGATAATAGGGATCAGATCAGGGTAATTCAAAGCGCGCGCTTTTGAGCGCCGACTTTTTGACCCCCTCTGCGCTTTAAGCGCAGTTTTTTGCAACCCCTTGTGGGCGCTGCAAGCATCTTTTTTTTGCGTTTTTTTCACTACAAAGCGCAGTTTTTTTGTTTTCAAGTGCGCTAAAGCGCTGGCCAATTTGGCCATTTGACGTACCCTGATCAGATCAACTGTGGGCATGGAAACGTGAAGATCTAGCCGTGGTGATAATTGACAAGTCAGGTTGTATGCCCCGAGGTGAACTGGTGACAGACTGCAAGTTGAACTTGAACTTGGTTACATAGCTTCAGCCAGCAATGTGGCTGCTCGCCGTCTTCCGCAGAAGAACAAAAATTCTTACCAGGAAAATTCAAATGCGAACGAATGACTTGTTGACAAAATGCAAGAGAACTTTGACGCACATGTGTGGAGAGCCATTTTCGCCCTCTTAAACCCGTCTGCTTCTTGTTACATTACATAACAATACATGTTAAAGTCTACTTGACACCGCGAGGGTATATGAGACTCTGTGCTTTAAACAAAAAGAAAAAGCACCCACAAAGCAAAAAAAAAACATTACATCAGGGGTGTGTCGAGGACAAACAAACCAAACTCCCAACCACCTCGTGAACATTTCAAGGTTAATATACATGCATGAATGGAATTAGTGCTGTCATAAACGCATTAGTGCTGTCATAAACGCATGCCGCGCATGTGGGGAGAGCCATTTTCGCCCTCCTAAGCTATATCATATGATTTTGACCAAAGGCAAGTATGATATCATGTGATATCATACAAATTGCATCATATGATATTGTATATACATAGCGACTTTAGCCTAGTCAGACTGCCAAGCATCATATGATATCGTTTTGCCGTTCCCTACATATTTACCAAGCTTGATCAGGTCCAAATTCAAGTTCAAGTTGCCAAGCCTGCTGCCTTGCTGCCCTGCAAAGGCCTGCGAGCGTCCCATGTTTACCAAGCCTTCCATGGCGTGCTGAACCGTCAGGGATCCGATGATGTGCTCAAACTCAGCAAGGTTGCGAACTTTTTCAGGCGCCTCAGTCTGCTGCGCCTTAAATGCAGCTAACACACCGCCACCCAAGAAAGCCTCGAACACCGCCGAAGGAATCTCGGCATTCTTCATGAAACCGGCCCGGCCAAGCGTCAAGGTGCAGTAGTTGCTGAAACGTATCATCCACGGCCTAAACCAGGTAGTTCCAATTGCATCGCAGAATAAAGGGGGCGGGCAAACTTTGAAGCTACGCTTCAAGAGGTCTGAAACAGCAGCTCCGGCAAAACCCCGGCCTGCTGCAAGGAGAACTGCAAGAAGAACCGCCCATCTGTTAAGTCCAGGTGCACCTTGAGGAGCTTCTAACAACATACGCACAACTTCACTGTGGCCATATTGTGCTGCCACCACCAGAGCCAGTCCATTGAGACAGTCGGCATGGGGGGCATGCAGTGGCGCATCCAACAACACACGAACTACCTTGATTTTGCCCTTTCCTGCTGCCTTCACTAGTGCCATTCCCTCCCGACAGTCAGCACGGGCGGCATGCTGTGGTGCATTAAGCAACAGGCGCACTACCTTACTGTGGCCATTCCATGCTGCAGCCAGAAGTGCCCGTCCATATTGACAGTCAGCATAAGCGGCATGCTGCGGGGCATTCAACAACATGCGAACTATCTTGATGTTGCCCTTTCTTGCTGCCATCACTAGTGCCACTCCCTCTTGACAGTCAGCACGGGCGGCATGCTGGGGGGCAGTAAGCAGAAGCCTAGACAGCTCAGCCTGTCCCTCCTGAACAACTGCCACCAGGGTCAAATTGGAGTCTTCCAACGATGCCACTCTCGAGACTAGCCAAGTCGCAACGCCGAGCTTGCCGTGCAGAAGGGCGTGAGACACGGAATCGTGGACACGGCCATTTCGCCTGTGCAGCAAGATCTGGCCAAGGCTTGGCGAGAAGATCGACTGCCACTCGCGACAGACGGTACATACGTTGCCAATGCGGGAATCCAGTTGAAGGCTACGTAGAACGATGTCAGTCAGCACATCTGCTGGAAGCGGTAAAGACGCAGACATGGCGCGGCGCTGAAAGAAAGCAAAGCAAAGAAAACAAAGGAACGGGATGCAGACCCCAGATCGGCACAAGTAAGTGCGTGTTTGGTCTTGTCTGGACGTTGCTGACTGGCTCCCCTTTCCAAATTCTGACGCGAAGGCAACCGCGTCAGTCAAGTCAAATCAAATGGCAACTCAGTAACTGCCGTCAGTCAACTTCTGAGCTGAGAAATCAAGGGAAGAATAGGGCCGAACTAAAGTAAAAAGCTAATTGATTACCGATAGGCGACACACGCAAGTCGTGAAGACTGACAGGCAGTAAGCCTGCTGAACTTCCGGAAGATTAACGGTCCGAACGGCCAAAACGGTTGGCCCGAAGCAGTCTCTGGCCCGAAGACAGCCCCAGCCGGCCCCGGCGGGAGAACAAGCACCGCGACCTCCTGCAGGTCCGTGCAGGTCATATCAATAATCGGTTCGAGATCGAACCCTGTAGCACTCCCTCACCTGGTTACGGAGGAACGGGGAGAAGTATTGTTTTCTGCAGACGGTTAGACGCCGAGTTGCTGGTGTATTTCTTCTTCTTCTTCTTCCTTGCAGGAGTAGGGCTGTTTAGGATGACTCCAAAATCTGCACATTGAGGCGCACCCAGTTCGAATATCTGCATGAGACGCAACGGACCCTCCAAGATCTGAGTATCTGAGTCGGAGGTGCAAGACGTTGCATTTTGAACATGCTCTCATTTCAAATCTAGCATTCGTACCAGGGTAGTCCAAGACGCACGTCCTTGCGTCCCAGGACGCAACATGGGGAGGGCCGTTGCGTCCCAGGACGCAACATTGGCAGGGTCGGTTGCGTCCCGGACGCAGCCTCATAGATTGGTTGCGTCCGGGACGCAGGTTTTGGAAGTTGGTTGCGTCTCACTTCATTACCCTGCGTTCTCATGCGTCCCAATGTGCCCCAATGCGCCCCAGTGCGTCTGATGCGTCCGACTCGAGAGTGTCTCAGTGGGTGGTGCAGGACGCAAAGGACTCTCTCAGCCACATAATTTGAATGGACTCGAACCTAAAAATCCCCCCCATGCCCCCAGGCCCTGAGTGGATGAGCGGGGTTCAAACAGCACCCTAGTCAAAAGCCTAGAATTTTTTGATGTGATCGGATGTGATCGATTTTGTCAGCATGAATTGCAGTGCTCTCACGCGTTTTATGACTTGGTGACTACTTATGTACTTCCTTAGAACTATCGGCTCTGCCAGTACTGTGCCAGCTTCCCGTAGTGACAGCTTCCCGTAGACTGAGTCATCCTTGAGTGACTCAGTGACAGCTTCCTGTTGGCTGCGTCACCGGTCTAGCCTGTACCCTGTTAGGTTCCAGGCTGCCGCCTCTTTCACCACTGGTGCCCCTTAATGGGTCTCCTGTGCTTGTAACGTTACTCTCGTCTCCGCATTTATAGATTGGCGTTCTGCACACACAAAGTCCACTCTCCGGAGTGTTATCCAAGCTGATAGATTTATTCTGGTCGATCTCTCCAAAATGTTCGAACCGTCAAAATGCAATCTCGCGGCACGCCCACAAAACCAAGGAGCGAAGGCTGGATGACTTTTTTGTTGCCAAGCCCGCTGCTGCTGCTGCTGCTGCTGGGACGGAGAAAAATTGAGACGCAGTGGGCCGCAGTGGGACGCATCAAGCATGGAGAAAAATTGAGACGCAGTGGGACGCATCAAGCTGCTGTTGCTGTGGGAGGGGGAAACGGGAAAGAGGAATTTTTGGGACGCAACCCTCAAACTTTACTGCGTCCCAGGACGCAACCTACGAAATTGGCTGCGTCCGTGGACGCAACCTACCCATCTGGGTGCGTCCCAGAAAGCAACTCCTGGGGTCCGTTTGGACAACCCTGATTCGTACACTACACTACTACAAACACTACGCCACCCTAACTCTTTAATACATCAGAAGAAGAGAAGAGAAATGGGAAAATGAAAGAAACAAGTGATTTGTTTGCGTTTACATTTCCCTGGCAATCATTTTTTTACTGCCGAAGACGGCGAGCGGCCAAATTGCTGGCTAAAGCTATGTAACGGAGTTCAAGTTTAAGTCAACCCCTGAATATATTATGCTCTTATCGACTGTACTTGAACAGGATATGATCTTCAGTTGGTACACTCATCTGAATAAATACCCTGAATACTGTACATCATGCTATCATCACGTACGTTTAGATGCTTTAATGACAGGTGGACATGGCCAATTAGTTAGATGGTATTTGGGGTGGAGCCCCACCTTTTGGAGGGCGGAAGCCCCCAGGGTCACCCGTTATCCGTTTGTGCAACCAACACAACCGATAATTCCATCCATCCATCCATGCAGATAATTATGACTGAAGCGGATTTCTGGGCAATGTCTATACTGGTCCAGTCCAAGGAAGGCTTTACAGTGACGCTTACTGCTGGCCAGTCAATCACTGTCCCATCGTTGTACTGGCATGCAGCCTACAACCACGAGGTCACATTGCCTATCAACAACTTGGAGGTGACTGCTTGGGACGTCCCAGAGGTGTTGTTGAACACGTTCAGGATGCAAGCTGGCTGGCTAGAGCAGAGTGCAGCGAAGCTGTTGAACAACACGTACAATGCTAACCTGCTGTGGTACAGGGGGACCTTCTACATGGGGGCTTTTCTTCTCGATGGTGTTCTCAGCTTGGCAAGCAGGAAGGTTTTTGGCAGATCTGGGTTCAAAACCGAACTGTCCACCACGTCTAAATTCAAAGTCGTCTGCGTGGACAACACAGATAATGGGGTCATCGTGGACACGGAATTGCTATCAAAGAGGGGAGCGTGGCTAGCCGTGCTGGCTATGGCAATAAAACAGCATGCACGGGTGTTGACCTTAATAAAGGTTGCCGATGAAGACACATTACGTGGCCGGAAGCGGTGTATCACAGGCTGGACAGCGGATGTCACAAACTCACTGTCCAAGTGGACCCAAGAAAGGGTGATGTATGGGGTGATGCGGCATACATGTGGGGGCTACACATAGCAGCTTCTGGGCAGCTCCCCTGCTCTGTAAATGTTCTTATAGACCATTCATAGAGCTGGATGTAATTTATCATTACATTCCTCATTCAGGGCTTATTAATCAATTAATGCCTTCCAATGATGTAACAAACATGGTTGTCCTGTACCCTACTAGTATATGTCCTCCGCCTTCAGTGCAAGCACTGCTTCAATCTAAGTAGACATGCATGGGTGCCCACCTAGAAGTGACTCTACATTATATACAACACTCATATCATCTATCATTTCAGGGACAATCCATAGGTTGACCTGTTTAGTACAGTTGAGGTGGACTCTACCGTTAACGAGCACGATATGGGACTTTTGGCCTTGACTTGGAATTAATGGGTTTTGGGTACAGGGTACTATGTTTTACTAAGCTAAGTTCCGAATTCTCCGTGATTTTGGGTTAATTCGTACCAATTTGGGATGAATCCAGTTCGTAATTTGCTACATAGGCTTCGTAAAATGCTTTGGGGATGAATCCAGTTCGTAAATTGATCATAGGCTTCGTAACAGGCTATGGGGATTCTCGATCTACGAACCCCCCCTCGTAATTTGCTAATTGGGCTTCGTAAAATGCTTTAGATGATAGACAAAACTTTACTAAGGGTCCTCATGACATATTACGAGGGGGGTTCGTAGATTTTCACTTTACGATACCTGTCCGAGAATTAGCAAGTTCGTAAAATGCTGTTTTATTCATAGTGCGACAAGAAGCCTGACACGTGTAACTAATGCCTTCAGTAACTAATGCCCCCCCTCTCTTACGTGCTACTAATGCATGCCTATCTGTGACTAACTGCGTCCGGTTTGTCCTTAAATAACTGGATTCGATCCGCTCCATCCCGTTGCTACCTGTCGTTCCGATAGCAAACACTCTCATAGGACTTATTAGGAATGAAAGGACTTTCACCCCAGAAGATGGTATCAGCATGTATAGCGGTGCTCTCACGCGTTTTATGACTTGGTGACTACTTATGTACTCCCTTAGAACTATCGGCTCTCCTGAGCCAGCTTCCCGTGGGACTGAGTCATCTTGAGATGACTCAGTGGCAGTTTCCTGTCACTTACGTCTCCGGTTTGATCTGTACCCTGTTAGGTTCCTGTCTACCGCCTCCTTTCACCACAGGTGCCCCTTTATGGGTCTCCTGTGTCTGTAACGTTATCCTTGTCTCCGTGTATAGATTGGTGCGTCTGTTCCGCTGCTTTAATCTACTGTCCACTCTACCGGAGTGATTTCAAGCTGATAGGTTACTGGGCTCCTCATCACTACCACTGCTTTGATAATGCAACTTCCGCGAGGGCCTCCTGCCGGCTTTGTGAAACTTACCAAACTTAATGGTGTTTCATGGGCTCGTGGGATCCGCAGTGTCATTGTGAGCAATGGATGCGACCGAATCCTCCCAACGGGGGTGAAGGTTCCTCTAGATTGGCTAGACGACTGCGCGCCAGCGGCCTCTGCTGCCGGAGAGGAGGGTCCTTCCGCCATCAAGGAAGTAACCCCCCCCCGATCAATCCTCCAACTTTACGGTTCCTTCTCTCAATGTTCGACGCCTGTCCTCTGATGTTGAGGATGTCCTGATGAAGCTGTGTTGTGTACAGACACAGATCATCCGTTGTGCATCAGACCCGCAGCCTCATTGCGTCCCCTTCAATTATGATGAAGACTACTCTACTACTACTGATGATGAGGAGGACTTGAAGAGTGCTACGAGTGCTGACTTCGGTGGCGTGACCCCATCTGCTGCTGCCACTCGTGTCTTTGAGACTTCCGCTGTTTCGCCGGTGTATGAGCCTGCTGATCAGCAGATGCCTAATCGAGAGCTTTCGCCTGTGTATCAGCCTCAGCCTTCGTCGGCGCCTCCCTTTGAGCCTGTTCCCCCGGCTTACCCGGAGGTGGCTAAGCCCACTTTCTTGAAGGGCTTTGCTTCTTTTTCCTCTGCATCTGCCCCCATGGAGCGTGGCCTCCCTGGCTACCACACTCGCTCTCGCGAGGCTGCTGTTTCCTCTGCACGCACCTCTGCTGCTGGTGCCTCCCTGGAACCCCCTCCGCCTCCGCCGGTGGAGCTGCCTCCTGCCCCTGGCCCTCCTCCTATGCTATATATGCGGTCATGCGAATCTTGGGAGCATCTGCTCACTGGTGGATCTCCTCCGACTTTGAACTTGCGGGACTACCGCCTGATCAACCAGGATCGACGGGATGGTGAGTCCTTGAACCGCTCTTTGTACGGTCGGATGGATATGCAGGCTACAATGGCAAATGTTAGTGTGAAGCTGAGGCATCGCCGAGTGATGGCTTTCTCTGAGCTTGGTACCAGGTGTCGTTCTTTTCTTGGTCCAGTCACTTCTGGGATTCTGTATCCCCCAGATCATGGTGTTTCCTTTGGTGGTACGAGGCGTAGTGATCACGAGAAGCTTGGTTATCAGTTTGTGCGAGTGCCTGTCCCTCGGTGTCCTGTTAGCCCAGATTTCGAGCTGCTTATGAGTGTTGCGAGGTCCATTCCTGTGATTAGGAACATAGACGACCAGCGCGCTCTTGACGCTGGTCTTGCTGCGGAGTATTTCATGGACATTCGTAGGTCCTTGGCTCCTGTCCCTTCTGCGATTGGAGCTGGGTCTAATACCCTCATTCATGGTGAGTCTCGGTTTGATCCTGCACTGTTGGGTTTCAGTGCACTGCCTCTCGAACGTCAGGAGTTCATGTGTTTAACTATGATGCTCGCGAACATGGAGGACGATATGGTCAAGGTATACCAGGACTTTGCCACCCCTCGGGATATCCTTTTGGATATCCGGAAGACGCAGTCTGATGCCCTTGCCTCTAGAGTCCCTCTCATGCGTATCGAACTTCATAATGCGCACATGGGCCCTTCTGACCGTGTCGATGATTTCTTTCGCATGGTTCGCAGTCTGTGCACTGACCTCCGCAGTGCTGGACATCCTGTCACTCAGCGCCACGCCATGGAAACCATTGTGAATGGGATCCGTTTGATCCGATTTGAATCGCTGCGGATCCAGTACGGTATGATGTTGGCTAACAGACAGACTGTAGATTACTGGTCTTGTCTAGAGGCATATCGGTCTCTCGACATTTTGAACATTGCTCTCCCCAGGTCCGACTCCAGGCATCCTGGTTGGTCCCGGGACGCTCCCCAGTTTCCTGCCAATGCTGCGTTTCAGCGTGGGCAGGGATCTGGTTCTCAGGGTTCTGGTTCCAACAAGCGACGTCTGGATTGCACTTGGGGCCCATGCCTCAGCAAGACGACCCACTCGGAGGATCGCTGTTTCACGAAGCATCCGCACCTGCGTAAGACCAAGCCTGGTGCACCGGTTACCAATCCGGTGCCCATGGCCTTGGCCCTTCCAGGTGTGCTTACTCCGCGGCAGCTGGCCTCCTTGCAGGCTCAGATTGATGGGTATGCTTTGGAAAAGAAATAGGAGGTACGCTCTGTCCTTTTCTCTTGCACTGCGAAATTTTCAAATGTCTGCAGCCCAAGCCTGTCTGAGGGTGTCTGGCATGTTGATTCTGGAGCTGGGATGTCAATCACAGGTGATATGTCTTTGTTCACTGTGTTTCATGCTTCTGAGACTGGGCCAGCAGTTAAATTTGGTGATGGTGTGGTTCAACGGTCTGTGGGTCAGGGTTCCATTGTGTTATGTAGTGATTGGTTACCAACACCAATCACTTTAACCAATGTTCTCTACATCCCACACTGTCCGGTGAACCTCATGTCAGTAAATGCTGTTGCCCATGCTCACAACTGCAAGATTTCTTTTGATAGTCTTAGTTGTACTGCCACACAGGGCTCTTCTGTTCTGTGGTCTTTCCCTGCCTCCAGTGATGGTGTGTACAAGTTTGCATGTAGGCCTTGTCACACCCCTCGTGGCCGTTTGTATGGTGCTGAAAATTATCCAGCTTTTGCTCTTGATGTTGATGAGGATGGTGGAGTTGTGATCCCTACCACTCCTGAATGGTTGTGGCATAGGCGGCTGGGTCACCCTGGCTATGATGCCATGCACAACCTTGTAAGGAAGGGTTTGGTTCAGAACTTACCCCTCACTCTCCAACAGGTGCAAAGACTGTCTAAGATCCCATGTGATGCTTGTCAGAAGGCAAAGGTAAAACGTATCCCTTTTCCTAAAGAAAGCAAAACTAGGATCCGTGCCCCATTACAACGCCTTCACTTGGACATCATGGGGCCATTTAATATTAGGGGCTTGCGTGGGGAGTTTTATGTTCTGTGTCTCACTGACCAATACTCTGGCTATGCTGAGGTCTTGTGCTTGAGAACCAGGGATGAAGCTCCCTTAGCAGTTCAAACTACCATCCTCAGATGGATGACTCAGCTGCATGGATTTGTTTTCAAGTGTCTTAGGTCTGACAGGGCTAAGGAATTTATAGTGAAGTGGTTCGAGGATTGGTTAGAATCGGTTGGTGCTGTGCATGAATTGTCCATGGCTTACACTGCTCAGCAGAATGCGACTGTGGAACGGTACAATGGGGTCCTTCAGAACGTAGCTAGGAGCATTCACTTGGAGTCTAAGCTCACTAAGTCCTTCTGGCCCTATGCCTTCCTCGCCGCGTGTTACCTACGCAACCGGCTGCCTAATCAGGGTGACAAGACTCCTTATGAGTTGTTCTTTGGGGTTCTACCTGATGTATCGTTATTGCGCGTGTTCGGGTGCCCATGCTATGTTACCTTAGTGAATGGGAAGAAGCGCAATAAGCTTGACGAAAGGGCGTTATCTGGTAGACTGGTTGGGTATTCTCTGGTGAGTAAGGGTTATTTTGTTTGGGTTCCGAAGTTGCGCCAGGTGGTAGAGAGTCGTGATGTGCTCTTCTATGAACAGTTTAGCTATAACTGTATCCCTGGGCTCTTTCCCTATGATGGATCTCAGTATTTTTCTCGCACCCCTGCCGCTATCATCGGTAAAGGGCTTGATACTACTGACAATGTCCTGGGCCCTTTACCAACCCCGATTGTTGACCGCTTTACTGGTCATGGGATGACGATGCGTCCCAGGCCAGGTAATGATGGTGCTGTATCGCGTGCGGCGGCATTGGGCCAGGGGGAGTCTGATGTTCCTTCAAGCTCTAATTTATTCGAATCTCAGGGGGTCGCCGGGCCTTCCTCTGCGCCACGTTTCGTCGGTGAAGTCGTAGGATTAGGACAGCCTCGGGTCATAGTGGAACCTAGTACAGGTCCACTGCCCACTAGTCGCCACCCCCCGTCCACCTATTCGGATAGCTCGCGGGAGTTGTTGATCACTTCACCCCCTGCTATACCTGGTGGTTTATACCGGACCAGGCATTGCGACGATGTGGCCGTCACAGATGATGTGAGTGATGACCTCGAACACTGGTCCGGGTCAGATACTGCGTATGGCTGGGGTGTTCCAGTGTACCCAGGCTTCGACGATTTAGAGGCAAAGGAGGCCGGCCTTGTTCAACCACGCATGAGTGCTGCGCTGGGGGCTTTATTACCGGTTACTGCTGATACTGCTGATATCCCCGCTGCCCATGTACAAGTACACTGCTTGTACGTGGGGGCTTTTATTTCTACCTCTACTGAACTCTCTTATAAAGCTGCAATGTTACCTACCAACCCTGACAGAGATCTCTGGCTGCAGGCTATGAAGGATGAGATGGCCTCCCTCCATGCTATGGCACTTGGGTCCTCACTCCACAGCCTCCTAGGCAGAGGATTCTATCTGGCAGATGGTTATTTGTCAAGAAACATGGGGCTGATGGTTCTTTGCGTTTTAAAGCTCGTTTTGTAGTTCGTGGTTTTCTGCAACGTCCTGGGCTGGACTACCATGATGTATATGCCCCCGTCTCCTCTAAAGCAGGTCTTCGTGTGCTCCTTGCTGCCATCACTCATAGGAAGATGTTTGTGAGGCAGCTAGACATCAAGACTGCATTCTTGAATGCCAAGCTGGAACCTGGTCTAGACCTGTTCTGTTACCAGCCTGAGGGCTTTCATGAACTTAGTCCTGACAATGTTCCCCTTGTGTGTAAGCTGATTAAATCTCTTTATGGTTTGAAGCAGGCACCCAGGGCTTGGAGCAAAGATGTAAAGCAGGTTTTGGTTGCCCACGGTTTGACCATGTGCAAAGCTGAACCTGCTCTGTATTTCAGGAAGGATTCTACTGGTGGGTGGAGCTATGTCCTGACCTATGTGGATGACTTTATCTGTGCTTTTAGTGAGCTGCATAGGTATGCCTTGCTGATCAAGGCTATGGAAGCAGCTGGGTGGGAAGTCAAGGAAATGGGTGTACCTGTCCAGTTCCTTTCATTGGACATGACTTGTACACTTGATTCTGACGGCAGGTGTGTTAAGATCGACCTCTCCCAGCACTCCTACATTGTTGAGCTGGTGGAGCAGTTTGGTCTCACTGCTGCTACCAAGCCCAAGTTTTCAGTTCCAATGTCCAAGTGCACTGTCACTGATCCTCCTGGAGAACCTCTGGCCTCTAATAGCCAGTACCTCTCTCTTGTGGGGGCTCTGCTGTACCTGGCTACCTGCACAAGGCCTGATATTTCTTTTGCTGTTAGCTACCTGTCCAGGTTTTCTGCTCAACCCACTGCCCCCCTGTGGGCTGCAGCCAAGCGCTTGCTTTTGTATTTGAGAGAACATTCCCATCTGGGCCTCACTTACACTCACAGCCCTGGTTTCTCTTTTACTGTCTTTAGTGACTCATCCTTTGCTGATGATGGGTCTGACAGGAGATCTCAGACTGGCTATGCTGTGCTCGCTGGAGGCTGCCTTGTGAACTGGATGAGCAAAAGGCAACCCACTGTTGCTGTTAGCTCCAGTGAGGCTGAGTATCAGGCCCTGTCTCAGACTGCCAGGGAGGTGCAATGGTTGAAAAAGTTGAGAATTGATCTAGGGCTGCCTTGTGACCTGGTCACCATTCAGGGTGACAACTTGGGGTCCTTGAGCTGGGCCAATGACTGTCAGCTGCTCCCTCGCAACAAGCACATTGATGTCATCCATCACTATATCCAGGAGCTGGTGGAGGATGGCCAGGTGGATGTTGCCTATGTTAACACTAAGGACAACTGTGCTGACCCCTTCACCAAGCCCCTTGATCCTATGGTGTTCTGGCGTTTCATTCGCATGTTTGGAATGACTGCTTCTCCTTAAACCAATTTTTTGGTTACATGTATTCTAGACTTTTGGTTACATGTATTCTGGAATTTTTGGTTACATTTAGAGTTTCTTTAAGTTATCATTGATTGGCATTAGGTTCCTATTCCCGGATCGGGTTTTCTATACCGTTGTTACCCGACTTTGATATTTAGTTGTCCTCTTATATCCACTTGGCAAATTTTGATTCTTTGCCTTGCTTTATACCTTCCCTTACACCCTTCGGGTTTCATTTGAAGTTTCTCTCGATTTTTATTTTTCGGAGTTCTTTGATTTTTTTTTTTTTTTTTTAATTTGTTACATATAGTTCTATGTCACCAGTGCCATAGGTGGAGTAGTACTATTGTATGTCACCTGTGTCATAGGTGGAGTATCAGCATGTATAGCGGTGCTCTCACGCGTTTTATGACTTGGTGACTACTTATGTACTCCCTTAGAACTATCGGCTCTCCTGAGCCAGCTTCCCGTGGGACTGAGTCATCTTGAGATGACTCAGTGGCAGTTTCCTGTCACCTACGTCTCCGGTTTGATCTGTACCCTGTTAGGTTCCTGTCTACCGCCTCCTTTCACCACAGGTGCCCCTTTATGGGTCTCCTGTGTCTGTAACGTTATCCTTGTCTCCGTGTATAGATTGGTGCGTCTGTTCCGCTGCTTTAATCTACTGTCCACTCTACCGGAGTGATTTCAAGCTGATAGATGGGCCTTAGGAGGATAACCAAGTTGCTTGTTGTTTAAACGAACTCGGGTCCCATTGGTAAAACGATTGTTGTTGGGGGGGGGGGGGGGGGGGGGGGGGGGGGTCTGTTCATCAGTGTTTTTTCTGTGTAAGAACTTCCTATCGCGGTTGGGGGGGCGTGGGTGGTGGTGACAGAGCCCATGGTGAATCCAGGAGGGGACGTGGCTCATTAGTAGCAGCCTACCTCTTATTACGGGAGATACTTTCATGTGTGTGTGTGTGTGTGTAGGGGGGGGGGGGGGGAGGGGGGGGGGGCGTGGGTGGTGTTGGTGCAGGGGTCGCTTATACGTGAGCCAAACCACGTTTTGAAGATGACTACCTGATAGAGCTTGAGGTAAGCGTCAGTATGCACCTAACTTTCATGACCTAATTATGATTGGTGAGGAAGATATTGACCTTTAAGCCAATGTGTGTGTGTGTGTGTGTGTGGGGGGGGGGGGGGATAAGGGAATGTAAGAACTTCCTATCGCGGTTGGGCAAGTCCCATCAGCCTATTTTGCCTACACCTGGACCGTAACATACGTACATAGGAGGATAAGCAAGTTGCATGTTGTTGAACTTGTTACCTCTTTTAAACAAGTTTTCAAGTTTAAACTGCGAGTTTAGACGGCGAGCAGCCAAATTGATGGCTGAAGCTATGTAACCAAGTTCAAGTTCAAGTTCAAATTTTAACCGCAGACCCGTCTGATGATCATGCTATAGCATACCGGTGCAGCCAGGGCTCGATAACCAAGTTGCATATTGTAACCTATCACTTTTTACGAGATTTTTCAAGTAAAAAGGGTGAGTCTCCCTGATTGGACTACATGTGATGTGGTAAAATCCCCGTTTCGACGAGTGGCTCAGTGGCAGAGCTCCTCGAACGAAGAAGGTGCCAGGTTCGAATCCCTGCGGGTGCGCTTCAGTGTTCGCGGCTTGCTGCCGACCGCCATGGTAGATTTGTCCAGGTAAATTTGTCCGCCGTGCGACGTAGCGCCCTTAATACCACGCCCCACCGGGCGTAATTATTACTTTATCATTACTTTTTGTGATGTAGCCGAGCTTTTCCTACTTGTAACAAGTGGAGAGCCTTAGGTCAGTGGGAACTCCCAACCCATGACCATTCACACCAGCACCACCATTTATAACTAGCTTAACGAGCATACATTTAGTTCTCAAACAATGCCATTGATTTTTGGAGGTCACAAATCTTGTGCTGATTAATATTTTCTATTAGAAGATTGCTTCTCAGTTGGGCGTATATCACTCTTTTTTGTGTGTGTGCAACGCGTCGCAGATTGGGCGACGCGGTGCGACCCAAGTGCGACACGCGGCCCCCTAAACCTTGCGGAGCACGAAGCGCATAGCCCGGGTGGTTCAGTGGGGCGTTTCTGGCTAGTTTAGTCAGACTCATGCACCACTATCCATGGACGGAATGGCGACACAGAACACAAAAAAACGGTGGTGCATAGAAAAGGCAACTCAAGATGCTCAGGTATAGACTCAGGTATATAATCGTATGCCTATATGCTCAGGTATAGAATCTTATGCCTATATGCTCAGGTACAGAATCTTATGCCTATATGCCTATATGCTCAGGTAAAGAATCTTATGCCTAGATAGCAGTCTAATGATTCTACCACATAAACACGTACAACACAGTACACATCAGCTGCTCAATTTGCGAACCGTTGCACATACAAAAACAGTCGAGGTACGACCTACAGCCTGTCGACCTCGATTCCCAAACGAACCGCTAAACTTGCGAGATTGCATTCTGCACTCAAGAGTGCGGTGTAAGAGTGATTGTACTGCCCATGTGATTGCATTCTGCACTCAAGAGTGTGGTGTAAGAGTGATTGTGCTGCCCATGTGATTGCATTCTGCACTCAAGATTGCAGTGTAAGAGTGATTGTACTGCCCATGTGATTGCATTCTGCACTCAAGAGTGTAGTAGTGATCGTACTGCCCATGTGATTGCATTCTGCACTCAAGAGTGTGGTGTGGTAGTGATTGTACTGCCCATGTGATTGCATTCTGCAATCACGAGTGCGGTGTAGTAGTGAATGTACTGCCCATGTTTTCTCCACACCAACAATCACACACCAACTGGACATGCCTTTAATAGGGATGTCAATTTCGTATTGGTCCCCAAGATGATTGTTGGTGTGGAGAAAACATGGGCAGTACATTCACTACTACACCGCACTCGTGATTGCAGAATGCAATCACATGGGCAGTACAATCACTACCACACCACACTCTTGAGTGCAGAATTATATCATTCAATCGCTTCCTGACACGAAAAATTAACGTTTTAAAAATTTGAAGTTTTCCTTTCGTGGTGACGCAATGGGGCCGCAATGGGCTTCCGCGGCAGGGTACTACTTCTTGCCAAATTGGTCAGCGCTTAAAGCGCACTAACGTCAAATTGGTCAGCGCTTTTTAGTGCAATAAGCGCAAAAACTGCGCGCTGCGCCCACAGGGAGTTGAGAAACTGCGCGAAACACAGAGGTGTTCAAAAAGGCAGCGCGGCATCGCGCTGCCGCGCGCGCTTAGTAGTACCCTGTTCTGCGGGATATAGCCTGGGTGGCACAGTGCGCAAGATTGGGCAGAACTGTCCCGCAGATTCATCAGTCCTGGGTTCGATGGTGGCCCAGTTCGCGTCGTCGCCGAAGAAAAACGTCAAATTAAAAAAACGTCAAATTTTTGTGTCAGTACGGTATTAAACCATCATCCTACACCCATGATTTGTATTCTGCAGATTTGTTCATTGAAATCAGGCAGGGGCTGCAGGGTTCAAATCCCTACGGGTGCGCTTTAGTGTTTGCGGTCGCTGTCAACCACCATGGTAGCACTGTCCAGGGCAAGTAGCAGCCCGTTCTCTACCGCTGAAAGACAGGGCTCGCTTAATCCCACGCCCCACCAGGCTTTATCCACCACGACCACTACCACCACTATCCACCATCCACCACCATCCACCACCACCACCCACCACCACCACCACCGCCCACCATCCACTACCACCACTATCCACTATCCACCACCACCACCACCAGACTTATTCTACAGATGGTTTGACACTGAATTGCATTTCGTTGCATATTTTTTCGTGTTACAATTGCAACATTGTATATAGAGCCTTGTATCCAGCCCGTTTCAGTGATACGATTGGTCTAGTGGTACACCAAATTGCTGAACGACGAGGGGTCGGGGGTTCGATTCCCCAATGGCCACCCTTAGCGTTGCACGTCCTTGTCAACCGCGATGGTAGCTTGTCCAGTCGAGGTGGTAGACCGTTCTCTGCCCGCGTACGAGGGGTTCCCTTAACACCACGCCCCACCAGGCGTTATCATTACCTAGTTACTGAATTGCAGGTAAATAGAACCTTTGAACAATTCTTATTCTTCACACTTCTTCTTCTTCACATTTCTTGAGGTGTTTAGAACCTCCTTCACACTTCTTGAGCTATATAGAACCTTGTAACAATTCTTATTCTTCGAAGTCCAAATTAATGCTCTTGGCACCCAAGTTCGCGTCACTCGCTCTGTTCATTTTGGGCTACGCAAAGTAGCTTCCAGCCAGCTCACCTAATCAGCCACTGGCGTGTACTACAAAGCGCGCGCGGCAGCGCGTTCACGCGCAAGTTTTTTGAGCCCCACTGCGCGTTTCGCGCAGTTGTTTCAACCCCCTGTGGAAGCAGCGCGCAGCTTTTTGCGCTTTTTGCATTTGTGCGCTTTAAGCGCTGACCAATTCGACAAAATGTAGTACCCTGGCCACTGGGCGAAGACCAATGCAGGGGATGAACTGGACAAAACGTTTCCGCGAGAACTCTTACTTCGTACTTCGTCGAGAATTTTGGCCTGGACATCCGAGGATTCTCGACAATTTGGCCTGGAATTCTCGACAATTCTCGACAAAGTACGAAACGTTTGTCCAGTTCACCCCCTGAATTGCTATACAGCTGCATTGGAATGCCCGTCATGTTGGCTTTCAAACGTACTAGCAAGCTTCAGTTTTGGCTCAAGGGCATGGAAAGGGGGCTGCTTAGAAGCTGCTTCGCATACTTCCACACTTGTACTTCCATACTAGAACTTCCATGTACTTCCATGCTAGTACCTCCATGTACTTCCATGCTAGTACTTCCATGTACTCCCATGCTAGTAGTTCCATGTATTTCCATAGTAGTACTTCCATGCTAGTACCTCCATGCACTTCCATACTAGTACTTCCATGTACTCCCATGCTAGTAGTTCCATGTATTTCCATAGGAGTACTTCCATGCTAGTACCTCCATGTACTTCCATACTAGTACTTCCATGTACTCCCATGCTAGTAGTTGCATGTACTTCCATGCTAGTACTTCCATGCTAGTACCTCCATGTACTTGCATACTAGTACTTCCATGTACTTCTATGCTAGTAGTTCCATGTATTTCCATAGTAGTACTTCCATGTACTTCCATGCTAGTACCTCCATGCTGATGCTTCCAGATGCCTCCACTCGGTTCAACGTACTTTTGCTAGGGTCAAATCCGAGGATTGAGGGAGACAGATGTCATACCACTGTAGGAGGAGGGGTGGGTGGAGTGGGGCGGGGTGGGTGGTGGTGGAGTGGGATAAAATTGGGTGGTGGTGGTGGTGGAGTGGGTGGTGGAATGGGGTGGTGGGGTGGGGTGGAATGGGGTGGTGGAATGGGGTGCGGGGTGGCGGAGTGGAGTGGGGGTGGAGTGCGTGGAGTGGGGCGGGGTAGGTGGGTGGGGTGGAGTGGGGGTGAAATGGGGGTGCGGGTGGCGGAGTGGAGTGGGGGTGGGGTGGTGGAGTGGGGTGGAATGGGGTGCGGGTGGCGGAGTGGAGTGGGGGTGGAGTGGGTGGAGTGGGGCGGGGTGGGTGGTTGGGGTGATGGGGTGAAATGGGGTGCGTGGCGGATGTGGAGTGTGGTGTGGTGGTGATGGGGTTTTGATGGGGTGCGGCTTGGGGAGTGGAGAAGTGGGTGGGGGTGGATGGTGAGTTGTGGCGTGGGTGGGGTGGAGTGGTGGGAGTGGGGTGATTGGTGCGGGTGGCGAGTGGATTGGGGTGGTGGGGTGGTGGTGGGGATGGGGTGGAATGGGGTGCGTTGCGGAGTGTAGTGTTGTGGGGAGTGTAGTTGGGTGGTAGTTTGTCGATGTGGGTGTTGTTTTGTTTGAGTGGTGTGGATGGGGTGCGGTGGCGGGTTTATTGGGGTGTGGGTGGAGTGGTTGGAGTGTATTTGTGTGGGTGGGGTGGTGGATTGGGTGTAAGTAGGTTGGGGCGGGGTGTTGTGTCGTTGTCTGCTTTGTTTGGGGGTGGGGTGGTGACTGGATGAGTGGGTTGGTGTTTTGGTGGGGTGTGTGTGTCAGTGGTGGTGTTGTGTGATCTTTAGTGGTGTAGTGGTGGTGGATGTAGTGTGGGGTGTGTGTTGGGTGTTTTTTGTTTGGATGGTGGGTGTGTGTGTTTTGTACTTGGGTTGTTTTGGATTTGTTGTTGTGCGTATTTGCGTGGGGTTGGGTGCCTGTTTTGCTTGTTTGTGGGTTGTTGGGTGTGTTTTGTGGTTTAGATTGGTTTTGTTGCTTGTTTTTTTATTAGTGGTGGGTTTTTATTTGGGGGTGGGGTGTCGAAGTGGAGTGGTGGTGTTTGCGGTGGTGACATTGTGTTGTGGGTAGTGCTTTTGTTTTTTTTTGGTGTTCCTTTTGTGTGTGTGGATTTGGGGGTGGGTGGAGTGGGTGGAGTGGAGTGTGGTGGAGGTGGAGAGTGTGTGGAGTGTGTGGGTGGAGTGGGGTCTTTACTCATGCATATGTATGTCTCACTCACATATACTTCCAGGTGATGGCCCTTGTCCGCCTTGCCGCTAACACAGTACAACACAATTTGAGTGTGTGTGTGGAGTGGGGTCTTTACTCATGTATGTCGTACTCGCGCACTTACAAACACGTACAGGTGATGGCCCTTGTCCACCTTGCCGCTAACAAAGTCCAATACAATTTTAGTGTGTGTGTGGAGTGTGGGTATAGTGTGGGTGGAGTGTGTATGTGTGTGTGTGGAGTGGGGTCTTAGCTCACGCATATGTATGTCTCACTCATATGTATGTCTTACACATACTCACACATACTTACAGGTGGTGGCCCTTGTCCACCTTGCCGCTAACACAGTACAACACAATTCGTGTGTGTGGGTGGAGTGGGGTCTTTACTCATGTATGTCGTACTCACGCACTTACAAACACATACAGGGATGGTCCTTGTCCACCTTGCCGCTAAGCCCCATAGGTGCTCCAGTGATGTGATTGAATGCCGAGCCCCCATGCTTGGAGTGTGTATGGAGTGTGTATGGAGTGTGTATGGAGTGTGCTTGGAGTGTGTATGGAGTGTGCTTGGAGTGTGTATGGAGTGTGCTTGGAGTGTTTATGGAGTGTGCTTGGAGTGTGTATGGAGTGTGCTTGGAGTGTTTATGGAGTGTGCTTGGAGTGTGTATGGAGTGTGCTTGGAGTGTGTATGGAGCGTGCTTGGAGTGTGTATGGAGTGTGCTTGGAGTGTGTATGGAGGGTGCTTGGAGTGTGTATGGAGTGTGCTTGGAGTGTGTATGGAGTGTGCTTGGAGTGTGTATGGAATGTGCTTGGAGTGTGTATGGAGTGTGCTTGGAGTGTGTATGGAGTGTGCTTGGAGTGTGTATGGAGTGTGCTTGGAGTGGGGTCTTTACTCATGCATATGTATGTCGTACTCACACATGCTCACAGGTGATGGTCCTTGTCCACCTTGCCGCTAAGCCCCATAGGTGCTCCATTGATGTGATTGTATGCTTAGCCCCTGTGCTTGGAGTGTGTGTGGAGTGTGTGTGCAGTGTGTGTGGAGTGTGTGTGGAGTGTGTGTGGAGTGTGTGTGGAGTGTGTGTGGAGGTGGTCTTTACTCACACATATGTATGTCATACTCACACAAACTCACCGGTGGTGGCCCTTGTCCACCTTGCCGCTGAGGCCCATAGGTGCTCCAGTGATGTGATTGTATGCTGAGCCCCCGTGCTTGGAAATGTCCAACCCAGCCTGCTCCTCCCCGGGCGAGATTCTCAACACTCCGAACAATTTAAGATTGTTGGTGGAGTGTGGGTTGAGTGTGGGTGGAGTGGAGTGTGTGTGGGTGGAGTGTGGGTGGAGTGCGGGTGGAGAAGGTGGAGTGTGGGCTTTACTCACACATACTTACAGGTGGTGGCCCTTGTCCACCTTGCCGCTGAGGCCCATAGGCGCCCCAGTGATGTGGTTGTACGCTGAGCCCCCGTGCTTGGAAATGTCCAACCCAGCCTGCTCCTCCTCGGGAGAGATTCTCAGCACTCCGAACCATTTGAGAGTGTAGAACAGCGGCACCATGTTCCCACACACCCATCCGATGATGACGAGCACACCCACAACCTGGCTTGCTAGCAACCGCCCCCCTCCTCCTGGGTAGAAGAGACCGTATGGGTAGTTGTCAATGCTGTCGATGTCGTTCGTCGGGTCGTCGTCCGACCCGTTGGTGACGTGCGTGCCCTGATAGTAGGGAGAGGTTAAATTAGTTCATATTAGTGAATGTTGGTTGAGTTAGTTCATAGCCCCCCTCCCCCTGGGTAGAAGAGACTGTAGGGGTATAGTTGTCAATGCTGTCGATGTCGTTCGTCGGATCGTCGTCCGACCCATTGGTGACGTGCGTGCCCTGGTAGTAGGGAGAGGTTAAGTTAGTTCATATTAGTGAATGTTGGTTGAGTTAGTTAATATTAATGATTGTTGGTTAGTTCGTTCATGTTAGTTGGTGACGTGCGTGCACTGGTAGTAGGGAGAGGTTGAGTTAGTTAATATTAGTGAATGTTGGTTAGGTTAGTTCATATTAGTTAGTGACTTGCGTGCCCTGGTAATAGGGAGAGGTTAAGGTAGTTAATATTAGTGAATGTTGGCCAAGTTAGTTCATATTAGTCGGTGACATGCGTGCCCTGGTAGTACGGAGAGGTTAAGTTAGTTAATATTAGTGAATGTATAATATAAGTGAGTGTTAGTTAATAATTGATACAATTAGTTCAGAGTTAATCATGTTAGTTAATAGTAAACAAATAAGTGACTGTTAGTATATATTAGTGACTGTTATTTAATAGTTTGATGGATGAGCTTTCTCACCAGAATTGCAAATTTATTTGAAACAAGTCCTGTGCAGCGTCGCAAGCGACGCGGAAAATCGGTGGAGTGTGTTGGCAACGGAACGAAAGGTGGCAACGATGGAGCTGACCGAAGCGAGTTAGTTACGCGACCGTTGGATGACGTGTCAGGCTTCAAGCAAGAATTCTTTCGGTCGACGGACAAATGGGTAACCCTGGGGGCTTCCACCCCCTTCAAGAGGGGGCTCCGCCAAAAACTGGAAAACAAAGATTATGGGGACAGTTAAGGAGTAGGAAAAAAGATCTCCCCCCCCCCCCACCCACCCACACACACACACACACACACTCTCACACACACACACACTCTACCCCCCCCCACACACACACACAATGCACAAACACCCCCACGCATATTTACCCCCCCCCCCCCCCCCCCCCCCCCCCCCCCCCCCCCACACACACACACAAAGGCAACTTCCGTGTACAGGGTTTCCGACAAATCTAGGGGAGGCGTCTGGATCTTCACATTGGCTGCATCCCTCGATAAGCCTTGAACATGCAGCAACAGCGTCCGAATTCAAGAATATGTTTCCGCTCGTTGGGTCAACCCGGACCCAGCCCTTCTTTGCAGCAACAGGCCAGCCGCAACGCTCACCCTCCAGCGATTGGACCCCCCCCCACACACACCACCAATAATATGTTTCCGCTCGTTGGGTCAATAGATGCTCATGGGGACAGACAACAAATTGACCATTACATTACATACCATACCATACCATTACATACCATACCATTACATACCATTACATACCATACCATTACATACCATACCATTACATACCATACCATTACATAACATACCATTACATACCATACCATTACATACCATACCATTTCATTACATTACATACCATTACATACCATTACATACCATTACATTACATGTTAAAGTCAACTATAGCAAGTCTCTGTTGACCCAATCATAAGCCTTCTTGAAATCGACAAAACCATCAAACGTTTTTCTGGGGTCAGAATTTTTTGACTATGAAGGATTCTTCTATGGGAGCATTCGACTCTGGAGTGCTAATGGATACATCCATCCTGAACTCAGACCAGGATAAGCAACAGATCACAGGCACTACAAGGTTTTGAACTTGAACTCGAAATCGAACTACATAGCAGGTGTCTGAAAACTTGAACTCGAAATCGAACTACAATGCAAAAATACTACAAAGCAAAACTTGAACTCGAAATCGAACTACAATGCAAAACTTGAACTCGAAAACAAACTTGAACTCGAAATCAAACTACATAGCAGGTGTCTGGAAACTATGGGATTAGTTCAATTGCATCAAGACTAAGTCGTTGCACTTTTCCAGAGGTGAAAAGGAGCAGGGTACTACTAAGCGCACGCGGCAGCGCTGTGCCGCGCTGCCTTTTTTAGCCCCTCTGCACGTTTCGCGCAGTTTTTTCAACCCCCTGTGGGCGCAGCGCGCAGTTTTGCGCTTTTTGCACTAAAAAGCACTGACCAATTTGACGTTTGTGCGCTTTAAGCGCTGACCAATTTGGCAAGAAGTAGTACCCTGAAATGGTGTACTGAGAAACTGGTGTACTGAGAAAATGGTGTACTGAGAAAGTAGTGAGAAAGTAGTGAGAAACTGGTGTACTGAGAAAATGGTGCACTGAGAAAGTAGTGAGAAAGTAGTACCCTGAAATGGTGTACTGAGAAAAAGTTAGAGAAAAGTTGATAAGGGTCTGGGAGGGAGGGAGGGGGGGGGGCCACCTAAGGAAGTCCTCAGAATTTCAGCTGACCAAGGGTAGCGATAGATCACATGATCCCCTAACGGAAACCACTTTCCGACACCCCAACCAGGGTACTTCCATTGACCATTGACCAAATTGGCCAGCGCTTTAGCGCACTTGAAAACAAAAAAACTGCGCTTTGCAGTGCAAAAAGCACAAAAATTGCTTGCTGCGCCCACAGAGGGGGTGCAAAAAACTGCGCGACACGCGCAGTGGGGCTAAATAAGGCAGCGCGCCAGCGCGCGCTTGGAAGTACCCTGACCCCAACATGGTCCGTGCGGACTTTTTGTGGCGCATGGCATCCTTCAGGTTAATCATAGTTTTTCAATGCCGTTTTTCAATGCCGTTTCTTACAAGGTAGACTTGGTAGACGTAGGAGTGCTTGGCTAGCAGGCCTACAACAACGAGTTTTTTTTTTTTGTCGTACCCGACCAGGTACACTTGGTAGACGTAGGAGTGCTTGGCTAGCTGGCCTACGACGACAAGTTTTGTTTTTACTTTTTGTTTTTATTTTATTTTTTGCCGTACCCGACCAGGTAGACTTGGTAGACGTAGGAGTGCTTGGCTAGCAGGCCTACAACGACGAGTATTATTTTTTTTACATTTTTATTTTTTATTTGTTATTGCCGTTCCCGACCTGGTAGACTTGGTAGACGTAGGAGTGCTTGGCTAGCAGGCCTACTACGAGACACAGTTAAAAACAAAAATCCAAAAATATTATTATTAATTTATTATTAATTTGCTTATCATATTTTTGCCGTTCCTACCTGGTAGACTTGGTAGACGAAGGATTGCTTGGCTAGCAGGCCTAATGCGAGGCATAGTACAAAAACAAACAATTTATTATGAATTTATCGCAAAATTATATATATATAATTTTGTTGTTGTTGCCGTTCCTACCTAGTACACTTGGTAGGCATAGGATTCCTTGACTAGCAGGCCTGCTACGCGGAGTTTTTTTTTTTTTTTTGCCGTTCCCTACCTGGTAGACTTGGTAGACGTAGGATTGCTTGGCTAGCAGGCCTACCACGAGGCAGCCCCAGATGCCGCAGAATCCGTGCATGGGGCAGGCGAAGAGTGGGTCGTCGATGCGAAAGCGCAGGAAAAGGGTGCAGACGCCGTTGAAGAGGCAAGCACCCACAGCACCGGCGATGAGCGCGGCCCAGGGCTCCAACACCGCCGCCCCTGTCGTGATGGGGTGATGGGGTGAAAAGCATTTGAGTGGGGGTGAAGTGGGTGGGGTGGTGATGGGGTGATGGGGCGAAAATCATTTGTGGGGGGGTGAAGTGGGTGGAGTGGGAAGGGTGGTGCTGGGGGTGCACCGGCAACGAGGCAAGCACCCACAGCGCCGGCGATGAGCACGGCCCAGGGCTCCAACACTGCCGCTCCTGAAGTGATGGGGTGAAAAGTATTTGAGTGGAGGTGAGGGTGGGTGGAGTGGGGGTGAGGGTGCACCAGCAATGAGCACGGCCCAGGGCTCCAACACCGCCGCTCCTGAAGTGATGGGGTGAAAAGTATCTGAGCGCGGGTGGGGGAGGGTGGAGTGGTGCCGGGGGTGGGGGTGGGGGTGGGGGTGCACCGGCGATGAGCACGGCCCAGGGCTCCAACACGGCCGCTCCCGTAGTGATGGGGTGAAAAGTATTTGAGTGGAGGTGGGGTGGGTGGAGTGGGGGTGGGGGTGCACCAGCGATGAGCACGGCCCAGGGCTCCAACACCGCCGCTCCTGAAGTGATGGGGTGAAATGCATTTGAGTGGAGTTGGGGTGCGTGGAGTGGGGGTGGGGGTGCACCAGCGATGAGCACGGCCCAGGGCTCCAACACCGCTGCCCCTGTAGTGATGGGGTGAAATGCATTTGAGTGGAGGTGGGGTGGGTGGAGTGGGGTTGGGGTGGGTGGGGGTGGTGATGGGTGTGCACCGGCAACACGGCACCGTCACCCCCACAGCACCGGCGATGAGCGTTGCCCAGGGCTCCAACACCACCGCCCCAGTCGTGATGGGGTGGAATTCATATGTGTGGGGGTGGATAGGTGGGGTGGGGTGCTGATGGGGGTGCACCGGTGATGAGCGCTGCCCAGGGCTCCAACACCGCTGCCCCAGTCGTGATGGGGTGGAAGTCGTTTGTGTTAAGGTGGGGGTGGGTGGAGTGGGGGTGGGGTGTTTGAGGGTGGAGTGGGGTGGTGATGGGGGTGGAGCGGATGGGGTGGGGTGGTGATGGGGATGCACCGGCAATGCGGCACCGGCGATGAATGCTGCCTAGGGCTCCAACACCGCCGCCCATGTAGTGGTGGGGTGAAAAGCATTTGTGGTGGAGGTGGGGGTGGCTGGGGTGGTGATGGGGGTGCACAGGCAATGAGGCACCGGCACACCCACAGCACCGGCGATGAACACTGCCCAGGGCTCCAACACTGCCGCTCCTGTAGTGGTGGGGTGATAGTCATTCATGGTGAGGGTGGGGGTGGGTGGAGTGGGGGCGGTGATGGGAGTGCACCAGCAATGAGGCACCGGCACCCCCACAGCGACAACAATGAGCGGTGCCCAGGCCCCCAACACCGCCGCCCCTGTGATGGGGTGATGGGGTGAAAGGCACTTGTGTGGGGGTGGAGTGGGTGGGGTGGTGATGGGGGTGTACCGGCAATGCGACACCTGCACCGCCACAGCACCGGTGATGAGCGCTGGCCAGGGCTCCAACACCACTGCCCCTGTAGTGGTGGGGTGAAAAGCATTAGTGTGGGGGTGGAGTGGGTGGAGTGGGTGGAGTGGGCGTGGAGTGGGTGTGGAGTGGGGTGGAGTGGGCGTGGAGTGGGTGGAGTGGGCATGGAGTGGGTGGAGTGGGGGTGGAGTGGGTGGAGTGGGTGGAGTGGGGGTGGAGTGGGTGGAGTGGGTGGAGTGGGGGTGGAGTAGGCGTGGAGTGGGTGGAGTGGGTGGAGTGGGTGGAGTGGGCGTGGAGTGGGCGTGGAGTGGGGTGGTCATCAGGGTGCACCGGCAATGAGACACCGGCACAGCACCAGCGGTGAGCGCTGCCCAGGGCTCCAACACCACTGCCTGTGTAGTGATGGGGTGAAAAGTATTTGTGTGGGGACGGAGTGCGTGGGGTGGTGATGGGGGTGCAGCGGTACCGCCACAGCACGGCAATGAGCGCTGCCCAGGGCTCCAACACCACTGCCCCTGTAGTGGTGGGGTGGAAGTCATATGTGTGGGGGTGGTGCAGGTGGGGTGGGGTGCTGATGGGGGTGGTGTAGGTGGTGTGGGGTGCTGATGGGGGTGGTGTAGGTGGGGTGGGGTGCTGATGGGGGTGCACCGGTGATGAGCGCGGCCCAGGGCTCCAACACCACCGCCCCTACAGTGAATGGGTGGAAGTCATATGTGTGTGGGGGGGTGTAGGTGGGGGTGTGTGCTGATGGGGGTGGGTGCAGTGAATCGGTGGGGTGGGGTGCTGATGGGGGTGGGTGCAGTGAATGGGTGGAAGTCATTTGTGGTGGAGGTGGAGGTGGGTGTGGGTGGGGTGGTGATGGGGACGCACTAGCGACGAACACTGCCTAGGGCTCCAACACCGCCGCCCATGTAGTGGTGGGGTGAAAAGCATTTGTGGTGGAGGTGGGGGTGGGTGGGGTGGTGATGGGGGTGCACAGGCAATGAGGCACCGGCACACCCACAGCACCGGCGATGAACACTGCCCAGGGTGGGGTGGGGTGGGGGGGTGATGGGGACGCACAGGCAATGGCAAGCTGACATCTTATGTTTTCTCTGGTTTTAATCAATAGTATGGGTTTTTACTTATGTGACGTGAAAGAGGAGATCATTTGCTGTCAGACGAGCTATCATCGTCATCATCACTGCCCCCCCCCCCCCACCTCTCACCCCCCTACCCCCCCTCTCACCCCCCTAACCAACCCCACCCATCAGATTTCCAAGGCCTTCCTGCTGTCATGGAGACGAATCACAACAGACCACTCGTTATACACCCTCTCGTTATATACCCTCTCTTTATACACCCTCTCGTTATACACCCTCTCGTTATATACCCTCTCTTTATACACCCTCTCGTTATACACCCTCGTATACGCCTCTCGGTATACACCCTCTCGTTATAACCTATGCCCCCCCCCCCCCCCCCCCCCCCCCCCCCCCTCTAGCACACACACACACACCCTACAGCACCTATGCCCCCCCCCCCCCCTTCCCCCCCCCCACACACCCACACCTGCTGTGATGGACACGAACCCACACAGGACGCCGTTGCACACTTGGACCAAGTCCCAGGACTTGCGGCGGAAGAAGCTTAACACCAGAGCCGTGAAACTGGCTTGTAGCCGTTACACCCACCCTATAGCCCCCACCCACCCACCCACCCCACCCACCCCCACACACTCCCACACACACCTGCTGTGATGGACACGAACCCACACAGGACGCCGTTGCACACTTGGACCAAGTCCCAGGACTTGCGGCGGAAGAAGCTTAGCACCAGAGCCGTGATACCGCCCATGCCTCCCGCCAGGGTCGTGGTGACTGCAGAGCGCCCTACCACTTGTGCGTAGTCGACTTCGGAGATGAGAAGCATGGATCCGCAGTTGAAACCGTACCAGCCAAACCAGAGCAGCACTGTGCCAAGGACCACCAAGGTGGCTGAGTGACCGGGCATGTCTACAGGTTTTCCGTTACTGTCGAAGCGTCCCATGCGAGGACCGACGAGGATACAGCCACAGAGGCCTGCGAATGTCAATGAGTCATTCATTTATGTGTTTGGTGACGAAGATTGCAACATGTGGAAATATAATCATACAAACGTATTCAGGCATGTCTACAGGTTTGACGTTGCTGTTTAAGCGTCCCATGCGAGGACTGACGAGGATACAGCCACAGAGGCCTGCGAATGTCAGTGGATATTTTGTGTGGGTGCTTGGTGCTGAATATTGCAACAGGTGAAAATGCAATCACACAGACATATTTGGGCATGTCCACAGGTTTTCTGTTACTGTCGAAGCGTCCCATGCGAGGACCGACGAGGATACAGCCACACAGGCCTGCAAATGTCAATAAATCATTCATTCACTCATCTATAGGAGGTGTTTGGCGACGGAAATTGCAACATGGGAAAATGCAACCGCACAAACGTATTCTGTTGAAGCGTCCCTTGCGAGTAGCGACGAGGATAAAGGACCGAAGAGGCTTAATGCATCAACCCAGATCATAGTCAATGCATTAAGCCTCTGAGGGGACATTGACTATGAAAAGGGGACATCGACTATGAAAAGGGGACATTGACTATGAAAAGGGGACATTGACTATGAAAAGGGGACATTGACTATGAAAAGGGGACATTGACTATGGAAAGGGGACATTGACTACGAAAAGGGGAAATTGACTATGAAAAGGGGACATTGACTATGATGCATTAATGACAACCCAGATCATAGTCAATGTCCCCTTTTTCCGCCCTTTTAATTTTCTGGACCCAAACTTCACCCATACAGTATAATTTATATTATTATATAAATCATATTGTTGATTATAATAGCTATATATTATATTACATTATATTATGCTGATTTAATATATATATATACCCTCCTAAAACCCAATTACCTCACCCTACCCCCCCTAAAATGGGGGTCATTCGAAAGATCTTTTAAAGCCCATTTCAGTTATGCTCTTACATCTTACATGGGGTTACCCAAACGTGATTTATCGCGAAGTTAAGATTTGGGCCGCTTTGGCTGAGAAAAACTTTGGACCCCTCTAACTTTTGTACAACTTTATTTTTGGCTCAAAAAAAAAAAACTTTTTTTTTTATATAGTTTGAGGATAGGCTCTATCCAAAGCAAAGGTGCGGTACGGCAGCTTTTTTCTTGCCCCCCCCTCGTATATATATATATATATATATATATATATATATATACATACATACATACATACATACATACATACATACATACATACATACATACATATCAATATTACATAATGAGTATATATTTCCGGACACAAAAGTCACCCACCTGCGAATCCGCCGACCATGTGCACGACGCCTGAGCCAGCATAGTCGATCATCCCAGATCGAAACAGGTGCCCCCCAGCGGCTTGTGCTGATTTCCAGTACCCCAACCAGCCCCAGGAAGACCATACCCAATGCACAACGACCGGGTACACCCAGGCGGAGATGAAGACAGTGTAGCCTGCAGTCGTGATGGGTGCATGGAGAAGTGGATAGTGAGGTGTGGGTGGTGGGGTGTGGGTGGCGGACATACCCAGGCAGAGATGAAGACCGTATAGCCTGCAGCCGTGATGGGTGCATGAGGTGGTGGATAGTAAGGTGTGGGTGGTGGGGGGTGAGTGGCGGACATACTCATGATAATATGAAGACTGTGTAGCCTGCAGCCGTGATGGGGATATGGAGTGGTGGGTGGTATGGGGTGGTTGGAGGTACGGGGTGGTGATTGTCGGCGTGTGGTTGGCTGGTAGAGCCATGCAGAGATAGACGGTGTAGCCTGCAGCTGTGATGGGGGTATGGGGTGGTGGTTGGTGGGGTGGGGTTTGAGGCGTGGCAGGGTGGTGGTTGGTGGGGTGTGGTTTGAGGGGTGGCAGGGTGGTGGTTAGTGGGGTGTGGTTTGAGGGGTGGCAGGGTGGTGGTTGGTGGGGTGTGGTTTGAGGGGTGGCAGGGTGGTGGTTGGTGGGGTGTGGTTTGAGGGGTGGCAGGGTGGTGGTTTGAGGGTAGAGCTACGCAGAGATGAAGACAGTGTAGCCTGTGTATCACAAAATAGAACGGAAAATGTATTAATGTTCAATGATTTAAAAATAAAACAGATGGATCGGATTCGTTGTTGAAAAATTTATTAATGTCAAATAAAATAATAATTTAATAATTAAAAAGAATTAAAAAGAATACAGATGGATCGGACTCGTTTTTGGAAAAAAAAAGATGCATTGGATTTGTTGATGTTTTCCAATACGCCAAACAGCCCCATGAAGACCGTACCCAATGCACAACGACCGGGTACACCCATGCCATCATTAAGACGGTGTAGCCTGCGTATTACAAAATGTAACATATAAGTTATTAATGTCAAATAAAATAAATAATTAAATAATTACATAATTAAAAATAATTAAAATAATTAAAAATAATAAAAATAAGTAAAAAGAATACAGACGGATCGGACTCGTTGTTGGAAAAAAACGGATGCATTGGATTTGTTGATGTTTTCCAATCCGCCAACCAGCCCCATGAAGACCATACCCAATGCACAACGACCGGGTTCACCCATGCCATCATGAAGCGGTGCAGTCGTAAGGTTGGGAACATATCGTTTTTAATTCAAATTGGAGTTCATTGTTTCCACGACGACCGGGTACACCCATGCGATCATGAAGACAGTGTACCCCGCAGTTGTAATGGGGGTATGGGGTGGTTGATAGTGGGGTGGGGTGTGGGTGGTGGGGTGTGGGTGGCGGATATACCCATGAGAGTATGAAGATGGTGCAGCCTGCAGCCGTGATGGGGATATGGGGTGGTAGGTGGTAAGGTGTAGGTGGTGGGGGGTGAGTGGCGGACATACTCATGATAATATGAAGACTGTGTAGCCTGCAGCCGTGATGGGGATATGGGGTGGTAGGTGGTAAGGTGTGGGTGGTGGGGGGTGAGTGGCGGACATACTCATGATAATATGAAGACTGTGTAGCCTGCAGCCGTGATGGGGATATGGAGTGGTGGGTGGTAAGGTGTGGGTGGTGGGGGGTGAGTGGCGGATATACCCATGATAATATGAAGACTGTGTAGCCTGCAGCCGTGATGGGGATATGGAGTGGTGGGTGGTAAGGTGTGGGTGGTGGGGGGTGAGTGGCGGTCATACTCATGATAATATGAAGACTGTGTAGCCTGCAGCCGTGATGGGGATATGGAGTGGTGGGTGGTAAGGTGTGGGTGGTGGGGGGTGAGTGGCGGACATACTCATGATAATATGAAGACTGTGTAGCCTGCAGCCGTGATGGGGATATGGAGTGGTGGGTGGTAAGGTGTGGGTGGTGGGGGGGTGGAGTGGCGGACACACTCATGATTAATATGGAACGACTGTGTAGCCTGCAGCCGTGATGGGGATATGGAGTGGTGGGTAGTAAGTTGTGGGTGGTGGGGGGTGAGTGGCGGACATACTCATGATAATATGAAGACTGTGTAGCCTGCAGCCGTGATGGGGATATGGAGTGGTAGGTGGTAAGGTGTGGGTGGTGGGGGGTGAGTGGCGGACATACTCATGATAATATGAAGACTGTGTAGCCTGCAGCCGTGATGGGGATATGGAGTGGTGGGTGGTAAGGTGTGGGTGGTGGGGGGGTGAGTGGCGGACATACTCATGATAATATGAAGACTGTGTAGCCTGCAGCCGTGATGGGGATATGGGGTGGTAGGTGGTGTGGGTTTTCCATTACCCCAACCAGTAATGATAACGCCTGGTGGAGCGTGGTGTTAAGGGAGCCCGTCGTTTTGAAGTTCAGACTTACATGAATTCAGTTACTAAAGACTAGTAGGAAAAAAGTGTTTTGGCTATTTGGTCATTTGAACATGGAATGCAATAAGCTAGGAAAAGTTATGATAACGCCTGGTTGTACGCGGGTGGGGAGCGGTCTCCTACCTCAACTGGACAAGCTACCGTCGCGGTTGACGATGACCTGCAACGCCAAGAGCAACCGAAGGATGAGTCAAACCCCCAACTCTTCTTCTTCAAGCGATCTGGTCTACCACTTGACCATTGTATATCACTGAAAGGGGCTACCCCAACCAGTACCATACCTAATGCACAACGACCGAGTACACTCAAGCAGTGTGGTGGGGTGCGGGTGGTGGGGTGTGGGTGGCGGATGTACCCATGAGGATATGAAGACGGTGTGGCCTGCAGCCTTGATGGGGGTATGGGGTGGTGGGTGGTGGGTGTCTTCCATTACCCCAATCAGTACCATACCCAATGCACAACGACCGGGTACACTCAAGCAGTGTGGTGGGGTGCGGGTGGTGGGGTGTGGGTGGCGGATGTACCCATGAGGATATGAAGACGGTGTGGCCTGCAGCCGTGATGGGGGTATGGGGTGGTGGGTGGTGGGTGTCTTCCATTACCCCAACCAGCACCATACCTAATGCACGACAACCGGGTACACCCATGCGATCATGGGAAGACGGTGCAGTCGTAAGGTTTGGAACATTTAAAACAAAAAAAATTGGAGTTCATTCGTTTCCAAGACGACCGAGTCCACTCAAGCAATCATGAAGACAGTGTAGTAGTTAGGTTGGGAAACTATTGTTTTAGATATCCTGTTTTGTCGAATGGTTCAATGGTTCAGCTCCTTGAACCGATGAAGGTGCTGGGTTCGAATGCCTACGGGTGGGCTGAAGTGTTCGCGGTCGCTGTCAACCACCATGGCAGCTTTATCCAGATAAAGTAGCAGCCCGTTCTCTACCGCCGTAAGATGGGGCTCCCTTAATACCACGCCCCACAAAGTGTTCTCATTACTATTGTTTTTAATTCAAATTTGAGTTCGTTTTTTCCATGACAGCAGGGTACACCCATGCGATCATGAAAATGATGTGCCCCGCAATTGGGAGGTTTGGGAATATGTTGTGTTAAATTCAATTTCAAAAGATTTTTCCGAGACAAGAGAAATGCTTTGATTACAGACGGTGCAGCCTGCAATCATAAGGAGATATTTTGCTTTAAATTTTTAATTTGGTTTAAACTATTTTTTCCGAGACTTCAGGTGGTGTAGCCTGTCGACGTAATATTCGGGGGGAAAGTTGAATGATTCAATCAATGATCGTTTATCAAGTATATTTTGATAATAATGGTGTCCTAGTTTATTATTGGTTATTATTTTGATTACAGTGGTTAAGCATTGACGTTATAATAAAACAATGTTTTGAATGATAATAATAATAATAATAATAATAATAATAATAATAATAATAATAATACAATATTCAATCAATGATCGTATAAAGAAGTTTGATCAAGTATATTTTTATCATAAATTTACAAAGGTTAAAATATTGATGTCACTGCCGAAGACGGCGAGCAATCTTAGGGGCTGGAGCCAGGGTACACATACACGACACTTGGGGCACACGACATCCCTTAAGGTTGCTCGCCGTCTTCGGGTGCTGAAAGTGCAGTGTGCCCGAAGACGGCGGGCAACCTTAGGGGCTGGAGCCAGGGTACTTCCATTTACCAAAATGGCCAGCGCTTTAGCGCACTTGAAAAAAACAAAACTGCGCTTTGTAGATTTTTGAATTTGAATTTGAATTGTTGCACGTTTTCTCAGCCAAGATTAATCAAGATTGAACTGGAACTTGATTACAGGGGGGCGACCTTAGGGGCTCCAGCCAGGGTACTTCCAAGCGCGCGCTTTTGCGCGCTGGCGCGCTTCCTTTTTTGAGCCCCACTGCCCGTTTCACGCAGTTTTTTGCAACCCCCTGTGGACGCAGCAAGCACTTTTTGCACTTTTTGCACTACATAGCGCAGTTTTATTTTTTCGAGTGCGCTAAAGCGCTGGCCATTCTGGTCAATGGAAGTACCCTAGATGGTAGTGACAGTAGCAACAAAAGCCAACTGGAAAACCATGCTACAATTCAAATTTAAATTAAGAAGTGCTCACCAAGGAACGCAAGCTGGCTGAAAAACCATGTAACAATTCAAATTCAAATTAAGAAGAGCTTACCAAGGTATGTGTTGAAGTTAAACCGCTCAGCGACGCAACCGGCAGGGATGGCAGTGGCAGTAGCATTAAAAGCCCACTGGAAAAACATGCTACAATTCAAATTCAAATTAAGAAGTGCTCACCAAGGTATGCGTTAAAGTTAAACCGCTCAGCGACGCAACCGGCAGGGATGGCAGTGGCGGTAGCAGCAAACGCCCACTGGAAAACCCAGTCCTGCCAATGCCCTGGGTTAGCGTTGTAATTGACGAAGTTGCTCAAAGCAAACATCTGGTTCCCAATAAACCCATTGGGCTGGGGGTGGTCGTGGGAGCAACCCCACGCAAAGGCATATCTGCAAAAGTGAGATGAGGATGGGGATGGAGATAGAGATGGGGATGGGGATGGGGATAGGGATGGGGATGGGGATGGGGATGGGGATGGGGATGGGGATGGGGATGGGGATGGGGATGGGGATGGGGATGAGAATGGGGATGGTGCATTGGAGGTAAGGTGAGCACACAGCCTCTGTTGGTTTCTTTGATTAAGCTGCTGACTGCGAATTTCTGGTTCTCAAGAACCCCATTGGGCTGGGAGTGGTCGTGGGAGCAACCCCACGCAAAGGCATACCTGCAAAATTGAGATGAGGATGGGAATGGGGATGGGGATGGGGATGGAGATGGGGATGGGGATAGAGATGGGGATGGGGATGGGATGGGGATGGGGATAGGGATGGGGATGGGGATAGGGATGGGGATGGGGATGGGGATGGGGATGGGGATGGGGATGGGGATGGGGATGGGGATGGGGATGGGGATGGGGATGGGGATGGGGATGAGAATGGGAATGGGAATGGGGATGGTGCATTGGAGGTAAGGTGAGCACACAGCCTCTGTCTATTTTCCTTTGATAAAGCTGCTGACTGTAGATTTATGGTTCACAATAAAATCATAGGGCTGGGGGTGGTCGTGGGAGTAACCCCATGCACAGGCATATCTGCTAAATATCAAGCAGGGGTGCATCATTCAAATAAAAAAATAAAAATGAGGTAAGACGTCCTGATGGTGGGTGGTGGTGGTAGCTTTGGGTGGTGGAGGTGTTAGTAACCCCATGCACAGGCATATCTGCTAAATAACGAGTTGGGGTGCATCATTCAAATAAAAAAATACAAATGAGGTAAGACGTCCTGATGGTGGGTGGTGGTGGAGGTGATGGGTGGAGGACACCAGATTGGTATTAAGAGGACCCAGGGATAAGGAAAAATATTTAGGGATCGGCATTGTGATTTCATTTGATATGATGTCATCATATGAAATCATATGATGCCAGCGGTCTGACTAGGTAACTTTGGCCTGGGGCATCATATCATATGATATTAAATCATATGATTTTTCGGGAGCAGAAAAAAAATAGATAGGCCACACCACGCCTAAAAAACCTGAGGAGGGCTGCCCCCCCCCCCCCCCCCCCCCTAAATATAAATACACCTTTTTTGAAAAACTTAGATATGGATTCTGGGGGTTAACAATCAGGCGCACATAATGGCATCCTCGGAATTCCTACATAGGGATTGTGCGATAGTCAAAACTCAATTCTGCACCCCCTTTGGGTTGCCCAAGTACCGTAGACACCCTTCACCTTTGCACCGGGCGGCCTGAAACTGGAGTTTTCATTATGCCAAACTAGTCAAAACAAAACAGTAGCACTGAGTAGCAGGACAGTTTTCTCAGCAAGGTTCAACTACACTTCCCCTTGGGCCCCACCCAACTCGGCCCCAATGTTTAATGGGCCTTGGCCGGAGGCCACTCCAGGTTTTTGCTGAGCGGGTCACTGGGCGGACCAGCATCAGCATCAGCATCAGGCATACCGAAACGAAGAGAAAGCAACTGCGCAGAACGTAGTAGAATGGTGGCGTTTCGGTGTTGTCGCAAGGGTGGTGGGTCGGGGCGGGAGTGGGCGGGTGGGGGGGGCTGGGGGGTCGAGGCGGGGGTGGGCTGGGGGGGGAGGACACACACCCATACCCCCCCACACACACACTTCCCCACACCCCCCCCACACACACCCACACACACCTGGGTCTTAAGTGGTGCCAATGAACTGCCATAGTGATTCACACAGCCATTTACCCTCTCATACTCTGGGCTAGGCTGGGCTGGGGTTTGGGTTGGGTTGGGTTGGGGGGGGGGGGGGGGGGTAAATACTTATTGCACCAGGTCCAAAGTGGTGCCAATAGACTACCCTTCCCAAGGCCTACTCATAAGTGGTCTCAGAATGACATTTGGAGGTCTAAGTAAAAGGTAGCAAAAAGGTAGCAAAAAACAAAATGAGGGCTCAGACCCCCCGCCCCCCCCCCCCCTAAATGAGGTGCTCAGAATGACCTGAAAAGTGACTTTTTATACCGCCTAAATACATGCCATTACAGCCCCATTGTCAGAAAAAATTGATCGGCGTGACAGAAAATTTTGAGGCCTGGGCTACTCCTGGATTTGTGTATGATATCATATGATATCATACTCGTCTTTGGTCAACATCATATGATTTGCCGTTCACTAAGAATAGTGCATAGACAGGGTAGACAAACAAGTTAGACTGAGCAAAGAGGTGGTTGGTATTAACGTGGTACCACAGCCAGAGCCCGATTGAGCATAGAGGTGGTTGGTATTAACGTGGTACCACAGCCAGAGCCCCATTGAGCATAGAGGTGGTTGGTATTAACGTGGTACCACAGCCAGAGCCCGATTGAGCATAGAGGTGGTTGGTATTAACGTGGTACCACAGCCAGAGCCCGATTGAGCATAGAGGTGGTTGGTATTAACGTGGTACCACAGCCAAAGCCCGATTGAGCATAGAGGTGGTTGGTATTAAGAGGACCCGGGGATAAGGAAGAATACTGCATAGACAGGGTAGACAAAAGAGTTAGACTGAGGAGTCTTCAAACAATGAAGCTAGAAAAAAACCACTTTCAGATTTGAAAACTGAGCCCTAGGGGATGAGGATGGGGATGGGGCAACATAAAAATAAGGAAATACAAATGAGGTAAGGCATGGTTGGCAAACGAGTAAGGCAAAGGAGGCCTGAAACCATGAAGCTAGAAAAAAAACTTTCAGGTTTGAAAAAAAGAGCCCTGGGGGGGATGAGGATGGGGATGGGGATAGGGATGAGGATGGGGATGGGGCATCATAAAACAAAAGGAATACACCTGAGGTCTCCATGGTAGGCAATACATGGTGGGCAATACGCCTGAGGTATGCATACACCTGAGGTCTCCATGGTAGGCGATACATGGTGGGCAATACACCAGAGGTATGCATACACCTGAGGTCTCCATGGTAGGCAATACACCTGAGGTATCCATGGTAGGCAAACGTGCTAAACGGAAAAAGTGTTTCCGTCCAAAGTACTGGAGGTAGTACAGTACCTGTAGTGCCATTTATCTTTGACTATCTAACACGTCAGAGGGGAGTAGGATGCCAATGTCCACCTGTCGCGCAGTTTCCTAGAAGAGATGCTTGGTCCTGGGTCCCATTCCCCCCCTCACACACACCCCACACCCACACCCACACGCACCCAAGGCTTGCCACGGCCATATCAAGTAATTTTAATTTCCCCTCCTCACCTGCTCTCCGTCCAAAAGGAGGGTTGGCACTGAGCTGAGTGTGGTGGGGGTGGGGGTGAAGGTGTGTGTGTGTGGGGGGGGGGGAAATGGTCAGTCTGACAAGACGAAATTTTGAAGGTTCAAAGCAGAGATGCTTGGTCCTGGGAAAAATGGTCGGTCTGACAAGCAGGGTACCACAGAGCGCGCGCAGCAGCGAGTTCACGCGCACGCTTTTTGAGCCCCACTGCGCGTTTCGCACAGTTTTTCAACCCCCAGTGGGCGCAGCGCGCAGTTTTTGCGCTTTTTGCACTACAAAGCGCTGACCAATTTGGCAGAATGTAGTACCCTGCTGACAAGACGAAATTTTAAAGGTTCGAAGCAGAGTTTCCCCTCCCAGCCTTTTTTTTATGGAGTCAAAAATTGTTACAATGAGTGGAAGACAGTGTAAACAGCTGAACAGTCTGGCGGTACTTAGCAGTACTTACCTTCCCAGCCTTTGAAGTTGTATGAAAGCGGGTCCAAGTCGAAATCGTCTGCTCGGTCGGGCCGAGTCGAAGTCGTCTGCTCGATCGGGCCGAGTCGAAGTCGTATGAAAGCGGGTCCGAGTCAAAATCGTAGGTCGAAATCGTAGGTCGAAATCGTAGGGTCCTTGTGTCACCCCTACCCTCTGTAACACGTGCCTAACTCACGGGGTTCGAATCCCTGCAGGTGCGCTTTAGTGTTCGCTGTCGCTGTCAACTGCCATGGTACCACTGTCAAGGTAAATTAGCAACCTGTTCACTACCGCCGTAAGACGGGGCTCCCTTAATACCACGCCCCACTAGGCGTTCTCGTTACTTTTACATGTGCCTGACACACCAGACTGCTGTGACACTTACCCAACTAGGTAGACAACACATTTGTGGTGGAGGTCGTGGTGGTGGTGGGGGGGGGACATCAGATTGGAATAAAGAGGACGCAGGGATTAGGAAGGAAATTACACAGACATGGTAGACAAACCAGTTGGACGGAAATACTATTTACATCTGGAATACTTCAGGCAGTAAAGTACCGGTAGTGCCACTTATCTTAGACTAGCTAACACTTGCCTGCCAGTCAGTCTCAGGAGGTGAACTCATTCGTCTTTGCAGTGTGTGTGGTGGTGATGGTGGAGGTGGTGTTGACGATTCCCCTCCTGAGACTGACTGAGACCTCCTGAGACTGTCAGCAGACACCTGACTGCTGTCACTAGCCACACCTGACTGCTGTCACACACCTGGCTGCTGTCACTAGCCACACCTGACTGCTGTCACACACCTGACTGCTGTCACTAGCCACACCTGACTGCTGTCACACACCTGACTGCTGTCACTAGCCACACCTGACTGCTGTCACACTTACCCAACGAGGTAGAAACAAATTGCTGAGACGGCGGCATCCAGAATGGTCATCAGCAAAATGTTCATGGTGTTCTTCGAGCGAATGGCCCCAGCGCAAAGCTGCGGAAAAAATAAAGCACCTTTGTATCCCAGACAAACATAGGCAGAGCTAATTAAATCCGAAGTAGCATGAAGCATCGGCACTAGGATTTAGACTGACTGACTGACTGACTGACAAAAATAGGCAGAGGACGGTCAAGCTGATGAGGCATTATTGCATGAAGCATGGGCACTAGGATTAAGACAGGGTCTTTAAGGAGTAGTCAGAAAAATGTTCATGGTGTACTTCGAGCGAATGGCCCCAGCGTAAAGCTGCGGACAAAATGAAACACCATTGTATCTTAGACAGAAAGAAGCAGAGCGAGATAAATCTGACGTGGCATTAAGCATCTGCACTTGGATTTAGACTGACTGACTGACTGACTGACAAAAATAGGCAGAGGACGGTCAAGCTGATGAGGCATTATTGCATTTAGCACAGACACTAGGATTAAGATAGGGTGTACAAAGAGTCGTCAGCAAAATGTAAATGGTGTTCTTCAAGCGAATGGCCCCAGTGCAAAGCTGCAGACAAAATAAAGCACGATTGTGTCTCAGACAGAAATGTGCAGAGTTAGGAAAGCTGAATTAGCATTAAGAATAGGCGCTAGGATGAAGACAGGGTGTACAAGGAGCCTTCAGCAAAATGCGAATGGTGTTCTTCAAGCAAATGGCCCCAGCGCAAAGCTGCGGGCAAAATAAAGCACCATTGTATCTCAGACAGAAATAAGCAGAGCTAGGTATAATCTGAATTAGCATTAAGCTTAGGCGCTCGGATGAAGATAGGGTCTTTAAGGAGTAGTCAGAAAAATGCCACTGGTGTCCTTCAAGCAAATGGCCTCAGTGTTAAGCTGCAGAAAATAAAGCACCATTTCATCTGACAGACAGGCATAAGCAGTGCTAGGTATCTGAATTAGGTCTGGGATCTGAATTAGGCAGTGCTAGGTATCTGAATTAGGCAGTGCTAGGGATCTGAATTAGGCAGTGCTAGGTATCTGAATCTGAATTAGCACTAAGCATAGGCGCTAGGATGGAGACAGGGTGTACAAGGAGTCGTCAGCAAAATGTAAATGGTGGTCTTCAAGGGAATGGCCCCAGCGCAAAGCTGCGGGCAAAATAAAGCACCTTTGTATCTCAGACGAACATAGGCAGAGATAGGTAAAGCTGGCGTGGTATATTTGCATTAAGCATAGACACTAGGAGCGGTGTTGGTATGGGTATGGGTACGTGATGTGTGGGTATGGGTGAGGGTGTTTTTGGGAACACAGGCACGGTCTTCATCGCGACAGCACCAAGGTCTTCGGAGTGAATCCGAATCGAGTGCTACGATTCTGTTCGAGGGCGCCAGCGAAAAGCTGCAAATGGAATATCCTTCGTATCTTAGAGTGTGTGACCTGAGTCAGTTGTTAATGTCTAGCCAGTAGTGTGTGTGTGTGTGTGTGTGTGTGTGTGTGTGTGTGTGTGTGTGTTTACTGCCCATGATCAATGTGTGTGTGCGTGTGTGTGTGTGTGTGTGTGTGTGTGTGTGTGTGTGTATGTGTGTGTTTACTGCCCATGATCAATGTGTGTGTGTGTGTGAGAGTGTGTGTGTGTGTGTTTACTGCCCATGATCAATGTGTGTGTGTGTGTGTGTGTGTGTGTGTGTGTATGTGTATGTGTGTGTTTACTGCCCATGATCAATGTGTGTGTGTGTGTGTGTTTACTGCCCATGATCAATGTGTGTGTGTGTGTGTGTGTGTGTGTGTGTGTGTGTTTACTGCCCATGATCAGTGTTTGTGTGTGTGTGTGTGTGTGTGTGTGTTTACTGCCCATGATCAATGTGTGTATGTGTGTGTGTGTGTGTGTGTGTGTGTGTGTGTGTGTGTGTTGACTGCCCATGATCAATGTGTGTGTGTGTGTGAGTGTGTGTATTTAGTGCCCATGATTAGTGTGTTTGTGTGTGTGTGTGTGTGTGGCAAATGGAGAAGTAAATGCATGCATCGTTCTTCCCGCAACGCTCGACGGAAGAATGACTCACCATGGCAAATCCACCGTGCATGATGAACACAAGAGCAGCGCAGGTGACGAGATACAAACAGTTCAGACCGTCAGTCAGACCTGCTGTGCCATCCACAATGGCACTGTCGACAAGGCTACAAAGAAGCATGGTCGAATCCTCGGAAAGACCGGACGCAACCATGTCTGCCATGGTCTGACAGTCACAAGCCCCGGTAGGCACATACTTGCTGCAGCCCGTATCAGACATGACGGTCGCACTGATCCGAGCAGCAATAAACCCACAGTAGCAATCAACCTAGAGCAGCACTCCACCTAAAGCAGCAATTCACCTAAGCCAAAAAGGGCGAGAGATAGTCAGCCAGGCAATCTACATGGAAGGGACGTCGGTATTCACACCCAGTGTCCCTGAAGCATTGCGATAAACAGCCAAGGAACAAAGTGCTAACCGGGTTTTATGATGTTTGGACACTACACGCGGCATCTCAGGGACAAATAGGGTACACACCGCATGCATGCATTCAAGAGCGTTTTGCCACGCGCTGCTATCCAACTCTCGCCGACTACTTCCCCCACGTGGACTAGCCAGCTCGGTTCTCTTGCGTTCGTCTTACCGCTATTGTATCGATCTACAATACACCACTCGCGCGACTCACCGAGTATGATGGTTTTCGCTCCAGCTTTCTTCTTATTAGCCATTATGGACTAACTACAAGCAACTAAGCTCGACTGATTTCGCTTCAAGGCGGTACCCTGAACTTCTGTAACTGCTGGATAGATGGGCGGAATTGGGCTATTGGCGACGTGCAGTTAAGCTATCGGTCGGTGCAACGGGCTCACTGACTGCGGCTTTATCATAAGTTGCGTCAGGAGTCGCGGCTAGGTTCTAGTCGCCGCTAGGTTATAGGAAAGTCACTCGATCTTCCCACCCACGCTGGCCAATGGTATTATAAGCGTGGACCGGTTGAGACAGCGTGGACCGGTTAAGACATCTCTCGCGAACCGCCTGCTCGTTCGCTTTCATTATTCCTCGGCTTCGCGCTCGAGCGCCTATCTCGTCCTTCTTTTCTCGCTTTAGCCCCCTCTGGACCCCCCAGGGTCCCGGGGCTGAAGCCCTAGTTCCACCCGTGTCTCCGTGCCTCCGTCTATCCAAGCGTTTGAACGATCCCGGGCACCTTCGCACCCAAGCATTTGGCTCATAGTTGGAGTGCACATGAATAGAGTTACCAACATCGCAGCGGCCAAGATCCTTCGCAAAAGTTGTTCAATGTTTTGTAGCTTATTTGTAGCTTATTCCGCTACGTGTAGCTACTGACTCCACTACTTTCGAAAAACTCCCAGCCTCCCTCCTCGCCAGGGACCTGCTCCTCGCCCCTTCTCGCAGTCTGCACTCTGCAGATCAATTTTGCGAAAGGATCTCATACATCCATGTGATTGAGCACGTTACACATGAGCATTGCGTGTTAAATCAAGTACATGAGGATTGCGTGTTAAATCAATTACATGAGCATTGCGTGTTAAATCAATTACATGAGCATTGCGTGTTAAATCAAGTACATGAGCATTGCGTGTTAATTCAATTACATGAGCGTTGCGAGTGGCTGAAAATGCATGTTACAATTCAATGCCACAGGTTTCATACCAGTAGATGCACTACTGCCTGCACTACTACTCCAACTGAACAGGTGGAGGAAGGGAGGCTGCAGTACAACTCCAAAGGAACAGGTGGAGGAAGGGAGGCTGCAGTACAACTCCAAAAGAACAGGTGGGGGAAGGGAGGCTGCAGTACAACTCCAAAGGAACAGGTGGGGGAAGGGAGGCTGCAGTACAACTCCAAAGGAACAGGTGGAGGAAGGGAGGCTGCAGTACAACTCCAAAGGAACAGGTGGAGGAAGGGAGGCTGCAGTACAACTCCAAAGGAACAGGTGGAGGAAGGGAGGCTGCAGTACAACTAAAAAAAGGAACAGGTGGGGGAAGGGAGGCTGCAGCACAACTCCAATGGAACAGGTGGGGGAGGGGAGGCTGCAGTACAACTCCAAAGGAACAGGTGGGGGAGGGGAAGCTGCAGTACAACTCCGAAGGAACAGGTGGGGGAGGGGAGGCTGCAGTACAACTCCAAAGGAACAGGTGGGGGAGGGGAGGCTGCAGTACAACTCCAAAGGAACAGGTGGGGGAGGGGAGGATGTTCGGCAAATGGTGACATGCCAAAGTGTGAATGAAAATAGATAGACAGCAGAAAAAACAAACACATGTCAGGACTCAGAAGGGCCAGGGCAAACATATTCACATGGTATTACATAGATCCACATGGTCGCATTCACATGGTCCACATGGTCGTATTCACATGATCCACATGGTCGTATTCACATGGTATTACATAGATCCACATGGTCGCATACATTCAAACCGTGGTTATTTATTCTACTGCGGAAGACGGCGAGCAGCCGAATTGCTGGCTGGAGCTATTTCACCAAGTTCAAGTTCTTGGACATTAAAAATGCAAACGGGACAATAAAGCAAGAAAAAAGTCCTAGGCAGCGTCAGAAGCAACCCGGAAAATTGACGGAGAGTGTTGGCTATCAAAACGACAGGTGGCAGCGGAATGGAGCTCCATATAGATAATCCCCCAATGGTACCCCCCAAAGAATCAATGTCAATGTTCCCCCGCGAGGAAAACACGTATCCTTACACCCCCTCATGCCCCACCGCTGTACTGTGTGTTTACTTTACATCCTTATATAAGGGACCATGCCAATGTTGCCCTCCATGGAATTCCCCCCCCCCCCACACACACACCACCACCACCACCCACCCACCCACACATAATCAATGCCAATGTTGCCCTCCGTGGAATCCCCCCACCCCACCCCCCCCACCCCCACCCACATAATCAATGCCAATGTTCCACTGCTCGTAAAAAACGTATTCTTACACCCCCTCGTACTGCACTGCTGTACTGGGGCGTGTATCTAACATCCCTTTATAAGGGACCATGTCGAGGTTGCCCTCCATGGAATTCTTATTGGGGTGGCTAAGGGCTTAGGGGACGGTTGGGCAAGTCTTTTTAGCCTATTGGGCCTACCCCTGGACTGCAACATACATACATATGCAATCTCTCTTGTCCTTTTAGCCTATTTGGATTACCCCTGGACTGTAACATACATACATACAGACATTACTGGGGTGGCCATTGCCCTCCTTGAATAGGGAGCATGCCAAAGTTACCCCCCAAAGCCAGCTGGGGGTTTGCATCGCTGGCACTGACCAGGGGGCTTAGCCCCCCCTGAATGGCGCCCCCACCGCCCGCGTAGTAGTTGGCGGGGAGAGATCTGCCAGGCTGCATGGACTGCAACAATTGCAGCTGGGTGGGTCCACCGGGGATGTGGCCGAGTGTCGACTGGTGGGGTTGGAAGGCAGTGTGGCCGGGGTACAGCCCTGGCGAGTGGGCTTCAAGAGATGGCGACTGAATACTCGATGGGCCTTGGATTGAATTCGGCATCTGGAGGGAGTGTGGTAAGTCGGGTAGGTGAGTGCTGCGTGGGGTTGGAAGGCAGTGTGGCCGGGGTACAGCCCGGGTGTGTGGGCTTCAAGAGATGGCGACTGAATACTCACAGGGCCTTGGATTGAATTCGGCATCTGGAGGGAGTGTGCAAGGTGTGGGAAAGGAAAGGAGAGGGAAGGGAAGGGAGTGTGCAAGGTGTGGAAGGTGAGGGAAGGGAGAGGGAAGGGAAGGGAGTGTGCAAGGTGTGGAAGGTGAGGGAAGGGAGAGGGAAGGGAGATGGAAGGGTGAGTGTTGGCAAGGTGTGGAAGGTGTAGGGAAGGGAGAGGGAAGGGAAGGGAGTGTGCAAGGTGTGTGGAATGTGGGAAGGATGAGGACGGGAGTGTAGGGGTTCCCAAGTGCGGGAAGGGAAATTGATTGTGTACCCTTTGATGGAAGGTTGTATGGGAGGTGCGATTAGGGTAAGTGAAGTGAAGTTGAAGGAAAAGGACAGGAAAGGAGAAGTGAAAGGGGAAAGGTGAGACAAGGGCAGGGAAAGGAAAGGGGAAATGGGGAGAAAGGGAAAGGGGAAAGGGGAGGAAAGGGAATGGGAAAAGGGAGGAGATGTAAGGGGAAGGGGGCGGATCAGTTGTGAAAGGGGTAGGTGGTTTGGGGGGTAAGGGAAGAGGGAAGGGAAGAGGAAGGGTAAGGGAAGGGACGGGAAAGGGAGAATGGGGAAGGGGATAGGGAAAGGGAAAGGGGAAATGGGATAGGAAAGGAAAAGGGAAAGGGGAGAAGTGGTGACAAGAAAGGAAAGGGAAGAGGGTACAGGCTGG